>CM061919.1:74963889-75012088 GCA_031002005.1 Vandiemenella viatica
TGGATGAACGATTACAAAAAAAAAAAAAAATTAGTTAAATACATCACACTGATTTGAAATATATTCTGATGAATTGTGCACTGTGATACACTATAGGTTTTCTGTTCAAACACATATATTGAATCCACTAATCATCATCTTGATAAGACAATTACAACTTCCTTCTTCATATACTTAGTTTACTTTACAAACTGTGAGCGAGAGTGATGAATGGCAGGTACACAGAGAGAGAGAGAAACAGAACAAACTATGGGCTTACATCATGAACCCGCGAGGAGCGACATCGCGAACTTCCACCACGTAACACTGGACAAAAACTGGTAAAGACTGAGGGCCTCTGGTCCCATTGTGAGGCCTTGTATAAACTGCATCTAACGGAATTCGGGTGGGATGATCTTCGTCTGGGGGGGAGTACTGCTAACATCTCTGCCAAATGGGAGGGAACACCCAGTTCCACCGATACTCCCCACCCGAGAGGTAACTTTTTGTATTTGTGGGGTGGCTACTGTACCATCCT
Organism: Vandiemenella viatica; assembly: GCA_031002005.1. NCBI lineage: Eukaryota > Metazoa > Arthropoda > Insecta > Orthoptera > Morabidae > Vandiemenella > Vandiemenella viatica. The sequence continues at coordinate 74,964,407 of CM061919.1, forward strand.
TATTCCCGCCAAACTCTGGGCGGGAGCAGAGTGCCCGAACTTCTTCAGCATGGCTTAACCACCATGACAGTAGTCTGTAATCACTTGAAAATCTTCAAATAAAAAATCTTTCCGCCTCACTCTCCCTACCTAATTGGAATTACTTAATTTTATCGTTATTCTTATTAAATATTGCTTCTTAAAGTTCCTAATTATGGCTTCAAATGTCTTGTGACATCACAGTCTGAATATGAAATAAGGTTGTGAGAAAATTCGTTGCCGGTAATAAGAAGTATCTGCAAACAGCATGGAATGAGGAGCCTAGAATAATCGGGAGGAAGCAAGCTGGAATCGCCTAAAGCCATCCAAGTTTCAATTTTGCATGGTTTCCAGTAAATATAGGAGGTGAATAGTTCGTTGAAAAATAAAAAAGCCATGGCCGAAGTCCTTTCCTTTTATTGCCCCTATAATTACATCGACGCCGAGGAGGCATAAAACCCTACAGAAAAAAGGATCTAAGATGGTGGTGAATAATCCTCAACAACCGAAACGATGATAGAAGCAGTTTATGAATTTCTAGACTAGTGATGTTCCATCTGGTGCATGAACTTGTACGATTGTTCAAAGAGATGTTCCACCTTCTATAGTAGATACTTTTTTGTAAATCACTGAAAGAGGAAAAATTTTGGGGAATCACTTTCGGACTACAATTCTATCTATGCCACCAGCTGAAGTATCGACTCATCTTTGAAGAAAATGTCCAGTGTTCCAGTACGGTCAGCATGTTGTGAGATGTCTGTAATTACAATTGAAGGATATTAAGGTTTGATTGGGTAGGTTAGTTTTCCCTTGCAACGCTTGTAACAGCAGAGTTTCTTATATATTTTTTGCTTAACTGCTGCTTCCGCGACAGAAAAATAAATTGAAGTGCTAAATGTCATGTGACAGGAAGATGCAAATATACAGATGGCAGTGGCACCACGGAAAATAACGTATCAATGTGCCCTGCAGTGTCGGGGCTTTCATTTGTGCTCTGGTGAGTCGTATGAAAAGTTTTCTGTTTTGATTGTGGCCGCACGACATCAATTAACAGACATTTAACGCGACTCAGTGGTACGATTTCACAGTGCGGATCTACAGGTCTGGTGGTCGACAGGAGGTTAAATAGTTCGAACTCAAGTATGAATAACTTTCAACAATAGTGACTTGTCCATCAAGATAGATAAGTGTGTGGTATACATGATCATCACATTCCATATCTGTGTGACGTGATTATGTAATGAGGCGATATGATAGAGTGTATGGTGATTCGATCGTCAAGAGGGATCATTGAATTTGGTAGTGCCGGAGGTGTCTTTAGAAATATAAGCTCTGTGTTTCGTCGTATCACTTCTTCCATTATCATTTACAGCGCAAGCAACAAAACACAGTTACCAAACAGTCTTTGTAGTCCATCACAGGCACTCACACATACAGTAACGCTTTGCAACCATTTCCACCGTTCCCGTTGGGAGAACGGTAACACTGTGGTCTGGAATGACGCTGTTTCAAATCTCCATCCGGCAATCTAGATTTTGTTAATCCTTGTTTTCCCGAAACCTGTCAAGACGATTCGCAGAAGGGGTTTCCGTGAAAGGGGTATGGCCTATTTCGTACCACTTCCTTGGACCCAATCCTCTTCCACATCTGACGACGTCGACGAGATACTGTCCATGAAGCAAATTGTATGCCTCACTAGTTAGATCCCACGAGGCCGGCAATTACTATGATGGGAGGGCACATAATTAGGTTCCGAGTAAACATCTATTCAGCATGTGGAGCGTGAAGAGGTTCCATTCATTCTCCGACACCTCACTGGCAGCGCCAACCTTACGTAGTGAGCAGAGTCGAGCTGGCGCGGCTGCTGTTTACGACTCGGGAGTGTTTTGCAGGTGATGGTGTGGCGCACACTAACTCCACTTTACTGCCGACCAGACGGCACGGCGCTCGGAAGAAAAGGAATTAAAATTAACGCCCGCGTTAGCCATCAATATTACTTAGGACCCCCGCGCGTGTCACAGCACCCCGGTCCAGAGTTATTTTTAATTACGTCTACCCGCGCACAAAGTAGTAGGCTTCCATCTTGATTGAAATAAATGCGCCGCGTTTAAAACCGCACAGCTGCTTTATTCCTTTTATTTTTCACCCCTGCGAGTCGCGGGGAAAAACGTTCGCTTAGTGGTGACGTGGCTACCGGCATGACGCAAGTTGGATTAACTCTGACGGATCGAAGAAACAAACACAAAGGTTTAGTTCCAGTAGACATCTGGCACAAACTGTTGGTTCTATATCCGAAATAAATATTAATTACTATTTTTACAATAGAGAACAGTTTTCTTAGTGAACTTGATAGGTGAGAGGTAACTATGGCGTTCGGTAGAACGCTGGTTCGAATCCCTGTCGGGTCATACCGATTTTCAATAGTTTTCGGAAATCACTCTAGGCGGTTGCTTCATAAAGGCCATGAATGACTTAATTCACGTTCCTTGCATCCAGTTCTTTCCCACATTTAATGATCTGGACGTCAACGAAACGTCAAGCAATACGAACTTCTTGTTATTTCAGAGATTCCTAACTGTTTTGGGCAGCCTAAAAGGTATAGTTTCAATTTGCGGTGCTATACGGCTTTGTGGTGCCAACACAATGAAGCAATAATTCGGAATAAGAGGAACAACAGCTTCGAAGTTGAATTCCAACCTTGTAGTATCATACAAAGAAAATGAAAGCCTGTGATGAAGATGAGTCAGGAGCGCGTTAAAAAGAGAAAGGAATATGAACTTTTTTTCGTACAGATCTTACGTCCAGTCGTTAAACGCATCATTCATTTCACTAACTTAACAGAACAATTCTTTTTAGGGAAACGAATATACCACTGCTATATTTATTTATTTCTATATTTATTTTAAAGGTTGTTTTAGAGCTTGTTGAAGGATTCAGTCTACGATTCTGGCAATTTCCGTTTGTTCAAGTATTTACATACTCAAAAATATATGAAAAAGGACCAGAAGAAAATTAATCATACTTGAAGGCAATAAATAAATAAATTGTAACTAGTTAAACTTCTTTCTTTTTTCATTCTATTTATCGAGACTCTGTTTGGCCTGTTAGCATGTTTCCCCTTCCATGATTCAACAATAAAAACTTGTCATTACTCCTTCTGCCTAAGATTCCACCCGCTCCATCCATTCCGTCTATAGAAGCCTAGCATACTGAATGAGTATGCATGGTAGCTGGGGGAAATGTGAACCACCTCACAATTCACCTATATGATTGTGGTATAAACTCCAGAAAACTATTTTTTATTTTTATGACCTATTGTACCACTTTTGCAGAAAGGCTTTCCCACGTGAGGAACGTCTGCCTCAATCACCTTGTTACTGGATTGTTTTCCTTGCTGATGTGGGTTTAACAGAGAAATTTTAATTTCAGTATGTGTTAACGAACAATGTACCCCACGCTTAGTTGATTTATTTGAGCATTAAATAATTTCTCACCCAATTTGTGAAACGTTCTGGAATTCGCTAGTAGGATTACGGAAAATCTCCTGAGCAATTGGAAAAGTTGTTAATTCAGATCCGAGATTTGAACCTGGTCCAGATATACGGTTTTTTCCGTTGAATATGGTGACGTTGTAGTCGATCTGGTAAAACGTTGGGTATTTTATTAATTTATAAATTTTTAAATGATCATTTTAAAGTATTGCACGTAGTAAAAACTGTTAAAGTATATCTACTGCGCTTATTTGTGGTTTAAAACATTGCGATCTTTATCGGAACGGTTTTGAGATTGTTTCATGGGTTTTAACTGTATTTTATTCGTAAAATTCAATGTTTTGGACGAAAATATGGGACCGCAAGAATTGGGTATGGCAAGATTGTCGTCTACCTTCACTGTTACTCAAATTTCACATTGAACGAGGAAATAATGGAGTAAAAGTAACATCTGCATATGGTATATTTGTCGAATATACTTCAGTTTGTAGATGATATTGAGCAACTCATAGATTAGAATAGATTTATTTACTGAACTGTATTAAAATAAAAAAAAACATGGGTGAGGATTTTGGGCTAAATGTAAAACAAATACAAGATACAACTTATGCAGCAGGTAAAAAAAAAAAAAAATGGTAGTTGAATTAATGTTGAAATATTAATGGATGTGGGAGAAAACAAAAGAATAGTTATGAATTAAAATCACAATTGATGTCCAAGAGTTTAAAGTGATGTCTAGTCTCGGATAATTTGAGAAAGAAGGAAAATTTGGTATTCGAAATATTATTGTATAGAGGAACCAAGAAATCTAAACAAATAAAGTAAAACACAATCTCGTTTGGCAAGTGAAGCAAGAAAGAGAGGAAATAGAAGAAATATTGAACAAAAAATTATGATAAAGCATAATGTTTAAATATGTATCCAACTATTGTAAGCCATGAGAATGGTTACTGGTCTAGAATAGTTTTCGAAAATGCAGCTAAAGTTAACGCATACAAAACTTAAAAACAAAAACAAAAATGAAACATATAAAAATAGTTGCTTTGTTTTATGGGATATAAGTCTGATAAATATATATCGTAATGACCCACAATGCAGTGAACACTCACCTACGTTGTTACTTGTAATAGCCTTAACCTCAGATGTAATCTCAAGTCTTATGTCGACGTTAACACCTAAAGATTGTCGACAGTGTGACAGTAGCGATCGAAAAATGGCAACGACAGAAAGGACTTTATTGAATCATAAAGTACAATTTTTTCACATTTTTTAAGCCGTAAAGTATTACCATATGTTTTTCACCAAATTGATGTACATAATTTAAAATGATATACGACGAAAAGCAAATTAAATGAAAGTATTCTGACAATTCATTTGTTAGCAATTAAATAACGCCCATAACCTCGAATTCGTAGTAACATCTCTGGCCATTATTATTCTGGGAACGAAGGTCTGGCACGTGACGTCACAGCGTGACAGTCAATAGTTATGGAGGTGACCATGGGAACAGAATCTATGAAATTATACATAGACAGTTATTTAATGTAGGGAGCGATATAAGATCCGCAGAGTAAGGTAGATAATTCAGAAAGTGGTTTGTAATGAGTACAGGAAAATGAAGAGATTAACTCAAGATAGAACTAGTTGCAGTTGCGTTAAAAATACTGGCTGACGCAATGATGAGAGAAAAGTACATGCCCAACTACTCAACCATACAAGTAGGTACACAATGAAAAACAGTGCTTATAAAACAATAATAAGCATGGTCGCTAAGTCATTGGAGGCATCAGTCTACCAATATGGCGGTGTTATGTTCAAACTTCAGAATTTGCGTGTATGAGATTATTATTATTATTATTACTCCGCGATTCACTAAATGTGTGTGGCGGAGGGTGCCTTGCACCTATCGAAAAGGGTGATGGTTTGGAAGGGATATGCGGGATATGGCAGGAGGCGCCCATGGGCTATTGTGAGGAACCATCCCAGCATTCGCCTGGAGTGATCCGGGAAAATCATGGAAAACCCAGATCAGATGTGTAAGAAATCACCGGAGTAAAATTTATGGAAGAAGTGTAATAGTAATTTACCCAGAAACATTAACTTTTTTTTTAGGATGTTTCTTCTTACAAAGGCAAAATTAATCGTTATTTACTTCTAAGCTAATTAGTAGCACATGCTAATACAAAAATTCGTTTCTTAAGAGCAGGAATTTCAGTCGGTCGGTCTGATCGCTGGCTGCAGGTCTCGGGTGCTCTGTGCGGACAACTATAGCGTTATTTGTCATACACTACAGTGGAATAGCCTCATTCTTCCCCTTGACGGAGCCATAAACTGCTGTCACAAGAGAAACGTTCCTCCTTAACATGCCTTGTGACTGCGTTTTATGTTAAACTTACTGGAAAATTGTATCTCTTTTCGTTTAGAAATCGTTCCGCCACCACGCACACTCGCATCTTGCTGTCATTGATTATTGAATCTGCTGGTAACTCCGCTCCTTTTCCGGTTATGGTCTACATTATTCGCTTCCTGCAAATACTTACAAATTTATCATAGAAAACGGTTGTCTGTGAAGAGTATATTTATTCACGTTTATTCTCTCTCTAGTTTATTCATTCCAGATTTTCCACTAGATTGAAGTCTTATTCCGAACATCTCAAAGATCTACAAACAAAATTTGCCGTTTATTTGTTACTTTCTGCACTCTGTACTAAATTCATACGTAACTGCTAATTCAGATTAAGTCAGATTATTGAAAGTTGATTATTTTAATGTGAGTCAAAAGGTGTAAATATTTTAAAATATGAATGAGTCTTGAAAATTATGCAACAAAAATTATTTTATCCTAGCGTATCCCGATTGTTAAGTTAACCAGCGCAGATATGTGTACATTACATCAATGAGCGGTAAGGATAATGCGATTGAGACTTTTACATATGGTCTCGTTTAAAAGATCTCGTTGAACTGATGGAAAAAAGAATGTTAAGGAGCTAGAGGTGAACAATTTGAAGTGGAAAGGGGAAAGTGTAAAACGCTCTGCGTAAGAAATACAAACTAAAGTGGCATGTGTGTTGGGTCAAACCGACATCAGGAAATTTTGATATATATTTTCGTTCATTTATTTATCTGCAATATAGAGTTATCTCTAAGCACTGCATTGTCAGTTCGGGAAATACGAGGGCTGTCCAGAAAGTAACAGACGTTTTGTAATAAAAAAATAAACAAAGTGAAAAAAAACGATTTTTATTATATACATTTTAGAGGTAAGCTCTTAGGCTATTTTTCAACATAATCGCCATTTAAATTAAGGCACTTATCATAACGTGGTACAAGCTTTTCGATACCCTCTCTGTAGAAATTTGCCGCCTGAGACTTCAACCACTGGTTTACACCGGCATGCAGTTGAGCGTCAGTTTCAAACCGTTGTGTTGCGAGCCACGTCTTCATCGCCGGGAACAGGTGGTAGTCGCTCGGTGCCAAATCCGGGCTGTACGGCGGGTGATTGAAAACTTTCCATCCAAAACCATCCAAGAACTCTTGGGTACGATTGGCCGTGTGTGGACGAGCGTTGTCGTGGAGAAACAAAACTTTCTCACTGAGTTTTCCCCGACGCTTGTTTTGTATCGCGCGTCTTAATGTTCTGAGTGTTTCGCAATACCTTTCTGAAGTGATTGTTTGGCCACGTTCAAGAAATTCAACGAGAATCACACCCTTAGCATCCAAAAACACAGTAGCCATAATTTTTCCTGCTGACAGCGTTTGCAGACACTTCCTCGGTTTCTTGGGCGAATGCGTTTGTCCCCATTCCATAGACTGCCGTTTTGTTTCACAGGTGACGTGCTTTACCCAAGTCTCGTCGCCAGTTACGATATGATCGATAACTTGGTTTCCAGTTTTGGCGTAGTCTTCCAGAAACGTCAGTGCTGCAGCAAGTCTCTGTTTTTTGTGGTCTTCTGTTAAGAATTTCGGAATCCACCTGGCACAAAATTTGTGGTAACCAAGTTTACCAACCACAATCTCATGAACTTAACTCCGTGAAATTTGGGGGAAATGTTCTGAAAGCTCCGTAATCGTGAAACGACGATTTTCACGGATTTTTTCGTTGATTTTCACCACCAGTTCATCACTCACAACACTAGGCCTACCCATGCGGTCCTCATCGTGAACATTGGTTCGACCATTTTTAAAATCAATGCACCATTGCCTCACTCGGCTTTCACTGATTATTCCTTGGCCGTACACATCACAAATTTGGCGATAAATTTCAATTGGTTTTTGATTTTTCGCCAACAAAAACCGTATTACAGCTCGCACTTCACAACTGGCGGGATTTTTAATTGCAGCGCTCATTGTAACACTCTACTGTATTCAAAGTACGATAGGAACGATGTGCAAACTACCACGGCTGGTTGCGTACTGAATGTATGAACAGTCTGACGCCAAGATGGCGGCGCTAGGAGCACCCATTGTTGCGCCAGGTCGAAACGTCTGTTACTTTCTGGACAGCCCTCGTAATATGCTAGCAGATTCTGTTTACACGTGGCAAAGCTGTGCAAACCACAGCATACGGTGATCACTGGTGAACGCTATGAAGACCTTTTTCTCATTTTGTTACCCTTTTTCTGGCAGACTGAAATACACTGGATATGTCAACGAGTCAATATGTAGTCATTGCTTTCCTTTTTGTATCAGCTTTATCGCCTCTATGTTTTGCTGTCGCATTTGTCATACTTGTGGCATACGTTAAGTGCGGGATATAGTGGCTAGCGTTAACAGCATTATCTAATTGGAGGTACATTAATAGATAGGTGTTAATGAATGTATACTGTCTTTTGTCTATGACTTTGGTATGATTCTTGTGTCAACTTCAGTTCCGTGCGATTTCCTTAATCCGTCGTAACGTAGCTTTGGTGGATTACCATGTAAATGATTATTATTTCTATTATTCATTATATCTGCGTCACACTTTCGTAAATGGATTTCAATCAATTGCTAAAAGAAATTGCGTTACCTTCCCTCTCTAATGTAATCTGTTTAAGTCTTATAGTACTTATAATTGCTGTCGTATTTGCACAAATAAAACGTAGTCAAGGAGCCTCTATTTCAAAAAATGCTAATTAGATATCAGTTTAATTATTTAAGATCTTCGGCATCCGCACAGTGAAGAAGATAAATATATCTCTACTCGTAGAGGGTAAGCGATAATCTGGTCACAATATTAGTGATCACGCCCATGAGAGAAAGCATTTGCTAGCTATCCATTCTGTTTCCATACCTTCATTAAGAGGAATTACGTAATACTTCTAAGTACAAATCTGCTATTTATAAATGGCATCTAATAGGTTATGTCCCAAGGTCTTACGTAGTGTTGCTCAAACAGTGGGATGTGTCCACTCTCGCTTCATCCCTTACATAATTCGGTATCATCATTGGCATAAAATAGCCATCCGTGCATAAATATTAATAATGGAAAAGAAAAATAAGCTGCTATCGGTGTGGCATTTGTAATCAATGAGAACATTGGAGTAATTTTAGATACATAGTATGGGGATAAAAGGATAATTGAACAAGGATAGAAAATTAGTAATAACATTCTTATCATAATTCAGATAAGTGGTGCACAATCGGTACATTAAACCAATAAAAAATACTTCCTTGATGAGAATAGAAGATATCAACTTAATTGCAATGCGAAAGATTATCACTCAAGTTGAGAGTGATGGAATTCGGTTTGAAAATACGAACAAAGACAAAAAAACTTCGATTGAACGTGCTTACTTGTTTAAGTAGAAGACAACAAATTTTTATACTGGTCAGGTTTTGCAGCACATTAATCTTCACATAACCCAACAACTTATGTGTCCCCTTTTAAGCGATGAAATATGAAAACATCATCTTACAACATTGAAAACAATAAGGAGTACGGTATTTATAACGACTTTTGATAGTTACCTTACAGCTAGCTCATAAATTCCAGGAAATAATTATAAGGTTAAAGGAAATCTATATTATCATATTGACCAGAAATATTTTACACCTCTCTTACTTCCGAAAGTTTGAGACAACGACAGACTCACGCTGAGCCAGTGATAAAATTGTAATAAGCTTTTTTTTTTTTTTTTTTTTTTTTTAACTGCTTTACGTCTCTCAACAGCGAGGTCTTTAGAGACGGGAAAGGATGGGGGGCAAGGAATGGGAGGGAATTCAGCCATGGCCTTTTGAAGGAAGCATCCCGGCATTTGCCTGGAGTGATTTGGGGAAACCAAAATAAGCTGTTAAGATGCGGGCCAGTGATCTGATGTCTGAATGGATAGGTCAGTGTGGTATGCAGATAAATGCCAAAAATAATAAGTGCGCAGACGTAAAACGGAACGTTTTATCTGATTATAGGACGCAGGAGAAATTTCTCGTTAAAGACATGAAATTTAATCTTGGAATATCAGCAAATAACAAATTCAATTGCGTATTACACGTTTGATAGGTGGTTGGTAGAAGTTTCAAAATACTGCATTTATTGGGGAGGGTTGTGAGGGGATGAACTAGGAAATGATATACCTAGGATATAAAACTGTAGTTACGCTATTGCTTGAATATATTGGAAATAGTATGGAACCAACATTACAGGTATCAAACAGAAAAATTAGGGGATGTAACGAAGGGCAGATAAATTTGTATGTTCAAATTACAGTGACAGATATGGAAAGGGAATGAATGGAAAGTAGGAGGCGGGTAAAGAGAGTGCTTTGAGTTAATAAGGCATATATTGTCGACAAAACCTAAATAGAAGGAAAACAATAAGACCAGCACTTGATCTCGGTCATAAGCAAGTTGGAAAATGTTTATTTGTGTTGCCTTTAACGCTGAAAGGAAATTTCCACTGAGGCATACAATCCATCGTAATAAATTAGTAAGTACATGGTTGACAAAGCTTCGCTACATATTAACATTAATAAACTTGTAGGCAATTATATCTTAACTAAAGACCTCTTTCAACGCTATATTGTGAAAATGACGTAAATTCTCCAATGGTAAAAGTACTGTTAATGTAGTTGGCCTCTTGAATCTATTAAATACCACATAAAACATACCATGCATAAAAAGCGAAGTTTCAATATCAACGACAACAAACTCAAAAGTTTGGGTTCTGAGCTTTGGGCATCTTAACAGAAATGAACCCGCCATCTATTACGGGTAATTGAACTTCTTGAAGATAAGTGTATCTCATATCGCTTTTTAATTTTGAAAAATAGAAAGTTAATAAACGCCTGAAAACGAATTTTTGCGATGATGAGACCCTGACGTCGATATATAAATAATAATAATAATAAAAATTCTAATCCGTGAGATAATAAATGAATTATGTGTATATGTTTCCATTATGCATCGATAAATTTATAAAACAAATTGTTAGTAGCTCATTATAAGGAAGATCATGTTTTAAAGGGTGTCGATCCTTGTGCAATGACCTTAGAGAAATTACTGTTTGGAAAACAACATTTGTCAACGTATCAGCGCTTGACATCTTAAAGTATTTGCTGCGGTTTTCTCAGAAATAATGATTTTGTTATGATTTTCGAAATCCGTTATACCCATGAATTGCATTGTATTCAGTGTTGGCTTGTTACGTGTTTCCCCACACTGCGGATGGGCGAGAAATTATGTTGCGGAAAGTATTTATGAGCGGCCGAGTTGCACACAAACTGTTGTTTGTTCATTGAAGCACTGACTGTTAAATAATCCCGACAAAGGCTGGTCGAATCAAATGTGGCTCCAGCGCATTCTAATAATGCAGTGCGGTCAGAATTTCTCTCTCGCCTGTAACCATACAAAACCACTGCGATTTATTGCAATCGTCGATAAGCTGCGTTTAAACTAACGGCACTTCACGTCAAATAAAATTATCAGCAATACCGCAAACGGCAGTATCACCTTCAGAGGAAACTGTCATTGATATTTTGTTCCTGTCATACACCATGAAACAATCCACTTTTTCAGTACAAGCAGTTGAGAGGAAACAAACATAGGAAATAATATAACCTGCGCAGCTGTCAGACGTTATTCTGTAGAAGATGTATTCTTTCCCATCCGTTTCTCAAAAAACTGTCGGCTCGAGACATATAGTGGATGCCTGAATGAGTAGTATGACATCTAAATCTATACTATGCACTTCACAATTACTGTGGGTGGCAGAGGGTGCTAAGCACCAATCCTACTTCAGTGCATTCCAATCCCGAACAGAACGAGGAAAGAAAGAATACATAAATGTATCAGTACGGAATCTTATTTCTCAAATCTTATCCCTCCTGTCATTGAGACCTATATAGGTTGGCGGAAGCAGTATTTCGTTGCATTCGTAAATTAAAGATTTTCGCATATTCTCAAACAAATTCAAACGAAAACGACGTCGTCTGTCCGCCAAACAATCCCAGCCAAACCCACGTATCAGCTTCTGTGACACTTACGTAAGGACTGTTACTAGCAGTCACGAATCGAGCGGCTCTCCTCTGTACTTTCTCTAACGTGTCAATCAATCCCTTGCAATACGGATTCCAAATTCCACAACAGTATTCCAAATGCGGACGCACTAGTGTTGTGTGCGCTATTTCCTTTGTATGAGCATTACAACTTCTCAAAATACGACCTATAAAACGTAGTTTAGAATTAGCTTTTCCTACGACGGAAGTTATATGCAAGTCCCATTTCATGTTGCTTTGTACTGTTACGCCTAGATACTTCTACCGTGTCAACAACTGAATTGTTAACTTTGTACTCGTGAGCAAACTGGGTCTTTTTATTACTTATTTTCATTGCCTTGCACTTTTTGCAGTTAAGTGTATGCTGCCATTTACGGCACCATTCCGAAATAACATCCAGATCGCGCTGAATTTCTAAGCAATCGTCAGAGCACCTCACTTCCCTCTAAATAAGTGCATCATCAGAAAAAAACCACATCCTGCAATTAACGTTATCACTGAGATCGTTTATAAAAATTAAGAAAAGAAGTGATCCTATTACACTTCCTTGAGGAACGCCCGAAGTAACATCTAGCTTTGAAGAGGTTTCCCTCTCAACAACGACATACTGTGACCGATCAGTTAGAAAATCGCGTATCCATTCGCAAATGTGATCAGATATACCGTATGATCGAATCTTCGCCAAAAGCCGATTGTGTTGTACACCTGGGAAGTGAGGGATTCAGTACACTTTCTCCATGTCTTTAGTCATACTGCGCATGCATAATGCCATTGAGCTGTATGCATGAAGTAGGCAGATATCAGATGTGAAACCGGTAAAAAAAATTCAATAGTGCTTGTCTAGTTTTTAAAAACGAAATATTTAATGAAGTAACTTTTTAATGGTCGAATGATCAACGTTGCTAAGCTCAGTATTTGTACACTGTTCCGTATCTATGTTTTGGCTGACCCCGCAAGTGTGGCTCAGTGTGCTGAGGCTCTGCATACTCGATCGGAGAGTTACAACGGCGCCGGGCACGACCCCAGAAACCCACGTGCCGGCTGTCCTGACTAAGGTTTTCAGACGGTTTACCACAGCCATCAAGGGGAATGCCGGGACGGTCCCCAATTTCCGCTTCATGAACTACATGTTTCACAAACAAAAAATACCCTTATCATAAACAGAACATAGTTACCTTGGAGACAGACGGCAACACCTCGATTCTTCCATTAGTACGAGGGTAATTCGGAAAGTAACCTCCGTTCTAGCGTGGCAATAGCAGTTGTGCGCTGCCATTTTTACATCTGCGATTCAGTAAGCATCCAGCTGTGATAGTACGAACCTCGTTCTTTTGCGCATTGTCTTGTTATAACCTTAAAACATGAGCGCTGCAATAGAAAAACCCGCGAAATGTGAAGTGCGTGCTGTAATAAGCTTTCTTTTGGCGCAAAACGTTTCTGGAGTAGACATTCATCATCAATTGTGTACTGTATACGGTCCAAACGTTATGAGTGAAGGTGTTGTGCGGCAATGGATCCGATTTTTTAAAAGTGGTGGAACAAACATTCATGATGAACAGAGGAGTGGTAGACCTTCTTTTGTGAGTAATGATCTTGTCAAGAAAAAGTTTTACTACCCAAGTTTTCTATTTATATCCAAACGGAGGTTACTTTCCGAATTAGCCTTGTCTTAAAACGACCTTGCAGTAGGTATAAAATGCTTGGCGTCAGCAAGGGCATGCAGCAGTAAAAACACCCTACAAATTTGATCATGCCAACGATACATAAAACTGATCAAATGCAGCTGATCACAAAATGTTGAGAAAAAATGGCGAAGAAAAAGATCTAAGACTTGGCTGCGTCACCGGGAGCAAGAAATTAAGTTCTCTTCAGAACACGAAGCATAACTGCAAAAATTACTGAACAGATTTTTTGAGGGGAAGTTTTCACAATTTGCGTTGTACATCATCACTCATCTTTACTCGAATACATAAGAAAATTAATACCTGATCAAAACAATAACAAGGAAATGTGACTCTACAGTAACGGCATGCATAAGTTATTTCTATACGTATCTGGTATTAACTTTAACACCTGATTCATGCCGTAGTGTGGCAAGGCAACAGAGTAAGTTTTGTAACAAATTTATCGATTGTCAGAGAAGATTTAATATGATTCGAATCGTTGAAAACAAATTTGTGGTTAGACACATCATTTTTCGTTGTAAGGACAGTAAAAAGTGCTGTAATTAGGTAAATACCCGTAAGGATAGTAATATTTAAGACTTGAATATTAATTTCTTATTTGTAATCGTATAGTCAACACCAATGAGTGTAAAGGATTAGCCTAGTCGTTGCTTTCGGCATCCACTAGTGATGTTAATGTTAATCGTTCATCTGATATACTAATCCACCAATAGTTAGCACCACGTGTAATTCACGAGAGTATAAAGGTACAATTTCATTTAACCAGATTTTTCTGGAAGTAACAGGATCCTGAAGTATATAACTAACATTTTACTAAACCTAAACGTAAATACGCTGCAAAAACATTACAATAAATAAATTGATAATGAAGAACGCACCGAGCGTGGTGGGTGAGTGGTTAACGCTCTGGTCTCGCATTCTGGAGGACGGTGGTTCGAATCCCCGTCCGGGTATCCAGATTTGGGTTTACCATTGTTTCCCCAAATCATTACAGGCAAATGCTTGGATGCTTCCTCCAAAAAGGCCATGGCCAAATTCCATCCTGTTCCTTGTCCCCAGTCCCATCCTACCTCTAATGATCTCGACGTCGACGAGGCGTAAAGCCGTAAATAAAAAACATTAAAAAAATAAAGAACGCCAATGCATCTGTCTTTAATTATTTACTATTGAAGCGTTTCATCTTTTAACATCATCGGCAACGAATCTACTTTCAAATTTACACTTGGTATCTACAAACTATTAAATCGTGTTTAGTATAATCCCAAAAAAGCAATATTTGCGTGTTGTTTATTTACATTTTAATTTATTAGAAACAGAGCATGGTAGTTGCTCATCTCTGGTCTTCAGCTCAGAGCCATCTGTCAAAATATTGCCAGCAAGGTGCAGTACAGTATGCCTAATTACAACGCATTTGTCTGCTATGACAATTTTGTTTGTTACTGTCATAGTCATGATTATTGCACCAGTCTGAAAGTGTGTGAATGGATAATTACAGTATAATTATTAATTTTACTGCGTAGCAATCCACCCAATATTCATGAAGTTGTTCTAACCTTTAAAGTTTCTCTTCCCTATCATTACTCGGCTAGATTATTGGTCAAAGATATGACTTTCATCCAGTTATGCCAAAAAGAAAATGAGAGTAAAATATGACGACTTATACGCTTGAGACACTAATGTCGACTTGCTTGTGTCAGAAAACCCGAACGATTCAGAGGAATAGGATGCTTGGAATTGTCGTAACCACTTCAAGGCCTACTTATCCATTTACGTAACCGCCATATATTTTCAGGTCTTTAGAAACACTGATGGAAAATTATGAGATAATGTTCCTACACTTATCACGGCAGAAATTTGACTGACTTCTCTTATGAGCCACCCGATTCTGATGGAAGTATAATTAGGATACGCACTGAAGCGATATCACGTACGTCGAAAAAAAAGCTTTAAGTCTCATCAACGACGACGTCATTAAAGCCCGGGAAGATTGTGTACAAAGAACTACAAATAAGTCTGTTATGGAGGAGCGGTTACAGAATTTCACTGGTGTGATTTCAGAAATCAAACTCTGGTTGGTTGAACCGAGAATAAAGTTCGGATTCTCCCGGATTCAAAGCTGAAACCTAACTCTCTCTCTACTGAATTTTTTAACAAACTTGTCGATTGTCATCATTCCAAAGAACGTCTCTGTGTAACAACAGCTGTCACTTTTACTTACTTATGTAAGATGAAGGGCATACTTAAATAATATTGACATTTATTGTTCACATTGGGAATTTTTTTATACAGGTCATATTGCTACATAACTTCAAATTCAATAGCTTACAGTAAAAGAAATTAAGTGCTCTACCTCTTTACAACGAGTTTTTCTTCGGTTTACATGGAAAAATTCTTAAAAATTTATGATGAGTGATTTTCAAACAGATTCAATTGTAGCCTACGTTTAGCGAAACAGGATTTCAAATGACTTGTGTAAACCAAATACACAAAAAAAACCATAAGAAAAAATAAATAATATTTTCACAACACTTTTTTGTCCGATTCATGAAATTCTCTAAACAATTTGTTTTTTTTTATCAAAAAATTATCTACTAGTGCATAAAATTTGATAAAATTACTCGTGTAGTAATACCGAAAAAAATTAAACTCCAGAAACATCGTTATTATTTCCTTGCAATTGTTAGAAGACTACATATCCGTGTACATTTTTAAAGAATTTTTGTACCAATATTTGGAAAGTAACGGAGAGGAATTAGATTTTTTTAAGGTTTTCGAGAAAACAACTCCTAAAAATTGTGAAATAAAAAGAAAATTCCAACTGTGTATAAAGTCGGAGGGTTTGATTATCATACAGATTGCCAAAAAGAAATTTTAAAACGAACCCCCCCCCACCCTCTCCTAAATCTCCTAAATTAGTTCTCGCCTCTCTGTTTTTACATTTTTTTTCGTTCATTATTGTTGCTACCCTATCACAAATTTCTGAGCTAAAAGGGCCAGAAGTTACGAATGGATTGACAGTCAGACCACAAATCACTCCATAAGGTTTTCGCCTTTATTAAGAAGGTACAGAATCCTAAAAATAGATTATAAACCCATAATAATTCCATTTTTGATTATTAAATAAACTTTAGCAGAAGCATTCAAAGATCATAATTTCTTAAATCATCACCGTGATCATGGGAGCAAAATCGTTATTGGTAAAACTTTACCGTGCGCACGATGTTAAGCTAGTTATTTTCTACCTTGCCATGCTCAACATGGCGGTGTTTCACCACAATAAGCACAACTTCCTGTTCGGGGCAGATCTGCTGTACGACACGCGCTGAATAAAACAGTGTTGGTGGTCACGGTTCGCTTGTCGGACCAAGTCCTAATAAAATGTGTATGATTCGAACAGGTGAGCGGTCGTGGCAGATAGGATAGCTGACGGGCAATACGCGCGTAAGAAGCTTACCCGGCAACTTTGTCAGAATCGCACATTGGCTATGTCAGGAAACTCGTGCGTAGGAAATGCAGGTTTCCCAATCTACTTACTTGCTTTCAATTCCTACTTGTTCGATTGTGTACTACAGGGGTTATAGGGCTGAGAAATTTAAAATTCTGTGACGGATTATCATGTTTTACAAACATGTTTGAGGTATTATTCTGTCCTGTCTGATCAGTTCTACGTCCTTTTCACTTCACCTTCCAGTTCAAGAGAGTAGAATTAGAATTACATATCTGTGAAATTTAAATTCCTGTGATAGCGTTTGGTGATTTTTACACGTTTGTTTGTGCAGTCTGAAGAAATTTGTTTTCTTCGCGAATATGTTCTGTATATGTGTGTAACCGGTTTCTGTAAAGAAAGTGATACCAACGTTTACTAAATTCACAACAGCAAATTCCTTACGAATTTCTTGTGTAATCAGATATCGGTATTCCAATATCAGGCAACATTTCTTTTTCAACATGCGCTACAGTTTAAAACAATTAACGGGTTTTCTTCTTGCAATTTGGAAAAAAAAATCACTGACCGAATAAGAACGATTCAGGATGGCAAAGTTACACAGTGTTAATAACATTCGACTATCTGATGTATAATTACTTTCTAGTTGGAACTATGTATAAATGTAGCAATTAAGAAGGGTCTATGAATCTATGAAAGAGATGGTCAGAATGTGATAACTACAATTGAAATTCTGTTTGTCTTTCGACATTATGTAATAAATATTGAGTTCGTAATTACCAAATCTATGAATGTCATATATTTGGTAACTTATCTGATATTTGAAATTAATTTATGCCAGAAACAACTTGACGATGGAGATTATTTTGAAAGTGATTCTGTAACGAACTGTTACAATCGCGGTCATACACATTGAGTTCTGTAGTAATTACAAGTGCTCCTATCAGATTTCATTTATCAGATTGCAGCATAACTGGTCAGTACCTTAAGGACATCATTGGATAACACACACACACACACACACACACACACACACACACACACGCGCGCGCGCGCGCGCGCGCGCGCGTTTAGTGAATCTGTAGAAACATTTGTATTTATAAGGAAATGGTTCCACATGAATTGTACAATTATTTTTGTTAACTAAACGACTTAATGGAATAGTTTCATTCGCAAAGGCAGAACCAAAACATGTATCCCATGATGTTTTGTGGTGCTGATACTCGTATTTCGATCCTTTATTTAGTCATTTTTTTTTTTTTTAAATTCCGCACAGTTCACTTCATGATACTTCTCCATATCCTTTTTTTATTGTGTGTTTTTTTGTTGTGTGTTTTTTGTTGTGTTTTTTTTTCGTTCATGATTTTAAAGTTCGTCGACGCTGAGTTCATCATAGCCACGAGAGGAAGTGGGTCAATGAACGGGAAGTAATTTATCCATAGATTTTAGAAGGAAACATTCCGGTATTTGCCAGGAGTGATATAAGGTAATCATGGAAACGTGTAATCTGGAAGGTCGGACGGGAATTTGAACAACATCCTCCCGAATTTTTGACCTGACAAATTCCACTCGATCTCTTCCCATCCAGTTCTGTGCTAAAATTAAAGCTGAATAGCCTGATTCAATTTTGTATCTCCCGTGTAGTGAAATTATATAATGTCGGAATGTAAGATGTATTGTTAATAGCAGTTGGGGAACTATCAAGACTTATTTTTCTAATCGCAAAAGTTAATTTTGTAAAAACAATAAGCGAGTAAAAACTTCACAAAGGCAAACTGAAATCAGAATTTTCATATTTTGTTTTATCTTTGATCAACTGTGACTTGACTCTTTGTTAAAGAGGATAAATCCTTAAGATTATACAATTTCGTTTTGCTATCGCAACAGAAGTTTACGGCACTGTTAGTTCCCGGCTTTGTGGCTGACAGTGTTAAAGGGTTTCGTTCCTGGTGATGGAGAGTTACTGACAATGGACCCGCATACTATCCTCGCTTACAGCGTATCTGCCATCCAGATTACTGGGTTATGTGGTTACGACGTTACGTTGGCGAATATTGAGGTTTCTCCCATTCTTTATTTTCAAAACACTTCACAACACATAACGGGAATAACACAAATCTAAATGAGTTTTAATTTAATTAATTTAATTTAATTTAATTGCAATGGAGCACAGGCCCCGGTGGCAATTTCCCTACACACCCATCTTCCCCCTATCCTGCACCCACCTACATTTGCCCTCTACAAATTTTATCTTTAAATTCCTTCAAAGTTTTCGGTAAATTATTCATCATTTCTCTTGGTAACTCATTCCAATCCCTGACACCCTTACCTAAAAAAGAGAATCTTCCCACACCCTTGTGCCTGAAATCAAGTGCCAGCTTGTGGTCATGGTCATCTTTTCCCTTCCATGCACTACTTTTCATACCTATTGCAATATCTTTCCATGCCTCATCACCAGTATATGCCCTGTACACTCCCATGACCCTCCTCATCCTCCTCCTGTCTTGCAATGAATCCCATTCCAGCTCCTTTATCATATCCGTAGACAGATGGTTACCCTCACTAAGAATTATGTTATGTGTTGTTCTCTGTGACTTTGATAGGATTTAGATCCCAAGATAACGTTCTCTGCCTCAATATCCTGCTCAGTCATAAATATATTTATAGAATACTCATAACTGTTTGTGGATAGCGGTTTTCAGCAGTTTATCACGAAATCCGATGCTTGCTATTTTCTTGACAGCGTTGCCGACTGCGGTACAGACTGAGAACTTCCAGACCACCCCGCAATATCTTGCAGAAACAATACCGCATCATAAAATTTCTGTAACGTATCGAATTTCAAATATTTTAAACCACAGACAAAGGAAAATCCAAGAAATGTATTCCAGTGACCATATCCTGCTTATTACAAAGAGTTAATGCTTATTTTATTTCCTTGTTTCTCGATAAACATACGAGGCTGACAATTATCCGAAATGTAGTTTTAAAATTTATGCTAACAGTAGTAAAAATATTTAATGAGGATTATTTATCAGCATAGACTCCTTGCTTTCTAGAGTAATTGGTACATCGTTGCACTAACCTTTTGTCACATTTGAAAATATTTTCGTTAAAAAACTGATCATGTATATACTCCTCCCTTCACTTCATAGTGAATGGAAAATCGACAGCTTCTCAAAGCATCTTAGAGCAAATAAACAGAATAATTCGAAAGGAAAGGTCAGTTTTCTGCCTCTTGTACGTCTTCAGCCCATAGAAAATTGATCATTTTCCGTTACTTTTTTCAGTTTTAATAGAAAGGGAAGCCATTCATAGTTAACAGCGATTACATAAATGACCTGTCAAGTATAAATCTGAACCTATTCGCATTAGGAAGATGTTCGGTATTGAGTACCAAACAGAACTGGAGGCAACATAAAATTTGTTAACTACTGCTTCTGGTGGTTCATGCTAAGTGTAGGTTGGTGGATCAGTCCTCTCTGTTTTACCTTGAACCTTGTTCTTATTATGTTGTTGATTCAACTATTATTGCAGAAATAATTCACTTACGCTGGTATCATGCAGCTTACATTATTCTGTGAAGGATAACCTAGCAAATAATACGTCTTAAAATTCCACATACTCGTATCATCCTCTGAAATACTCTGTGAGTGAGATTTTTTTTTAATGCCGTTTACTTGTCTTCATATTAACGCTTAGATCCGTGATTTGCCAGTCTGGTAATCCCTCCAAGCAACCTGTTTCTTTGTGCAACAAATTGCGGAGTCTAGAGATTTCGAAAGTTAGCGTTTGGTGCTGCCTTAACAGGCATTGAGGCACACGCCTTTGAGGGCGACGGTGCTGCCAAAACTCTCTCCAGCCCCGAAGGAGAGCGCTAGGGGGTTGGCGTGGTTTCGAATTCCAGCCGGCGAGCTGGAGAAGTCGACCGAAAAGGCAACAAAGAAAACGGCCTCCGGGGAAGTTAACTTGCCTGCGAGAGCAGAATTAAGTGCTCTCGGAAAAGAATAATTTCCAGGTTGGCGTATCGCTACATATCTTGCTGCCCGCCGTTGGGAAAACTTCCAGAACGGCGTGTGGGGGAAAGGGATGGCAAACTACTTGGGAAACACACCCCCACGCTCACAGCTAACTGGAAAACTCGCTCTCCTTAGCGTTACAACCGTCTGGAGAAACGGTGCCACAACTTACCACAGTTTGGTTGCACCCACAAATGTCTCGTAACGATCTATCGTTTGAGCACAAGATGCGATGAGTGGATTATAATTATACTTCATGTATATCACAGAAGTTCCGTTTCGAATTACTCTGCCTTCTTCGACGAGAGAACGAGTTAAACTGCTCGAGAACACGTATCTGAAGTTCAATTCGAATAAAGTTTTGTGGAAATACTCAAGAGATTTCATAAAAGTACAGAATGATTGCTGATCTGCGTGACCCAAAGCATTCTGGACGGGAAAAATGTGCTCGTAAGATCTGTTGTGTTGACGTGATGAAACAATTTTATCCACGCCAGAATTTTATCTTAAACTAGCTGCTACCCGCAAGTCCGTTGGCGTGAGTTGTTAATGTAGGGACATCTCTCTTAAACCAACATCATCAAGAGCTGCATTATCCACTGTCTCTGTGGCTCACTGAAAACAAATCCATTTTATGTGAAGGCTCTCAAAAACAAACTGCAGCTTCATTCTTACGAATAATACGATGCGGCTCGAACCCTGAAATTATGATAAAAATGTCTACTGCAGGAAGTAGGCGCCTTTTCCTTAATTTCTTAGATTTTCGACGTCACGTCAAAATAAAACACACCTTACTCTACACAAAGTACAATGAGCTATACACTGTTCGAAATCCCATCAAAATCCGACCCGTTTCAAAGAAAAACCTATGCTAATTTGCGGTTTCTTTTATCTATAACTTCTCAGCATTCCGAATTCACATCTAAATGAAACATACCCTACTTTACCCCGGGACCACTAGCTATACGTTATTCCAAACCCCGTAAAAATCTCACCAGTAGTTTTTTTTCTGTCTTCCATTCAACGAAAAATTCAGATAATTGATTGGTACTTATAGCTTAAATTTTTCAGCTGTTCGAGGTTACACCAAAATGAAACATATCCTACGTAAGAACTTCACCAGAAGATGGCGACAACGTATGTGATCGCCGAAATATCGTGTAATTATAGTTCTTCTTTAACTCGGCTAGTAACCCGAGAACATTTCATATTTTACACGCAAGATCGCGGGCTATACATTAATGAAAACTCTGTCATAATATCACCTGTCGCTTTTGCATGAATCTATTAATTCCTACTTGCAGACAAATTCCCTTACAGATTTTTTTCCCGGATTCTGTTTTATAATATTTATTGATGATTTTCTAGTGGAAGACAACTTTTAAAATAATCATTTGCCACAATTTCTAATAAGGGCTGTAATATATTTTGTTTTTTAAATAAACAATAATTTAAAGTTTAAATTGAACATTTTGAATACTATAGTAGCATTAAAAAGCCAAAATGAATGCCATTTCCGGTATCCAAGGGCATGAATTCACTGTCGCAGGATGTTACTCTTCCATAATAACGTACCGGGGAGATGATTTGAGATTTTACCCATTGTATCTCCCGTTTTGGCAGCTTTAATGCAAGAATGGGTTACTTTGATGGTGTGTATGTTCACTGTATTGTTTGTTTGTGGATGAGAGATGAAAAAAAGGAAAATACCACTGGTGTCGGCCTATTCAGGCCTGCATTTCCGAATAACACCGAGTTTTACGTTCACTTTCGACGGGCGGATAAGGAGTGCCGTATGCTCTCACTCCATATGATCAGAAAACACTTGCAAAATTATCAGTGGTATGTAACTTGTAAAACTTAGGGGAGAAGTACAGTGATCTTTCTGGAGATTTGGAAAATAACTAAATTAGTAATTTTGCCAAATATGATGCTTCAGGAGATAATTTATTTCGTCGAATTTAACTTAGGACTGGGAAACACGATATGGTGATTAGGATTCACAACCATCTCTCCTACACTCCAGGCCCAAAGTAAACATTTCTTCCACCACGTTGACTCGAGCCAGCCAACTACGTATCAGGCACCGGACAGCATGACGGTGGCGCAGTCACGTGGGCCAATGGGACGGCAATAAACGATTCAACTCTATTAACAGACGCCGAGAAATATCGCTGGTGTGAAACGTTTCTGACGTGAGGGTTTACTGGGACGATTGATGAAAATATCTCTCTCATATAATCTTCACGCATATCAAATGTAAGCTGGGAACCTGCTCATTCACTGATCTTTTTTTTTTTATTTTTTTTTTTTTTATTCAACGATTTGGGGAAGATTTTATCAAATACCATAAAAATACTATTCTTCCCTTATTTCTGAAACTACTGATACGAAAACGCTTTCAAAATTAGCAGCGGTATCTAACCTGTAAAACATAGAGGAGAAGTACAGTGATCTTTCTGGTGTTTAAAGTTTTTGTAAAATAACTAAACTAGTGATTTTGAAAAATATCATACTTCAGGAGATAATTTACTTCGTCAAACAATTATACGTATAACTCGATCCATGATTTCATGACTCGGATAATAAGTATATCCTAAAATACTTTTTTTGAATATTGTTCCGTTTTAAGATCTCCAGATTCTTTATTCAAGAATTTAAACTGATTCATGAATATCGTTAAAAAGACAATACTACAAAGTATATAATGAACTCTGTTTATAAATAACTTTTCACTGACTGAAATTTTTTTGGTGAATTAAATTTAATACACAATCACCGACGGCACTGTTAATGTTCGAGAATAATTGGAACTTGGCAATTCTATTTTATTCTTTTTAATATTTTACTACCGCAGTCTGCTCCATCTACAAAATTGTAATTAGGACACACTGAAATAAATAACGGGAGACAACGTCTGCGAGGGCAAGGTTGGCTACACTAACAGGACTGACAATTGAGATGCGAGAAACATAGACTGTTATAAGAATCATTCTTGCGCGTCGACGATGATGAAAAAGCGTGACTTATTGCACGCTGCTTGTTTAGTATTTATGTGACAAATGATCCAGATACCATTTATGCGGTTCAATTTCTAGCTACTAAATGTACTAATTTCAATTACTACTGACTGGAAAATGATGACTATTACTTGTTTACGGGGGAAATGTAACTTTCTCTAACGATGCATTATGGAGAATTATCATTTGAGCTGGTTATCATTTGAGCGAAATAAACGCGTATATTATAGAGACCTAGAAACAGATTTGGTATGTTATATCAAGTAAGTTATTTAAACTTTGCGATTTTATCCTTTACTATTCATCGTTAGATAAAAATATTTATACAAGTAATGCAACGAAGTGAAACATTCAGTTTCATTGCGTAAAGAAAATAAATGTCATTCATACAGTCGAGTGGGTCACCATTTATATATCACAGAAAGTCTGAGCACGAAATGATACCATACGTTTCACTATATGGAATTGCTTGTCGTTCTATTCAGTACTAGAAAGAAACGCCTAAGGCTGATACAAGAGCTCGCAGCGTTTGGTTTTGAAATGGGAAAAGACTTCAGTGTCGAAACATTTTAGTTTGGCAGTATTAGTGCTATACTTCACGATTGCCTTTCATTTTGCAGGTCAGTGTTATCTGCGAGTTAATGAATATAAAAACAAGAGTATCAAGCAGAGGTAAACTAATACTTCCGTCATATTCTTGTGTTTGAGTTTAATGGAGAAGAAAAGACAAGGGAGGCGGCTAGAAACATTTGTGTAACGACCGGTCAAAACACGGAAAGAAATTGTTCTTGCCGTTTTGAAGGCTGCCATTTTGAGTTTCGAGTAACTACCCACATACAGGACGACTATTTGGATACCATAAGTTTTAACAACTAAATTCTTACATTTCAGAAAATCTATGTAAAATGGAAGTCTGGAAGGACGAGCGGAGAATAAGGAATGAGCTCATTTACCAAGTTTACCAAGCCATTATGGGCCTCTAAGATCCTTTTGACAGGATTAACGGAGGATGTATTTCGCATTTGCTTTCGTGAGGTTGGCGCTGTATCCTGTGATCTGTACACGATTTAGCCATATTAAACTATTATGGAAATAAAATACAGAATTCGAAGCACCCTATGACCAGACCTTACCTGAATTCCTCGAATCATTGCTTGAATTGTTGCCAGCTGAACATAACTAAATCGACTGTTTCAGTGATTGGATTATCATGTTATTGGTTTGCACTACAATATGTAACTGTTCTTATAACAACGAAGAGAGAAAATATTTTATTTGATTTCTATAAAAATAGATCTTTCACGAACTGAATTTCTGCCGATAGTTAGCGTATCAAGAAAACAAGTGTAGTTGAAATTTACACTGGGTTTAAACAGAAAGTATCAGAAAACCTGAGTCATACCGGTGGGGATACCAAAACAAATCATCAGCTGCATTGTGACGCTTATAAGTCACCGCACCATCTATTTCGTTACCCTAAGATTTCACAAAACCGTGAGGGTTTAGCCCAGATCGCGAGGTTCGTAGATGACTAATGTTTTGCATGCCTCGTGGGTGAGCAGAAAACGCTCGCGCCTGGTATTCGGGTGAAGTCGGGTTAGGATCCCTGTAGAGCCATTTATTTTTTTACTTTACAGAAATCACTACAAGTGAATGCCAAGATGGTTCATTTAAAACGCTATGGCCGCAATCCTTCCTATTCTTTGCCACTACTCACTCCCTACGCACCTATTCACATTGAAATGTCCAAGAAGCAGATAATTTGAAATATATGTAACAGCACCATGTATAGAAAGGCAAGCTTCAATACATATTTTTAATTTTAAACACAAATTATCTGTTGCATTGTGCAGATGCTATAGATATTCTTATGTTAAATAAGCAGAAGAATACGAGGGGCAGTCAAAAAGTTCCCGAAATTCTGTCGTAGTGTTGGCGGTCGAGAAGTTCTCTGAATTCTGTCATAGTGTTGGCATTTGTGATGCAATTGTTATGAGTTTGACAGGTCTGAACAGGTCATAACAGGCAGTGTGACTGCATTGTAGCTGAAGGTAGGTGTGTGTGGTAATCAGTTGGCGCCATGTTGCAGTTTGAGCAAAGGGCGAACATCAAGTTCATGTACAGGTTAGGGAAATCTGCTTCAGAGACTTTGCTAGTCTTACAAACAGTTTACGGTGATGATTCGTTAAAGAAAATAGTCGTTTAGGAGTGGTTTTCAAGATTTAATTGGGGACAGGAGTCGCAGTGGAGACCTTCAACCTCCAGAAACGAAGCAATGGTCTAGCAAGAGAAACAGTTAATCAGATCAGACCGAAGAATGACCATCGACGAGTTGGCACAAGAAGTGGGGATCTCTCATGGACGAGCGACGGCTGTACTTCGGAAGATACCAAAACAGGATTTTCATCGTTGTTTCTAGCAATGGCAGGAGCAGTGGAGCAAGTGTGTGTATTCACAAGGAGCCTACATTGAAGGAGATTAAGTAAATATGTACTTATGTTTTGTTAATAAATAGTTACAATGAAATTCCGGGAACTTTTTGACTGCCCCTCGTACATTAACCCACAGAAAGATCGCGATACCCATAAGATTAATTTTCATTAAAATTCCATTGTTTTCCAGATAGCTGATGCTAGAGTTATTAGCTAAAAAGTCCTGTACTAGTAAAGGAATCAATTGGAACTCACTATCAATATTACGACTCCACAGTGGTTGGTGTATTTATTTACCAGATTTATGTTTTTCTGGGAAAGTTGTATTATAATTGCTTTGCAAAAATACTTTCTTAAAAAATAATTCTAATGTAACAAAACATGACTTTAATTAACTATTAAATCGAATGCAGTGACGCTAATTACGTTTAACCTATTGAACATTGATCATTTCTGTTAGTAATGAAAGTCGCTCAGAGCGGACGTAGACAGAAATTCCAATTATTTCGTAAATTGTGCACTAATACAACTTAATTTAGTTAATTATGAACCGTAGCCTTGAAGGTATGGGGAGAGAGAGTTCAGTTATAAATCATGCAATTTAATATTTTTCTATCGAAAAAAGAGTCTGATTTTGTGATTAGCTTCGTAAAAGACAATAAAATATTTACTGTGTGTTTCGCGCTTCTATTAAAGGCTCTATCAAATGAAAAAGCTATAGAATCCCATCAAGAAAATTGTCCAAGCCATTCATGTCTTATAGGAATATCAAACATTTCTGGTTCCTGGGGGAGGAAATGTCGATAGTATTGGCGCTTATGACGACTTATTTTCGCTCACCAGCGTAGAAATAAAAAAGAATGATGAGAGAGAGAAAAAAAGAGCGTTGTGATTTCCCCAGAGGAGATCTCAATTGGAAGCGGTGGACGCTGTTCTTTTATGGTGGCTCTAGAAGCTCTGCGCCCTGATTGCCCTTCTTCCAGAAATGATGCCTGTCCATTAGGACTGCAGCTGCCATTACAACCTCCCCGCAGCCGATCCATTGTTGCTGGAGCACGAAATATCTGCTCTCATTATTCATAAGTACGCTGGTGAGATCGGAATGGAGAAAAGGCGAGAGCGCAAACGTGTTTTCATAATAAAATACGGTTTCCTGGAAGGTTGAGGGGTAACTAATTGGTCTTTAATAGAATTCTTGAATGAACATTATGTCGGCTTGTTAACTGCCAAAGTCCTAATGAAAAGCTCATCTCTAATGAGGCTCCTCGAATGCTGCGGTGAATCCTGTCGTTTCTGCTGATATGATCGTCTTTCATTTTCATCTCTAGAAGGAATTCTGCGTTACGGCCGGCAACAGCATTAATAACGTTGCGCATCGAGCGTGGTGAGTGAGCGGTTAACGCTCTGGCCTCTCATTCGGGAGGACGCCGGTTCGAATCCTCGTCCGGGCATCCAGATTTGAGTTTTCCATGGTTTCCCCAAATCACTCCAGGCGAATACCGGGTTGCGCCCTTCAAAAAGGCCAATTCCTTCCCGTTCCTTGTCCCCAGTCCTATTCCGTCTCTAATGATCTCGACGTCGACGAGACGTAAAGCTGTAAGTTAAAAAAACAACAAAAAACAAACAAAAACAAAAAACAACAACAAAAAAATCAACAACAAAAAACAACAACAACAAAAAACAACAACAACAAAAAACAACAAAAAACAACAAAAAATAACAACAAAAAATAACAACAAAAAGTTGCATAACGTTTGATTAAAACCCAATTTTTGATAAACCCAACAGAGAAATATCGTATATTTCAACTATTCCAACAATCTAAATGTTTAGAATCACACAGTTGCCTGTAAATTTTCGTGAGTGTTTTACTTAACTGAAGGTTTCTGGTAGCTTGCAGCAAATTCCCTTCAAACACAAAGAAATATCGAACTCAACAAACAAATATCCATTTATTCCTTATGCCTTGTCGACGTCGAGGTCAGTAGAAGCCGGAAAGGACTTAGGGCAATGAATGAGGAGGTATTCGGCCATGGATTTTTTTTTAGAGGAACCATCCTGACGTTTGACCTGAGTGATCTGGAAGTTATGGAAAACAAAGATCTGGATAACCGGACGGATAATCGAACCTGTGTGTTTCCGAATGCGAGGACACAGCGTTATTGCTCACCTACCACATTTTGTAGCTGCCAGCTGATCACGCAAGTTTTTAAATCCGACGTGTACCTTCCTTAAATTGGTATTGAATTCTCACAAGTAATTGGATGCAAGGGTAGTGCAAATAAGAGACTATGCGTTTTAAGAATCATCGCAGTTCACGCGTTGAGAGCCGAGCATAGTATAACTTGCGCGATGGAATGATGATGGTGTTTAGTTCACCTCACACAAGCTACGGATCAGCTGCATTCAATACGTATAGGGCATGCCTCAGGACAGCTTATAAATATGTATAGGGAAATGTGTTTAATTATGTATATTGTAATTAATGAATATCACGTGTTAATGTCACATTTGAAAGAATATTTGGCAGCAAAGAATAAACCGGGAGCAGCAGAACGGAGACTATGGAGAAGACGATGTGCCTTATAATGATTCTATGGAGATAATTATTATGATGGAAATTGGAGAGAGGCATGAATAAGACGGTTTAATGATGTGGAAGCAACACAAAGGAAGTTGAAAATGTTGTTGAAATAGTTTGAAGTTAAGTGAAAGGTTATTTGTATAAAAGTAACGTGATGAAAAAGTTGCGATGAATAATCTGTACTATTTAAGGAGCTGTGCTTAAGAGTTTAGTAGTGTCATGTAACTCAGTTTACTCGTGAAATTAATATAATAAAATAAAACTAGGTACAGCATGTATTTCATTTTAGATAAACATCAAAGCTAATAGAAGAAAGATCGGCGATATTGCAGTTATAATCGGAGATAAATTTAAAATCATTTTTGTTTAAAAGATGGCAAGACTGTTTGTCATCCTGAGAGGAATTTCTGAAAAATGCAACAGTACCATGATTTTGAATTTCTCAGGACGCGATCAACGATAGTAAATGGTAGTAGCTAGGTAAAGTAGTATGCATAGTGTGATAGCTTTAGAGAAAAAAATATCCTTATGACAGCTTTCGAGCTTTATCATTTTTAATTTATACAAAACTACGTTTTAATTTTTTAAATGAAAAATAAATGTGACTATTATTAAAAAACGAATGAAACTTGTCAATAAAAACTTATTATAATTCTTTTTAATGAATAAAATAAATTCTGAGATCGATACTTTTTAAAATTAATGTTTCATTCCCCGGAGAGAATCTACATCTACATATATACTCTGCAATTCACAAAGTTGTGGGTGGCAGAGGGTGCTCAGCACCAAAGCTAAACTCTTTGTTGTGCCTTCCAATCCCTAATGGTACGTAGGAAAAAAGAATTCATATAAGAATAATTGCGGCACCTTATTTCTCTAATCTTATCTTTCCTGTCATTCCGGCTCAAATAGGTTGGTGGACGAAGTATTTCACTACACTCGTGAGTGAAAGTGGGAGTACACATGTTTACCTATAAGTTTAAACGAAACGTGCGTCGTCTATCTACCAGAGACTCCCAGCCTAGTATACTAATCAGTTCTGTGACGCTTTCATAAGGACTGTAGCAAGCGGTCACGAATCGAGCGGCTTTTCTCTGTATTTTCTCTATACTTTCGATCAACCCCTTACGAAACGGATCCCAAGTGGCACAACAATAGTCGAATCACGTGGAATGAGAGAGAAGGAAGTTCCATTGAAGTGTAAAGAAATACTGTACACATTTTTTTCCCTGTACTTGGGTAAGCAGATGAAACCTGAACACAGACAGCGTAATGTTCAAGCCAGCAGGATTAAGATCTTGACAAGCATGAAAGGAAAGACGAGATGATTTAAAATAAGAAATGAATTGACTGAAACTAGGATCGAAGGAAAGGACACTTAAGGCAGACCCGGAGCAAGATTTTTGATTAAGTAAAGAAAAGTATAAAAAGGATCTACACTGGACGTCAGTTTCGTAGGAAGATTGGTGGATGGAAAGAGGCAATCAGGAAAATGTCATGGACTGCAGATTGATAAGGGATGATGAACGGAAAATCCTAGATAATTACCAAAGGCAGGCTGAAAAAATTTTTGCAACCTGATAAAGTTAACAGGCTAGAATGAAATATATTTTAGCTGCAAAATACAAACGGACGTTAATTAATAAAAATATTGCACCGTTCGCTCAGTTGTTTCATATGTTTAGTGTTGTCGACTAACTTATGTCCTATTTGTATTGCTAAGAACTTCCAGCGAGAATTTCGCCTGTTAAAAGTTATAATTCATTTACAGGAGCGTTGGTGCGCAGATGCCATAATCAGCATTGGTTGACAGCTCCGTTTTTTCGTTGAGGTAAAATATATTTTACTGACTGCAACTGCGATTCTAAGTGACAGACACCTGCTAAGCTATAAAAAATTCCAAATTGTTACACGGCGGACGGAAAGAACTATCTGAAAGCAACTGAAAAGAACTTTGTATTTAACAATTTTAGATACTTGTTTATACATTAGATGTTTAATTGTATATTTGAATTTAATTCTTAGTAACGTTATGTATATTTTCACAGTAGGTTTCAAAACCAAAACTTGGGCGTCATAATACGTGATTGGTATCAGTTTTGGTCCAACGCCGATGAATTATACTTCATCGGCTTGAATTTAGGATAATCCTCATCAGTGAATTTCGACTAGGACATGGATTTCATGCTGGTCTGTGACAATCGTCGAGATTTCAAGCGCGCCAAAACGGCATCGTGAAGGAAATCCTTTACAGTAATTCAATGAAATATTGTGATTGCACCACACCTGATAATGACCATTACGACTGTATGCAGTAAATGATACACGATACAGGAACTTATGACACAGAAGAAACAAAATGTCTATGAAAACATTCACAGGACATACAGCAGTCTTTATAATAATTCATCCGCAAATAATTATTTCCCTAGTATAAAGTGAGCACAGACGGCTTGCACCATTAGGAAAGACCGGAGGGTCATTGCTCTGGTGAGTTAGAACGCTGAAATGCAGTTGACGGAGCAATGGTAAGAGGTTGGGGTTTAAAACCACGTGTAAGGGTCTCTTCCACATCTCTCAGCTCAGGCAGTCTAACATAATCGTTGAGAAGCACGAACGTAGAGGGAGCGACCACCAGGCAGAGAAACCTGACCTCAGCGGCACTTACCACCAGCAGTCTACGGATATTTCAGGCCAGTAATCTGGTTGGGTGTACTGGACCTGATGGTTTGACATAGGGTATAACGTATGACTCCTACATTGGGAAAGCTCCATTGTGCACCCACAACGCTAATCAGTCAACTGATTGCTGATAAAGCACCAGTTCATGTATCCTCTCGTGCCTTCATTGTTCATCGTAATATTTCATCACTGCGTAAGCAGTATACATTAAAGATTGTAAAGAGGACACAGCTAGGCGAAATCATTCACATATAATGATCGTACCTTTAAATCTCCATCCCCCTCCAGGTCGGCTCTGAAGTCCGATGTTTACTCATGGCTCCTCTTACAATGGGAGACCGCTAATTGTAAAATTCAGTTTCAGTTCTTTCTGCTACCGTCGAAGGCCTATGAAGCTATTATAGGGAAAATCACTTAAGATTTAACCCTTCAAAAACTGAAGTGATTGCCTTTCACCTAAAAAACAGGAAAGCTCAGCGTAAGACGAAAGTAATGTGGTCAGCTTTCGAACTGCAGACATGTACGAGTAACACCCCAAAATATCTGGGAGTGATACTCGACAGAACCCCAAACTAGTTGGATCACAGTGGGGCAGTGAACCACAAACTATACGTACATCAGCAATAGCCCCTTTGTTACTCTGATGCTGAATATGCATCCCCAGTTTGGTACTCGTCATCTCTCACCAAACAGGTGGATGTAGCCTTCAATAACACCTGTAGACTAGTGAAAGACTGCCTAAATCCTACCCCAGTTGACAGGCTTTACCAGCTTTCGGGGATTGCACCATCCAGTATCTAGAGAGAAGTGATTGCGAACAAGGAGAGTACAAGAGTCCACTGCAAGGCCCTACACAATCAGACCAGAGACTCAAGTCCAGAAAAAGCTTCATGAGAACATCGCGGGAAATAATTGGATCACCAGAAAACGCAAAATTAAAATGAAAGTCCCTAACATCTCGGGACCACTGCAGAGCGCTTGCCACCTAGTCACGCAGAGGACTGAAACCTCTGGCGGTCCTTAAATCGATTGCGAACAGGAGTGGGCAGGACCAAGGAAAACCTAGTGAAATGGGTTTATACTGATGCTACCAGTATATAGTGCGAGTGTGGAGAGGATCAAACAATGAATCATATGCTCGAGTGCCCTATGTGCCCATCATCCTGCAACAAAGATGATCTGTTTCGAGCAACATCGAATGCACTTGAGGTTACGAAGTCCTGGGCGAAATGCGTTTAAAGTTATTAATTTGCACATGTTTTAACTGTGTATTTGATGTCTATGATTCTAGAATAATAATGACAATAGTGGCCAGAGGTGTAATGTGGCAAAACAGAACCATGCAGTAACTTTTTACGTTCATTAGATATCAACGGGTGCGTGGGGCAGCGAGAAATCTGTCTTCCTTATAAACCTCTCGCGGTCGGATCGAATCTTGCTGCGAGCAAGTTTTTTTTTTTATTTTCAAACGTGTATACAGATAATTCCCGGCAGTCAATTTCAACAAATAAGATTTTTAAATGCCGTTTATTGTGAAGAAACTGACGCTTTCGAATTTTATTCTGTTGTTCGCAAACAATTGATATTTTGAAAATATAAATAATTGCTGCATCGGGTATGAAATACAAATATTGTTAATATACCGTTACAGTTGAAAGACAGATGTTCATTCCCGCACCAGGGGACGGGAGGGTCGAAACGAGACACCGTCAGATTTCCACATAAATACATTTAAAAACTTATTATATGCGTAATTGTTGAATCTGGCGGCTGGAAATGATCTGTATGCATATATGAATAAATAAAAAAATTACCCGCAGCGAGATTCGATCCAGCGATGACCAGCTTATGAGGCAGAAAGCTTGCTCGCTGCATCACGCGCTCTTTGAAATCTTCCTACCGTAGAAAATATTTAATATTTCAATAGCAATTTTCTTGACAGTGGCGAAGAAGCGCATGTTATTGCATTGATACATTACACCTCTGGCTATGAGCTCTTATCACACACAGTATGAACTGAATCTAAATTTTACAATTGGCGGTCTCCCCTTGTGAGTTAATTCTATCAGTTCGAACAACCTTGGCTGACACTTCCCGACAGGATCACAACAAGTAGGTATTGTTACCAGTAATAATATTTAATTAACGAATTGTCAGATTAATATTAAGTGATTTTAGGGTATTTTACTAATCTTGTATTTATTATTAAAAGTGGAAAAAAATGCTGCGAAATGTACACATCATTAAAAAAAATCCTCTTATTTCCTGTGTTATTCCTGTCTGGCACTACACTTTGGACACCGGTGCTGTAGGAGTATACGGCATCCGCGGAACTACTTTACTTCACGCAGGTAATGCCATCGTAATATTGAGTCACTTAACAGCGAGACGTTTAATTTCCTATCAGTAATTATGTTAGATTACACGTTGAACCAGCATGATACGTCTCGGGATTGTCTATAACAGTATTATGACGTTACTAACTTGCGTGGCTTAATGCAATTCCACAGGTTTCGTTTACTACTATACATCCGGACACTGTTCCTCAAAACTCATAAAAGCACAAACCAAATAGGACGGATTAGGCAGAAAAATAAGGTCAGTGAAATGAACAGACCACGTGGATTTCTATGCATCTACTAACAGGAATAAAATTCATGTTGCAACCTTGATGAGCTGAACACGAGGGCGGTAGTAGCGCAGGGTGTGTGACCTTGAGCGGACTGTTTTGTTACCTGGCGAGGACTCCCTGGTGCCGAGCACGGACGCTAGTCGGGGCCGCTCCTCCTCGAGGACGAGCAGTGTCTCCTGGCTGTACAGCCCGAACAGTTTGCCGACGCAGGCGAGTCGCAGCTTGCCGCCGAGGAAGGCGCCACTGTCCACCTCCATGGAGAGGCCGATCTGAGTCACGAATCGCGTCTGCTGCTGGGCTAGCTGGTGCCCGCCGGCGTGCAGCAACTGGCCGCCTAATCCGCCACCGCTGCTTCCAGGCATCGGAGTGCGCACTTCGTGCAGCTCGAGGGAGCTGTGGTTCATCTGCAACCAAAACATAAGACATGGATTCAGTACAGTGCACAATAAAATTGCAACGTTTAAACCTGAATTTTGCTTGGATAGCTTTGTCGTTGAGTATAAAAAAAAAAAAAAAAAAAAAAAAATCAAAATTTTGTTACCGCATTTATGGACGTCTAAGAATAGAGTCCTTCTATTAATTGCAGAAGATCCGGTCTGAATGATTTGTCAATTCATACCAGGACGCGGTGCCAGTCGGACTCCATGGTAACTATTTATTCCGGCCGTGGAGGCTTCAAACTTCATATTTTTAGTATAATTAAAATAGTAATCGAAGATTCCATGTGGCCATAGTGCAAAGATATGAAATAATATTTAACGCGCAGATGGTACAAAATACGACTCGATCTGACCGTAGAAAATCTGCATATAGAGTAGTTAGGCCCCAGCATCATAATGCATTCTGGGCACTGGAATTTGGTTGGTTTAAAACGGCGCATCGGCAAAAAACGTGATTACTGTTTTTAGGCAGTTTTGGGAATGATGACAACTCTTTGGTTCAAGAACTACACATTATGCAGGTATAGACAGTTAGAAGACGGCATTTAGTATCTTCCCTAAGGGAATCACAAGAAAAGTAAATTCAGTGGTATCACG
The DNA here is from genome assembly GCA_031002005.1 of Vandiemenella viatica. Taxonomy (NCBI): domain Eukaryota; kingdom Metazoa; phylum Arthropoda; class Insecta; order Orthoptera; family Morabidae; genus Vandiemenella; species Vandiemenella viatica. Next base: position 74,999,923 of record CM061919.1, read on the forward strand.
ACTTGATGATACTTTATACTTCTGTGACTGAAGATACAGCATAACGTGGAACTTAAACTACGTAGCATCCAGGCGCAACTCATATCACGAAACATATCCCTTAAAAACGTTTTTGGCCACGCGGGGATTTGAGCCCGAAATCCTGAATTTTTAAGAAAAGCGCTTTAATCACTCAGTCACCAGATCGCTTAGTCACGAAGTTATAACGCCCAAGTAAACGAAAAGAACTGAAACCCTGGAAGTTTTGTGTTCGTCATTAGGTCCTTTATCCCGCTACGAGCATATTATCCGCTATAGATTGCTGGGTGTCTTTGTTTCCGTGCTAGTTCCTATTCGTATCCATTTCGACATATTTTTTGGTGATATGATTCCACATTTTGAAATGGCAAGAAAACTTTTCGCTTAAATGTTGTAATGAATATAACCACTCGATTTGAATTTTAAATTAACACATCCTTTAAAATACGCCACAGGTGATTTAATAATAGGGATTTATTATTATTGAAAGGAAACAATGTTAACGCCTAAGTAGGTGGTACCAGATACGCATTAGTGATGAGTTTTCTAATCATAAAGGAATGTGAAAAGACGGACTTTGAATATTGGAAGCACACGAGCAGTTTAGAAAAATGGCCGATGATATATAGGTATACAACATTTAACGGGATCTTTGTTACTAATGAGCCAATATGGCCAGTGTGAAAATTGTGCCCAGTTCGCAGGTGCTTTGAAATTCTATGTGCGATTATCCATTGCCTGGAGGATTTGCCGCAATATATGGACGGCAAGGACGATGAGAAGCCATCTCAGTGTCCTGGAGCCCGGAGAAGCTGAGGAGGGGATGAGGCGCCCTGCCATTTTCTCACATGAACGTGTTATAATTCTGTAGTTTCAGATAACTGGTGTTATTACAACTGGTCAATTTTTGCTAGTATAAGATCCAAGTTTGTATCGCATGTGCAAATATCTAAACAGAGTAAATAGCATGATAGCTGGTTGCACAAATGGTAATATGTTTTTCACAATCTGAACATTGCATTTGGTTTCCTGCGATAAAGACCCGACAGCGACACTGAGCGAGGATACTTGCTATGATAAGAATTTAATGTTTCTACCAAAGTTAAAAGAAGCTAGATTTTCCTAAGCCAGACTAAAATTTTTCATCATTTCAAGAGAGAATTCATAAGTTAGTATACTGAAAGTCTCATGCAGGGATGACGCTTATCTAAATAAATGTTATGTATAAATGTTTATTTGTAGGATAATGAAGTTTCAATTGTAAATATTCAAATAGTTTGCTGGAATCTAATATTCAGTAAATGTTAATTGCGTTCATCTTTAAACATGAACTTCTCCCATCATAATTTCTCCAAAAGCGTGAGGATTTAGCGCACATGATTTTATTTTATTGATAAACTTATATTATCATTATATTTTGTTTTTACCCATCTTAAACCTATTACAATGTTTAAAAAGTAATGCTAAATATATATTATCACGATTCTGCGTATAACGGCCCTCTAATCCATACCTTCAATGAAATTATTTTATGAATTATTTGTAGCAAGCTCGGAGTTTGTATGTTTTTCTGACAATTAATTGTGAATTTGTGTAAATGGAATTCGTTTTTTTGGAAAGAAATTATGTAAATACTATTCAATATGCTCATGGACAGTACTATGCTAGAAACGGTAGTTAAATTTTGTAATTCCAAGTATTGAATTGGGCGACGATGTTTGGAGGATAATATCCGATGGTTTGGACCGATTTATGTGGATATTTTTGTGTGTAAATATTTTTAATATTCATTTCTGTGCATTTCATAATGATTATGAATGATTTGATATTAATTATGGTTGTTTTTAAGGTGATTTTAATTGTTTAAGTATTGTTAGAATTCAAACGTCTGTCGGAAGTCTTTGAATTATTCTGGAAGTTTCTGTGAAACTTATATAAGCTAACGGCAGAGACGAGTTTTCAGTGAGTGTTGTATTCAGAGTATTGTGAGAAGTAGTTGTCTGAACGTTATAATCGCTTGAAGATTTGAATCTAGTATCTTTGGAGTCTGATGTCATATAAGTAAACAAACAAAGTTGAAAGTGAATCATATTGTACTCGTAATTTCTTTTGTATAAATGAGATACGTAATAACAGGAGTGAACAGCAAGAAAGAGTAATAAACGAGATAACTATCAAGCGGGCACTCGATGAGGAATAAAACCATAGAGAAATAATAAATACAGACTAATAGTAGAAAACATTGAATCAGGTAGGCACATACATATATCAGATAGAGTAACTCATCATTCCGTATTATCTGTCTGAAGCCTACGGTGTGCACTAAATCTGTCGGGTCGTCCTGTGCCCTGCAAGTAGATACACAAGGGGAGCGGCGTTATGTACAGCCATACCTTAACATTGGGCCTTTCACTCGTTGTTGCTCCATCCTCCGAAATTTACGGAAAGGTAGGTTTTTATTGCAAAACGGTTGAACTTAACTCCTAAACATTTTCATATAAATAAAGGAATGGGTAAAGGAATGGGAGACAGGGATCTCAGGAAAGAAGACTTATTATAATATGTATGGAAACCGAGAAAATGTCTTCGCAACCGTATTAGTTACACACTATACGCCTCTGTTATATTTGCTGCTTAACAGCAGCACAGACGTTTTCAAGTTGTAACTGTCGTAATTATCATTGCAACGTATACTTAAAATGATTTGCGTACGCTGCGTTGTCTGTCCTGTGTTCAGGGGGTTGCTCATTTATCATTCTGTCTTACACAACTTACAGCACATCTTTTGAGCAACGCGAGTTTTGAGGGTATTATAAGAATAAAGAGATTTGAAAGAGAAGGAGCTACTTCCTTAACCTTGGACAGTCCAGATCCACACACAGAAAAACGAAATTCTTGTTATCTTTGAAACTTTATGCTAACGCCCAGTACTTCCTAGAATCTAGAACAAAGCTCAGCAGCCAATAACATTTTTTCTCACGCAGGCTTCGTATGGTATTTCCATCAGTTCCTTATGGCTTTTTTTTTTTTTTTTTTTTTTTTGTGTGTGTGTGTGTAACTAAGAAGGATAAGAATCCATCATAATACTTCTCAGAAGATAAGTGATTGTAACAATGACCCTCTGCGGTCAACAATGCTATACACATTTAGTTTTTACTAAATACAAATCAACTTATTCTCTCTCATTTACTTCTGACAATATTCCTGATTTCATGTAGCAGAGTTGTTGCAATTAAGATTTCCTATCTATAGGTAAAAGACGTTTGTTGCACCGGAAGTGAGAGGTAATCAGGTGAGGACAGATTATATATGTATGTCACCTTCTTTTCTCGGCTTATGCGGCAGTGCGAAAACTGCCTTTCCGTCCGCAAAGTGTTCAGAACACTTCAGGAGCCTTCAGTTAATGTTAGCGTATTCGGTGTTTTCACGCAAAAAAAGAGCCAGATTCTTGCAGAATCAAAACCCATCATCAGCCAAAGAAATCGTGTGTGTTGTGTGTAGATGTCTGGACGTTGTTATTATTGTTTGCAGACTACTGTATCGAGTGTGGTGGTGATAGTGGGGCGTGGCGATTACGCCTTGTGTCACGGGGTTGGCAATCAGTAGCAGGGTAGGTAGAGTGTACACACTTGTCACCGCCTGAAGCGACGCCGGAGCAGCAGTTTGTCGTGCAACCAACAGCTCCCCGGCAGCTCGTTACAGCGGACCGAACGCGATTGATTGCAGCCCCAACGCTGTTGAATCAGGTGCGCGAGATCAGCGCTAATTAATCTTGTTCTGGTTTAATTATTGGTTATTTCAAAAGCACTTATCCGGCGTGTCTAAACAGTATGAACAGCCGGCCGGCGGCGGAGCTGGCGCATTACCTCCGGGTCCTGTTTAACACGAACAAACGGCCCCGCCATTGACAAGGAGCAGAATTGCTTTTGTTTAATTAAACGTTAATGAAACGGTGCCAGTGTTGTGGCGTCGAACGAGAGGGGGCCGGGCTGACCAATAGGGATCGCCCAGCCAGCGCCGTGCACGTGACCGCTGGTGTTCCCTCCCCTCCTCCATCATCACCCCCCACTCCGCCGACTACAGTGGCGGCACCCCGCTCAGCCGCAATTATGCCGCCGCTGGAGCTGATGAAGAGACGTGTTGGCTGCCATTTGGCTGCCACTCCATTCACCTCGTTTCAATGCGTCTCATGAAATGAGCAGTGCCAGCCATTAACGCCCGCAAGAGCGACATACATCCATAGAGTTTTTGTTCCCGCGCTAGCATGCACATACGGTCAATGGTTACGATATAGTTTCGTCACCCTTTCTCCCGCCATTCCCACTGTACATGCCATCCACTGCGCAACCCACACTGTTAACTGGCAATGATTGCGGCGGGGTTTGTTTATTAGCGTACACTGCAGTGTTTGTGCCAATGGCAAATGCAGTGCTACGTACTATACATAGTAGTACATTTTTCTCTTAATCTGAGTAATATGAACGTCTTACATTTTTTTCTGAAAAGTCTGAGAAACCTACCTAAAACAACCTTTACCAAACTAGTGTACTTTCAATCAGTTATAACTCGTAAACCAAATATAACTTTTATATGTCAGTTTGTGGAGGAAGGACGCTCGCTTCTAACATGACTCGTAAAGTTCTTTCCACTACTTTCAGTGACTGTTAACATGGCGCATTATGGTCTAAATTGACGTGCTCAGTACGTGCTGTGAGCTCAACTAGAGAGGTTTTCTGTCTATAACTTTGTTGTAGTAAGTTCTAACAACTAAAACCGGAAGACAGACTTCGTAGCTTCAACAAAATATAAAATTGTTTTCTTGTATAAAAACTTGTTTAAAAAATAGAAGGAATTAAATTAGGAAATGTCTTCATGCGAAAAATGAATCGTTCCTAAAACTGCCTGAAAACGGGGATAAAACCAAAAAAAATTCATGACGGATGCGAAGCGGAATAGGAACTAAAAAAATAGGGGTACTAGAAAATTTAGCTGAGAAAAAATTATTCAGGGAAATTGAACCAAAAAAAAAAAACAAAAAACACACGGCGCTGTTAATGACTAACTCATTAATATTAAACGAAATCCCTGTCAATTGCAGAATATTTTAGACTATTTATAGAAAAAGAATTGGTGCAATTTTTTTGAAAAAAAAGAACCAAGTTTACAAAGTTGATTGTCCGGCGAACGGGCAACTAACGACAAACGAAGAACTAACCGCAATAAAAATATTACCCTCAAAATCCTGAGGCGTGTAAGTAATAAGTTTGATTTTAAAATTATAATATTTTTATTCGATAAAAATCTTTTAAATAATGTAAAAGTTTCTACCATAGCATTCACGAAATCCCGACAAGGTGTAGCGTGCCCATAGCCTAACCATGAAAATTTTTACATCAGATTTTCTGGGAGGTTGTTCTCTGAATCAGACAGATATTACCTGATTTTATTTCCTCTCCGAAAAAGGCTTGATGCACCTGCATTTTAATTTATCGGTCAACATGTGAGATCCCACTTCATCAGACATTTAAATAATAATAATAATTTTGCAACTTAATCAATTTATGAATGTATTTTTTTTTTAATACAAGGCCGTACAGTATAGTAGTCTGTGTAAAGGGGTAAATTTAAGTTTTAGTAATATGTTTTAATATGTTGAAGTTGGTAGGCTGTGTTGTGTTGTTTTGTTTTGTAAGTCAAGGAAGCAGATATTGTTATATGAGATTTTATGTATGTATCATGGAGAACTGTAAATGTTTGAATTTGTTAAGTTGCGTCAATAAATGGCAGTTGATTTTATAGAGAGGATTAATTGAATTTAACCTGCGAGTTGATAGCAAAAAGAATGCGTGAGACGGTATTCTGTAGCCACACATCACGTCGGAGCGTGCTATCGATTATAGATCAGATTGAGGAAGAGATCCTGGAAGGATTGGTGAGGCGAAACAGGGTTTCTTTAATTATCGATTTACAAAGAGGATACCTCGCAAACAGAATCATTTAGTTCCTTGTATAGCGACCAATAAAAATCACAAAATACTGGGGAGAACTTCAGACACTATCACTCGCAAAAAAACCTCTACGTGTTTGGAAACTATAATAATTTTAAGCAGTTATGGTTGAATTAACTTGGTGAATTTACACTGCTTAGAGTATATTAAAGATGTAAGAGATTTTGATTTTTCCATTTCAGCAGAAGATTTACTTTATTTCAAAGAACGAAGTTTGTGTCTTACTATTTCACTATTACAGTGAATACCACGAACAAAGGATAATCTTCATTGCGTTGCGTACTCTACTTAATTTGAAACTACTCAGGAGAAAATAAGGAAGATGTATTCCTTTTAATTCTCTATGTATTTAATGTGCTAAGAGAAATTATGTGATTTACATAATCTCTGCAGGTAGTTTTTCATCAACGAGACAAAATCCGTACATTTAATACGATAAGTGGCAATTTGTTTGCATGAAAAAAAATGTCCTGCTCAATTTGACCTACCTAAATTAGTTATCATTTGCTCAATTTGTACACTGAAGCAGTCTGGCCAAATTTATTGCATTACAAGTTTTATGATAATCAGTGTGCGTGATTTTACTGACGGGAAAGTAGGGGGAACACCTGCAGGTATGGTTCGTTTTGTGCTATTTGAAGTGTAGTGCAGACGCGATGGCAATTTATGTACTCCAGTAATTTAAACAGGAGATAGTTTCGGAGGAATGCGCTCGCGGCGTGTGAGCGGTCAAGATACGTTGACAAACGACTTGTTCCGTGACACGAAACCTTTTCTAAGTATCTCTTGTACGGTGATCGGAGGAGGACTTTTCAAAGCCCAATAGCAAGAGTTTTCAGGGAATAGTCGTTAATATCAAGGTTGCTCTTCTCTCCCTCGTGGACCAATGGTGTTATTCGATGATTTGACTTGATGCGGATCCTTGCACTGGCGGCGAGAGGATTCGGCGACGGACTAGTGAGAGGACCTCACAATGTGCCTTATGTGTGTAGCCGAAAAGATGTCACCAGGTAGGTTGATAACTGCGGCGCGTCAATCCTTTTGTTTCGTAATCTGTTTGGGTCCTTGACCACCTGCCGGCGCCTCCCCATGAGGCACCTACTCGTCCAACACTTCGTTCCAGAGTGTAATATGACTTCAGGGAAACAGTTCACTGCAATATTCATTACCAAGCTCGGAAATAACACTATACAAACAAATGAATTACAGTAACTCATTCAGTTTCAATTTTATTTTTCCAAGTTCACATTCTATTAATACTAAATTGCAGATAGTTGTTTGCCAATGAAAATAACTTCTAATTTCATATGCAAATAAATTTTGTTTGAGCTATGAGGCATTAATTTATTTTTAAATTCATTAAATCTGTTCCATCCATATGATGTGTTATGCCATGCATTTTGCTGCTCACAGGAAAAATAAGTAAATTAATCCTACATCCAAATCGGAACATTACACGTTTTACATGCTTTGTGAGAATTTTGATTTAGACAATTTACTACACCGTTGGTTGCGTCTATCTCAAAATAACGCATTTGCTATAACCGATATAGCAGTATTTTTTGTTGTAAGGTTGATGTTTTTCACGGCGTTGTTTATTAGGCTGAAGATGTCACACTTGTGGGAAGTTTCGAAGGCGTCTATATCAGCCCTCATTTTCAACCAAATGTCAATGATTAACTGTTTGTTTACACGCTGCCGCGGAAACAGTTTAAGGCAAAGACCAACACAGCGCGATGACGTAATCCACTCTTCTCCTCGTTGCCGAGACGAAACTGTATCAATATTTTAATCGCCGTGTTCCAGGCCGCACTGACTTGATAACCAGTGTCCCTGTTAACTAATGAATCAGTTGTTCTGATTTTTACAGCATCTGTAATAACGCTGGCCTAAAAATCTTTGACCTGGGCTAAAATTGTAGTTTTTTTTAAAATCAAATGTATGACCTTCTTGCACACTGCGTTCGGCCTCCACAGATTTCTCTTGTTGCCTAAGACGAATATTTCTTGCGTGTTCAACACATCGCTGCGTTTGTCCGATGTAACCATGGCCACATTCGCATGGTATATAATACTAGCTTCGAGCCCGTCATAAATGACGGTTTGAACGCAATATTCTGGCAGCTCATTTTTTTTTTGCAGTTGGTTAATTAAACGGAACTGATATTACATAATACTAATGACCTTGATTTTGCAAAGTTCTACATATTTCATTTGCCGTTCACATAGCCATACAGTAGTAACTTCTACTGAATTAATGACGCCGGAAGTAAAGAACCAATTAAATAAAATCAGATTAGGAATTCCAAAAACTTTTGCTATCCATGTAATATCAGTTTTATTCCTGGTCCAGGCACAATTCAGCACGTTAAATATGAAACTACTTCCACCCGCATTAATTAATACATTTAGTAACATGGCGCTTATGAAAACAGTTTAATTGGTTTGTAAAACTCGTTTCAGAGTGAATTATGCTGTAACAAAATGTGTCAGTTGCGATTCTGGTAAACTTAACCACAACCTCCAGTAATATTGCGTTCGAAAATCATAGCCTCTATTACCCTCAAATGAATAATGATGGGTATCACCTGTGGTGGTAGTAGAATTCATTCTGAAAAACCTTGTAAGAAAAATAATCTTTTTTAGTTATATCTTTCGTTATATGAATACGTTACTCTGGTTAGATTATCAGAGCACTTGGTTAGGATCTCACATAAATAAATGCATTTTACGTTAGATGACGGAGATTACAATTTCGAAAACAATAAACTGTTATTTATTTGACTAATACATGTCGCGATTACGTATGTACGATTCTCTGAGTTTTTAATAAACCTCATTGTTTCTTACCGTGTGCCAAAAAATTCTTAGTTTACGGTTTAAACTGGTGCTTACAACTGAGGCAGGTAAAATGGCGTAAATAATGAAAACCCTTCTCCTTACATTAATTTCTGCATCTGGTTGCCGTAGATAAATAAAAAGCAATATGTAAATTTAATCGAACGTAATAATTGTAACTTTGTGACATATAATTGCCTGGTATTAATTTTTTCCCCTACTCTCAGTATTTATTATATCACTGCTCACTGCTATTTTGCGGCAATAATATCGTTGTTGAATTGCGAGTGTCATATCCTTGATTATTTAAATCTGATAAAAAGTTATCTTAAATCTCATTTAATAGCTAACACATGTATCAAAAACTAAGGGTATCATATATATAACTCTGGTTAGATTATCAAAGCACTTGGTTAGGATCTCACATAAATAAATGCATTTTACGTTAGATGACGGAGATTACAATTTCGAAAACAAATAACTGTTATTTATTTGACTAATACATGTCGCGATTACGTATGTACGATTCTCTGAGTTTTTAATAAACCTCATTGTTTCTTATCGTGTGCCAAAAAATTCTTAGTTCACGGTTTAAACTGGTGCTTACAACTGAGGCAGGTAAAATAGCGTAAATAATGAAAACCCTTCTCATTACATTAATTTCTGCATCTGGTTGTCGTAGATAAATAAAAAGCAATATGTAAATTTAATCGAACGTAATAATTGTAACTCTGTGACATATAATTGCCTGGTATTAATTTTTTTTTCCCTACTCTCAGTATTTATTACATCACTGCTCACTGCTATTTTGCGGCAATAATATCGTTGTTGAATTGCGAGTGTCATATCCTTGATGATTTAAATCTGATAACAAAGTTATCTTAAATCTCATTTAATAGCTAACACATGTATCAAAAACTAAGGGTATCATATATAATGGTAGTAGGAATTTATTATGGAAAAGCTTATAAGGAGAAACGAATAAGTCATCCTTAATGATATCTTTAGTTATACGAAAACGTTATTCTCGTTAGATTATCAGAGTATTTTGTCAGGATTTCAAAATAAAAAAATGCATTTCACTTTAGATTACGGAGACTATAATTTCGTAAATGGATATCTGTTATTTATGTGACAAATACATTTCGCATTATGTACATTTCTCCTAGTTTTTAATAAACTTCCTTGCTTCTTAACTTTCTGCCAAAAAAAATTCTTAGGTTATGCTCATAACTGATGCAGATAAAGTAGCGTAAATATTGAATCCCCTTCTCAATTTCTGTGTCTAACTGATACGGATAAAATAGCGCAAAATATTGAATCTCCTTCCATCCTTATATGAATTTCAGCGTCTAGCTGTAAATAAACGAAAAGCAAGATGGTGGTGCGAACGTAATATGGTGGTTGATGATTGGCCGTTCGTTAGCCAATAGGAGAAGCAGCTATAGACGACGCACGCAGACGCCACGTTAGCTTTTATATAATAGGATACACCAGGGGTTCGTAAACCTAGGTCATCTTTAATGCTGAACTACCAAGTTTTAATTTTTGTAGGTGGTCTAAAAATCGTCTTGATTCCGTGTTGTGTCAGCAGTTTTGGATAAGAAGGGAAATCTGCGATGACCGAACACAGTGTGCAAGAAGGACAAATATTTAATTTTGAAAAAACTACAATTTTAGCCCGCATCAAAGATTTTTGGGCCAGCGTTATTACAGACGCTTTAGAAATCAGAACAACTGATTCATTAGTTAACAGGGACACTGCTTATCAACTCAGTGCGGCCTTGAACCCGGTGATTAAAATGCTGAAACAGTTTCGCCTCGGCAACGAGCAGAAGAGTGTATGACGCCATAGCCCTGTGTTGGTTTTTGTCTTCCACCGTTTCCGTGGCAACGGGGAAACAAATAGTTAATCGTTAACATTTGATTGAAAATGAGGACTGTGATAGACGCATTCGAAATGTCCTACAAGGGGAAGTGTGACATATTTACGCGGCCCGAGAAAAGTTTTTTTTTTAAGCAGATAAATCCTGAATTTACTGTAGATGATGATGAGGGGATCTACCTGAGAAGCGAGGAAATTGAGGAAATTTGGATACAACTATTTGTATCTAGTTGATAGGGTGCAAATTTCAGTGTGGAAATTGACACAGAATTCAATCAGTAACTGTTGTCATGAAGGAGCTGGGTTGGGATTCACTCAAAGACAGGAGGGGTCTGAAACAGTGTTGGGTTTAATAAATTCATTCGAACAAACAGACATATTTAAATCCAAAATTCACAAGTGTCAAGTTGACCAGGATGAAATATTAAAGAAAAGACCTGGAACAACATGGTCAGATGAGAGAAAAGAAGCCCACAACAAGCGTATGATGGAAATATGGGCACAAAGAAAAGCGAACAAACGCTTCCGAGTACTTTGCGTAGTCCTAATGGGCTTACCCGCAAATACTAATAAATTCATTCGAAAATTCGAAATGATAGGCCACTCCATGTATGTTGAAGAATTAGGAACAGTGCGTGGAAAGAAAGAGATGACCATTATTATAAATTGGAATTTAATTTCAGGTGAAAGGGAGTTAGAAAAATTATTTAGTGAGTGAGAGAGGAGTATGGGACTATAATGAATTATCAATGGCTCTTTCAAACACTTTACCTGAAATAATTTAAAATAAAAATTCATAAACTGCGAATGTCGGTGAGTGGAGAACATGACGTATGCTGCACCGCAATTAAATGTTTTTTAAAAAATTGTGGGAGTCGAAGCTACGAAGTGTTATAAATAAAAATAAAATACTCAGTTTTTTAAATTTCTGTTTCTTCTTCGATGGATGCATTTTGATCAAATGGTTTTGAATTGCGAAACATTTTTAGTTTTCTCACACGGAGATATACTTACATGATATTCATAGTGGTAATTATTACGTACATCAACACACATACAAACATCTAATATCTTTTATCTTAAACATAACAAAATTATCTGTGTATTTTCCATAAATTCATAAACACTCTTAGGAAATTTGCTGTGCATATTGAACCCCGAAAACTGCACCAGCTCCACGTAGAACACCATCGTGTATTACAGGGGCTCGTTCTTGAAATATCTTTGGTGTCTTTTGGACGTCGAGTTATTTCCCGCTGCCCGACATTGGGCGTTATGGTCCACTTTATTATCTTGGCCTCGCATGGCGTCCGAATAAAATTGCGGTATAGAAGTCACTCACTGCCAGCCAACGACCTCTTAACAAAAGGGCGGATAACGTGTAGTGGTCAAGGACTACGTCTCTACGCAGCGGGCTG
>CM061919.1:75013088-75044099 GCA_031002005.1 Vandiemenella viatica
AAAAACACTGAAAGAATTTGGAAGTAACACAGTTTGCCGACTAGTTAAACTTTTAAGCTGGTAGTTTTATGACAGCGAATACCTTGTCCCTTCTGACAATAATATAATCTTCTCCCTCATTAAAATTATAAATCCAGCAGAGTTCCTTGGAAGGAAGCATAAAATAAATTTATCTCATAACTACTATGAAGTTGGAACCGAGCTTAAATCGTAACCAAAATGCTGCTGACAAAAAAAAAAATGTTTCTGTTTTCTTAACCTCTCTTCTGTGTTTCTTGACAAACATAAAATATCTGTTTTCAAACAAAGAAAACGCTATTTCAACTTGTTTCATAGAAATATGACTGCAACAGAAAACATCCAGCGTGCTACTAGGGCTGGCAACTGTGTCTGTCTTCCTCAGTTATAACTGGAAAGTAAATAGACTGTACGACCATACACTAAGCTGAGTGGAAAACATTAACAAAGACTCCAAGTGAAATTTAGTTGTTCTAATCAACGTCATATAGCAACATTGTGGCCATACCCAGTATATGTAAATATTGTAGTACCACTTACAACTGAAATGTCTTTGTTGACATGTGCCCAAATGTTTTAGTGTCTATATTGTTTATATCAGTAAGCAATATTTGTGTAAATATTTATGTATATTGAACATATGCTTCATATTAAATACTATACCCGTACAAAAGGTATATTTGATTTGTGAATAATATTAAGGTATTTTTTTTCTAGCTTTAGAAAATTTGATTTTGTCTTACATTAATGGCCAATAAATATTTGTACCTAGAACACTATGCAGGATAAGTTGACATATCAGGCTTTGCACATCGCTGAAATTATTTGAAAATTAATATACTGTTTGCCATTAGAGCTTGTGTTTGGCATTCGAAATAAGTATTTCAAAGTTAGGGGCAAATTGTAAAAAATGTTTGGATATATTGTTGTATAAATATCACATAGGCTCCGTGGTCAGTCATTCTCCAATAAGAAACACCCCTAGTTTTCTTTCATGCGCTGAGCATAAATAATACATATCTGTACAGTGTAACAGATGCGTAACTATATATTCCACATGATTTAAATAAACTGTATATATCGATCAAATAGCGCTGCTAATAATGTTATGCTGAAATAGATGTAACAGTAAGTGACATGAAAACTGAACTCTTTAATTGTTTTACCATTTACATTAGAAAATTTTTAAAATTTTGAATCAACATAATAACTTATTGTTTCAAGTAAACATTAGCACCACTGTAGGATAAGTTAGTGGATATCCTTCCACTACCACGTTTTTACTCTGCACACTTATTACATCGATGATCTCAAACAAAGGCTATCAACAGGCGATAGTAATGAAGATGAAATGAACAATTAAGTCCTTTGATTCCTTTTTGAGGCAATCTTCATTTAACAATTTTTTTTAAAATATTTCTGGTGGCCTAGAAACTAATGCACCACATTTTTTTTCTCAGTCCCTAGCAATTGTACGAATACGAAACTTTAGACTTTGAAATTTTCAGAATGCGTGCTCAAAGTTTCAGTTTCTTCTGACAGATAGCGTACTTGCATAAATGGTTCAGATGTACGTTATAAGCAGCGTTTCGTCATTGAATTTCTCACTGCGGAGTAAAAAACGGTTGGAAACATTCACAAACGTTTATGTGCAGTTTATGGAGCATCTGCAGTCGACAGAAGTACGATTAGACGCTGGGCATAGAGGGTGGGGCCATCTGAAAGCGGTTCTGCAGAGCTCCAAGATTTGCAGCGGTCGGAAAGGCCACCCACGGCTGTAACACCTGACAAGATGCAGCATGCTGATGTGCTCATTCGTGAGGACCGACGCGCCTCCTGCCACATCCCGTACGAGCCCTTTCAAACTATCACCCTTTCGGATAAGTGCCACACACTTTTAGTGAATCACGGAGTAATAATAATAATAATAATAATAACGACTCGGCAGTTGGCACCGGAGCTGTCAATCAACAAAGGAAGTGTGGGTGTAATCTTCAGTGCTCTTGATTACGTAAAAAGTGTTCACGATAGGTTCCGCACCATCTTAGGAAGGAACACGAAACATCCAGATAAAACCTTTCTTTTGAGTTGCTGCAACGTTTTGAAGCTGAGGAGGAAGTCTTCTCGTCCCGGATTGTGATAGGTGATGAAACCTGGGTTCGCCATTTTTAGCCCGAAACAAAACGGAAATCGATGGAATAGCGCCATCCTGACTCACCACAGAAGAAAAAATTCGAAGCAACTGCTTCCGATGGTAAGGTCATGATCACTGTGTTTTGGGACTGTGATGGTGTCATACTCATTGATGTAATGCCGAGAGGCACCACCATTAATTCTGAGGCATATGTGAACACATTAACCAAACTGAATAAGCGCTTCCAGCGACTTGGACACCATAACGACCCAGGGTATTATTTGCTTCAACATGATAACGCATGCCCTCACCAAACAGGGTTAGACCGATTACTTCATCCACCCTATAGCCCGACCTAGCTCCCTCAGACTTTCACTTGTTTGGGCCATTGAAGAATGCCATTCGTGGGAGACATTTTGAGGAGAACGAAGAGATTATTCGCACAGTGAAGAAATTGCTTCGTGAACAGAACAAGGAGTGGTACCGCCAGGGCATACACACTCTTGTCTCTCGATGGAGTAAGGCCATAGAACGGGAAGGAGATGACGTGGAAAAATAGGGAGCGTAGAAGATACATCATTCGTTCTTGTGTGTAAGTTTCATTGTCTTCAATAAATAATTGTTGAAGAAAAAAATGTGGTGCATTAGTGTCTGTGTCACCCTCGTACACTTATGGAGAACAAACAAGTGTGGTAAATTTCTAAGTAAAAGATCGGCATTAAACACAATTATGGTGTTTCTAAAAAAAAACAATTTTCCCGTGGTAGAATTAATGGGAATTTATAAGTGCGGTATATAATAATTTCAGATAAGGCAATAGGAATTGCATGAGTAGCATATAAAATTAATTTTTGAATTTTTATTCGCGTTGCTTTTATGTTTTCCGAAATTCAACTTCATACTAGAATGTGATTATCAATAAATAATTATTCTTAGTAAAGTCTACGAGATGATAGGATAGATTATAAGCGATTTGGAAAAATATGTCATTTACTTTGAGAACTTAAAATTTCCTATTTGAAATATGTATTACAAAATAATGAGCAAACAATCTACCTCCCAGCATCAAAATTTTTTAAACATTCAGTGAGCAGATAGTCTCCTATAAGATACACCCCAAGCTTTATTTCTAGCGTCAAAGGTAAAGACTAAATAATGGGTAATATAGGCCTAGCTATATTTGCCACAAGATTAAGTTGGTCTGTGGACATCAGTGAGCCATGGATGTCATCCAAGTACTTCTGAAATACTAAATTTACATAAGACTGAACGTTTTAATTATATTCTCACTTGCTTGAGATAACTATTTACCCTTGTTAATCATCTCAATTACGTATTTCCTGTTCATAGAAACAGCATTACCGCGGGGGAATAAGTATTCACATGCCATTATACTAACGCCTGAATTGAAAAACAATTTTACTCATGCAAAGTTTACCTAAAATTTATGTATGTTTTCACGAACGACATTTTAACAGTTTAGCTACGCCATTTGGTCCTTTACTTCCTATTTGAGACAGTATTAGTTCTGTGATTTTCATGTAACGTTTTACGGTTACACAAAACAAAACAGAAACTTATAATGGCTATTACGTAGATTCCAGATACACACTGTTGTATATTATAAAGTATACAAGTACACGATCTGTTCTGTTTGTTGACTTCAAGCAATCCAAGCTAAATTGTAGTATACAGGGTGATTCAAAAAAACGTGGACAAAATGACATGGTAGATCTGTCATACAATAAGGATCAAAAATCACATAGGAACAGAGTTGCATGTGAGTGAGTAACTATCAATAAAATGATCTGTAATGGTTTTGTTTCTTCTCTTTGTGCCAGTATTATTTTATACGCCCTGTAGCGGCTCCTGATCGCAGTTGCGACCCTCTGTTCCTATGCGATTTTTCATTCTTATTGTATGACTGATCTACCATGTCATTTTGTCCACGTTATTTTTATTCACCCCTTATAATCATTTCGGATATGACATTATGAACTACATTACTTACAGATAAATTGAGCTTAAGTCTCCTTATTACAGCAAAACACCATAACTTCGGTACAAACATCTAAATAGTAGTTTATTAAGGTAATTTTTTAAATACGTGTACATGGTCACCTTAAAAAAGACTAACATATTATTAAATCCTTTCAATCAAAAACCGTACGAATTTTTGTGCAATATACAGAAGTACCTGCCCCACAGCTAAGTTATTGATTTCATAAAACTATATATTCACAGTCAAATAAAACGTGCATGCGTACTTCAAGAAATTCAAGAAGGTAATGCGCAATACAATCCCCAAACAAGAAATTCGCAGTGAGGTTTATTCCTGTATACTGTCATACGTAAAGCCATAAATATATTTTAAAGGTAATGGCGAGAAATGAATCGTCAAAGAAGCTCCAGAATACTTGCTGGATACCTTTATCACAAAATTACCTGCTGGATAAAAGTCTGCTTGAAGCTGATTATCTCGCTATTGACCAGACGTAAAGTACTAGTTATTATAATAAACTTAAATCGGTACCGTTGTTTTCTATATGCTTCTTCATTCGTGTTTTGATTCATTTGTGTGAGCACGCATTTCATGTGCACTACGATTTCCCCTCTCGTTCATCGATGATTATAACATACTATGTGTCCAAGAACGTGTCGCTGATCTTTCTGCATTCTCATCATTCACGTAGATAAGCTTGAATTCGTATTTTCCCATAAACGATAGTTTTTACTGAAAGATGCAGTTTTTTAAATTACCAATTGTTTATGTGTAATATAGAACTAGCGTTTCAGTAATGAATTTTTTAAAGCAGAATTGGTTACAGGAACTCTGAGAGGGACAAGGGGATCAGGCTTAGTAGCTTCTTGGCGTACTGCTTTCCACACACTTTCATCCTTGACTTGTTTCACTATTACCGCTGACAAAAGTGACACGAAAATTTTCTAGTGACCTAGTGATTAGAGAAAAAGAAGCCATGAACACTCATTTCTAATAACAGCAGTAATGTATATGTGCTCGTAGGGACCATGTTTTTGTGATCTACCCATCATAATATTCGGTATTTTTCCATTTTTTCCCGTTCACATAATCCAGCCCGGCATTCACCTGGAGCAATTTCAGGGAACCGTGGAAATCAAAAGCTGGAAGCCCTAAAGCTCTAAGTTTTTACATTTTATATGTGTGTATTAAAAGTAATGTCCATCTACAAAGTTTTTGATGCTGAGGCACAGCGCTGCAATATCGAGCCTTTTATTAAGGAGCTACCAACAAACAAAATATTTCCAATTACTAATATGTATTTGGAGAAAACGTCTGTCCCAATCCAGACGCATACTGATAGTAAATTTAACGAGTGTATATTCACGGAGATATACAGCAAAAATTTTTTAGGCACTGATTAAACAAGGGAACTTCCATTTTTTCGCGTTATACTGCTAACACTGAAATTCGTAATTGAAATATAGTTTATTTTGACGTGGGAGTTTAAAAAAAAAATAAAAATTGAAAAATCAGCATAGAGAAAAGATTGAAAATGTCTCCCTGATCTCTTCAGTCAGTATTCTGTCGCTAAGAGTTAACAGCACTATTTAAAAAACTAATGTTTTGCAGCACCATAATAAAATGTTACCACGAATCCAGTGCTGAGATTAGAAACATTTTTGTTGAATTAGGTTTTACCATCTATAAATATTTTGAGACGAAACGTAATTCACAAACGAAATAATTCAGTAAGACTTCGTGATTGGTGACAGCTGTGAGTTATGATATTTCGTACCTCACTATATGGGCTACAACTAGGCTATTTTTGAAGGACGTTGCCAGGTAACAGCTGAAATAAAGAGTTGATCGTGAATTCCTCCAATTTGGGTACACAGCAGTGCAACCGCCAAGTCGAGTCAACGGTGGCACTGCCTACCCTGTTGTCGAAGCGATTCGGGCCATTTTTGAACCTAAATTTCTTCGGTTGTATTCATGCTAAATGTCTCAAATTTCTCTTATGCATAGATATCAGCAATCGTAGAAAACGTACAAAAATTTATTTCGTTACTGTTCTTAGTTCGGATGTTATTCGGATGTAAACTTCAGCGATTTTGTCACTCACTCACTCACTGATGATCATCAAAACTCTAAGACACTTACCGTAGCCGTAGAAGGCTGAAATTTGGTACGCAGATAAAATTATACCCACATATTATAAAAAAATCTGAAACTCGTAAATTTTCATATAGCCTGCTTACCCCTAGTTTAACCCTAACGTGAATTCGCTTTCCACCATAGCAAGTTTATATACCTCAGATTTTAATTGTGGAGTGAGCTTAGTAAGTTTAACTAATTTGTTAAATTTTAATTATTTCCTATTCTTACTTTGGAAGTTATTGAAATTCAAAATTTTAATTCGACCACACCCCGACATCAAAATTACATTGTACTTCCAGTTATCCTAGAAACAAGTAATTTGGTATACATATATGGTTTCATCCCCGAATCATAAGAAAAGTCTAATATTGGAGTTTTTCCCAAACATGAAAAGTATGGCACATATTTGTGGCTTTGCTTCGTATGCAGCGATATGCCTGAGAATTTTTTAATACATAAAAATCTAGCAAGTTTAACAAATATCTAAAATTTTACTTTGTTCCTATGCTTAGTTTGGAAGATTCTAGTAATCTATTTATAGTGTTAGTTAAACCAGCGGCAATCTGTATTGCTCGGCTACGGCTCACACCTATTGTTTTCAGAGAGTGGGGCATTGTTGGTAACGTATATTGGTGTCTTCAATTCTGAAATGTTCTTATTCACCCATTTCTCAAATGGAATCGATTTAGATTAAGCGATAAACTTACAAAAAGAAATGAGATACCACAGAAACAATTCTTATAAAAATAGGCCAAGTCTCGTGTTCGTGTAGTGACAAAAAGTTATGAGATCTTCTTCTGAGCCAAGTCTACACTTTACAGTGTGTACTCACTTCACTTTATGAAACAGAATGTCGAGGATCGTTTATTTAGAATAAAAAATATTCTGGTAACTTGGCCATTACGCACATCATAATTTTTACTGAAATTGTGGGCATAACATATACTTGTCAAATTTGAAAACAGGAAGGGATATCTTGGCTTTAACGTATTATAAGTTTGATGAAGCAACACATTTAAGGTATTACTATATGTTAACTAAAACATGGCTTGCATAATGGCCAAGTCATGAGATTTTTTTATCCTAAATAAACGATCTGTGACACCGAGAGAAACCATTTTGTTTCACAAAGTGAATACACACTGTAAAGTGTACACATGGCTCAGAAAAATATCTCATAACTTTTTGCACTACACGAACACGAGACTTGGCCTATTTTTACAAGAATTGTTTTTGTGAGATTATATCTATTCTAAAAAGTATATTAAGTGATGCTTTCATATATATTCCATTTAGATTCACAAATTAATAACTGTTTTCAGTGTTTTACCTTAATCACTTACTTAGATATTGATAGGAAAAATCCAGGAAAGTAATGGTCAAGTATTATACCTAAAGGCAAGGTAAAGGTAAAGGCAGTGGGTTTTCACAGCTTTCAAGCCGTATTCCCGTAGGATTAACGGGGGAAGCACTCCGCATTCCTACTTCCTGGCCACAATCACTGGAGTGGAGGTGCCGTGGTTGGCGACACGGTCCGGCCCTTTTTCTTTATCTTCCCGCGTATTTTTCCCCACGACACTCATTTGATAGCAAGCTGGGTGGGTGTTGGGAGCCGTACCGAACGTTCAGTTTCGAGGAAGGATCCTCAGCTTCGTCGGGGATCGAGCTCCGGTCTTCCAGTCCGTAGTCAGACACTCTACCACCTGAGATACGCGGCCGCCCCAAGTATTATACCTAATAAACATTATTAAACTATGTAGAATCTACTTCTAGAATACAGTATTAGAATCAGATCATCGTCGTACCTGACGGTTTCCTGCCAGTGGGAGTGTCTATCAGGAACACATGCATGTACAGCGGTTTTTGTCCTTCCACCGCTCAACCTACTCCACCATCATCCTATTCACTCTTCGTTCATCTACACCTTTCATCCACATTCACTTTGTTCGTCCTCGAGGCCTCACTCATTCCAGTTTCAGACTACATATATTTCCTGGAACTGTTTTTCCAACCGTACCCTTAATACAGTATGTTCATGGCACTTGCTCTTCTATACAACGTACAGGTTTCTCATTTTTTGTATACCCCAAAAGTTAATTGTTGAAATCCTCAAAAGTATATTTCGAAACTTTTTCAATCTAGTTACTCCACTGTGACTTCGCTAAAATTCAAAGGCTAAATTCTTTCAACATACCTTTCGTCCATAACGCAAGACCACAGATTCAATAATAATAATAATTTAAAAAAAATTTAGATAAAAAATGTCAAAGATTCTCCTGTCCATCTGATAAAGCAACGAGATAGTTCGTCAGATGAGACGTTTAAGCCAATAAATATTTTATTTCAGTGGATGTGAATATTGTTAAAGTTTCGGGGTTCTCTGAATCGATCTAATGATTAGTCATTAAAATTTATTTCTTAATAGAAGAGATTTATTTTTTTAATGATTTACAGTATACCATTTGCGTTACCACCTCATATTTAGCTATATGCAGCTCATGGTATTATAGAAATTCTAATCATTAAAAGGAACAGTGTTCAAATATATCCGTGAATATATTTGTTTTTGCGTTACACTGTTAATGAAGTGATACGTTTTCGCGTAGTGGGAGCACTTAAGATACTACAGTCATCAGAAAAACTAAGTGTCTATTACTTTTGTTGATAGCAATAATATATATGATAATTTTGGTTTATTGGACATAACTGAGATCGTAGCTTGAAAAGATAAAGATTAGAACATAATATTATCTACAAGAAGCCAAAAAGTATTTAAAGTAAATATCATACCGTAACAAAAACACCAATTTTTTTCGTCCTTTCAGTTGGCAAGAAATTTGTCTTACAGGACATAAATTTCATTTTAAAACAACTGTTTTCGGTATTGAAGGAAAAAATTGAATTGTAACATTTACTTGAAGTAACGATTGCAAGACGTTCGCTGATAAGCAGAAACGGGTTTAAACAAAACATTTTCAGTTCATAAAATAATCTCATATATAATCCGCCACTGTTTCTCAGTGCGTTAAGGCGCCGCTCACTGGATCGGAAAAAAAGGCGGGAGGTACAATGGGACCATCTTGGAATAATGGTCCCCGCGTACCGGGTGTTCTGATGTCAGCAAGGCAATTAACCACAGTCATCTACACTCGAACGGTCCCTTATATCCACCTCATAAATTACACATTTCAGAAACAAAAGTACACTTACCACACAAAATACAAAAAGTTATACGTTTCGCCGACACATGGAGAGATTAAGTACGCCGGGTCTATCAAAACCGCCTTCAATTCGGACAGGACGCAAGTCATTCCACCCTCTCATGATTCACACTAGGTACCTATGTACAACAGGGGGCCGGTGACACTTGGTCCTTAGATGGCAACATCGAAAAAATATCTGCTGTGTGTCATTCGACGCAATGAATAAAAGCCATTTCATATTCACCAATAAGCATTCCACCAGGACATAACAGAATTAGGACTCGTTTTAAAGGACGGTGCCCCGGAAAATTAGTTCATTAGTATCGCCCAGTGAACAGTGTCCAAATTCGACATTAGTAATTATTGTTCGCGGTCGGCCTATTT
The DNA here is from genome assembly GCA_031002005.1 of Vandiemenella viatica. Lineage (NCBI taxonomy): Eukaryota > Metazoa > Arthropoda > Insecta > Orthoptera > Morabidae > Vandiemenella > Vandiemenella viatica. The sequence goes on from CM061919.1 coordinate 75,022,969, forward strand.
ACAGATTCAATCGCGGACTTCTGGCGAGCTAATCCCGATTATAATCTCAGCACGCAGTAGGCCGTTACGTGGTTTAATTTGCATCAGGAATGAACTGTAAGCTACTGATTTACCATCATGCAGATTGGCTTCGCAAGGAAATTAAATATACGAATCTGTAGTGAAAGCGAAGTGCCAAACACTTTGTGACCAGACAACGGCTTGGCATTAAACTCAGTGTCTTTATTTAGAAACAAAATAGTAGTTTAATAATGAGTGACGTCGGTAACCTCAATAATAATAGAAGCGATTCATAGTACAAAGATTATAAGAAAGTGTAGAAAAAACATGCACGTATTAACTCAGTAATTACGTATGCTAAAAGAGTCCGTCAGGAACATTACATTGGTTACACGAGAACAAGTTGATAATTTCAAGAGCCTTCAGAGAAGAATTTCCAGTTGAACCTCATATAGATGATCCTGGAGGTGAGTCGTATATGCTAATAGCCACGATGGCTAATGATGTGGCCTTCCTCATCAAAGATAAAGACCAACTCTTTAACACAGGAACACTACCTGAATTCAGATGGATATTTGAGATCTAAACAACCCCTGACATGTCTTTCTGTTAATTGCCCCCGCTTGGAGGGAACAACTGTCCACAATAATATTGCGGTCAAAGACTGTAATTTTTTGTTATATGGGATAAACATTGCTTACTTCTCTATCAAAGTACCATCTTGTCTGTTAATCTCCAACTACCTCTCAACTTTCCACAGGGTTCTTGACGATAATATTAGGCCTATACGCTGAGGCGGTGTTCTGAGGAAATACTGTTCGGACGCCAGTGTGTTGGGTTGTCAGAAATCAGTTTCACCCGCCTTTATTTCTATGTATTCTCTATAGAACACAATTTTGAAACATTTCAAATATGATATTTGGAATCGCCTCAACGAAACACACTGAAACTTATTTTGTTTATGAGGTAAAGGGCTGAAACAGACGGATAGAGAGCGCAATGTCAACAATAGGCATCCGTTTCAACTAGAGAACGGAACCACATAAAGGCAAAAAGAGGGAAAAATAACACACACACAGTCTATTAAAAAGCTTTACTTACAGACTGCTATTTAAATGCTCTGCTCAAATAAGAGGTCTCATAAAGACCTTTGTAGAGCGTTTGCAGAATATGACCATATAGCGATAGAGAAGACACACATTAAATGAGCCCTGCGGAAGATTGGATATGATAGCGAGATGATAGCGTGCTTTTAACAGTAAGAAAACGAACAAAAACGAATACCTGGTATAACCTCCCCTAGGTTATAATATGATTTAATTCTTTTATATTTTTTTATATCAAGCAAACAATATTCAAACTCTCTTGCAGGTCATTTTACAAAGATTATACACTGAAGAGCCAAAGAAACGTATAGGAATGCAAACTGGTATAGGTATGCAAACACAGAAATATGTAAACACTAAGAGTACGGCACTGCGGTCGGCAACGCCTATATAAGGCAACAGGTGTCTGGCACAGGCGTTAGATTGGTTACTGCTGTCATAATGGCAGGTTATCACTATTTAAGTGAGTTTCAACGTGGTGTTATAGTCGGCGCACGATAGATGGGACGCAGCATCCCCGAGGTAGCGAAGAGGTGTGGATTTTCTCGTTCGACCATTTCACGAGTGCAACGTGAATATCGGGAATCAGATAAAACATCAAATCTCCGACATCGCTGCGGCCAGAAAAATATTCTGCAAGAACGAGACCAACGACGACTGAAGAGAATCGTTCAACGTGACAGAAGTGCAACCCTTCCGCAAATTGCTGCGGATTTCAGTACTGGGCCATCAACAAGTGTCAGCTTGCGAACCATTCAACGAAACATCATCGATATGGGCTTTCGGAGCCGAAGGCTCACTCGTGTACACTTGCTGAGTGCACGACACAAAGCTGTACCCCTTGCCTGGACCCGTCAACACCGTCATTGGACTGTAGATGATTGGAAACATGTTGCTTGGTCTCACGAGTCTCGTTTCCAGTTGTATCTAGCGGATGGAGACAACCTCATGAGTTCATGGACCCTGCATGTCATCAGGAGACTGTTGAAGCTGGTGAAGGCTCTGTAATGGTGTGGAGCGTCTGCAGTTGGAGTGACATGGGAAACGTCTAGATACGACTCTGACAGGTGACACGTACGTACGAATCCTGGCTGATCACCTGCATTAATTCATGTCCATTGGGCATTCCGACGTACTCGGGCAATTCCAGCAGGACAATGCGACACCCCACACGTCCAGAATTGCTCCAGAGTGGCTTCATGAACACCCTTCTGAGTATAAACAACTCCGCTGGCCACCAAACTCCCCAGACGTGAACATTATTAAGCATATCTGGGACACCTTGAAACGTGCCGTTCAGAAGAGATCTCCACCCCCCTCGTACTCTTACGGATTAATGGACAGCCCAGCAGGATGCCTGGTGTCAGTTCCCTCCAGCACTACTTCAGACATTATTCGAGTCCATGCCACGTCGTGTTGCAGCACGATATTAGGCAGGTGTACCTGTTTCTTTGACTCTTCAGTGTAAATAATTTTACAATACTATTCTTTACCTGACCGTGTTCCTTGTCACTTTCCGTCAGAAAATAATTACGTTATTAGCAATCTCCTTTTACTAAGACTGATTATAACGTTCACTATTCCAGTCATAACCCATTATTCATATTCTTAACATTTACAATAAACTTTTATATTATACCTGAGATTCTCTTGCAATACTTGATTTTAAATGAAATCAACACGGGAAGAGATGTTGCTACTACCCTCCGTAAATTATTAAACTTTGTACAACACTTTTCAAAATATGAACAATTACCTTTATACAACTTTATCATTATCAATATTCTCTGTGGCCGAAGCCATACATATTTATTCATAATTCAATATTCTTTCATAGCCCGGAAATCCTCTACCGGCTCCACTTGGAGTATACATCCATTCTTCTTCTTAACTTACTCTTCCTTATTTAATCTCCAAGACCAACGATTGTATTTTTTCCTCGCTGCCAAATATTGTTAACAAAAAGGAATTATTAATATTTTATAACACCACTTCATATTTACTATGCATAAAATTAAATATTATTCATCTCACTTTTTTAACATTTTACTTAACAACGGGACGTCTTACTGTTACGCAGGGAAAAGAAGAAAAACAGAAGAAGGTCTTTTAATTTTATATAAAGTACTTCTCAAAGACAATATTCAACATACCTTCAGTAAGAATAAGATGAAAAAAATATTACGATGAACGAAGTATTTCAGACCTCCATTAAAAACATGCTGAGTGTACTATATTCCTTGTGATTGCAGTAAAGTGTATATTGGCGAGACCTTCCGAGTATTCCGTGTATTGTCATTACAAAAAATTCAAGTATCACGTAGGCACAAGAAAATTGGAGGAGGCTAAAGTCATAGCACGGCCAAAGGATTTTTAAAATGCGAAATTAAGGAATCCATAGAAATGTCTAAACTTCCCAAAACTTTAACAAAGGTGGAGTCTATGGACTGAGTTTAATGTGGAACTGTGATCTCGCAGACAAACGCGATGCAACAATAACAACAACAACCTGATCACTCTGCAGCAGACGGCAAACCTTCATTGCACCATCTTTGGAACAGCGGACACTCTCTGCCAGGAAATCAAAACAGTTGGCCCAGAGTGCGAGAAACGACCAAGGAGATGTGACCAGCCGTTCGTGGTAAAACCAGTAACCTGAAGCAGCCCTGATGAAATCCGCAGGTAACACTAGTGTAGTTTTATCATTACACTGGTGCCACAATCTGAGTGATGAATTCTTGACGAAACAAATCTAAAATAAATTTTTTTTTTTTTGATATCTCGCTTGGTTTTCTAGATACAGCTTGTTAAAAATCAATTATAGGTAGAATTCCTTGTGCTTTTGATGACGGTTTTCTGGTCCAGGCCGTATCTCATCCTAACAACAACCACTATGAAAAAAATAAAACACCTGTAGTTGCATTTCCATCGTGTAGATATAGTAGTTTCGTTGAACTTTTTTTTCCTGGTCCAGCCCGGATCTCACCCTAACTTCCTAACTTTTGAGATACAATATCTCGAGAACAAGACTAGATATCTAAAAAAAATATTCTTTGTTTTCGATTTGTCTCGTCGAGTTACATACAAATTTCTTATCAAATTTGACTATGGCGGAATTTTACTTCTGGTACAGGCCGCATTTCAACCTAACCACACCGATAGTGGTGGGTGAGGGGTTAACGTTCTGGCCTCGCATTCGGGAGGACGCCGGTTCGAATCCCCGTCCGGGCAATCTGATTTGGGTTTTCCATGTTTTCCCCAAATCACTCCAGGCGAATGCCGGAATGCTTGCTTCAAAAGGCCATGGTCGAATTCTTACTCGTTCCTTGACCCCTGTCCCATCCCTCCTCTAATAACCTCGACGTAGATGAAGCGTAAAGCCATAAGAAAAAAATCTAATCACGTAAATTTTGAGATACAATATCTCGAAATCTAAGCGAGATATCAAAAAGTTTTAATCTTTACTTTCAATTTGTCTCGTCGAGTTACATAAGAATACATCATCGAATTGCGGCGCCACGGTTATGGTAGAATCCCCAACACCAGTAACATTGAGGCCCACAATGTAAGAGCAATGTTACAGAAATTGTGTGTGTCAATACGTTGTGTTAGATGGCAGGTTTGAATATGTTTTATCCTACATTTTTCTTAATGTTTTTGGATTGGGCACAGTAGTAAACACAGTTGAAGCATTACTAGGAGCATATGTAATAAGAAGATAGTGGGAGTATTGGAGGATTTGGGACATAGTTCAGTTTGGGGAACATTTGTCAGTGCGTATTAGGATGCTGACAAATCTGATAATTATTCTACAGAACTAGATCATTCCAAGATGTTGTAGTGCATTCTATATTCAAAAATTTATAAGACAAATTTAACTTTCCAGTAGGAATTTTGGGTCTTGGTTCAATGTTTCGACACTGTAGCACCGATATCTCGACGGCCTGCTTAGCAAACTGAGGCGTATCCGTCAGAATGAGTAGCCACTGATGTAAACAGTAATTATTTCCTGCTGCATGGTTCAGCAGAGCTTCCCCAAACAAGCGGCCCATAATAGCCGCTTCTCAAACACAACTAATGAACGCACTGCCGGAAGCTACCAGAATCACTTTCCACTAGCTCCCAGCATCCTATTCCGATATCTCGCCAAAGAAAGACGTCCTGTGGGACCAAAGCCTATTACACTTGAACTAGTCTACCGGTTTAGAGACAAGAGTCTTCGTTAAATCACTATCTAATAAAACCACATAGCAACATAACTATTAATATCCTTTTAAATTATACGTAAGATATAACTTACCAAGAACAGCATCGTAGCTTGCAATTAATCGTTGTAAAAACGTTCCGCAAATTTCAGTACCAGACGTAGCCGAGTATTTTTCTTGTCAGCAAAACTTGTGGTGCGATCTTCCAAGCCTTTCCAGTCTCAAATAAGTTCCCACAAAGACTTCCCTTAAGAATAAAAGTGGAAGGAACGTGGCAATAACTAAGTGACCACTACATCTACTGTCGAGTCCTCAAAAGAAAACAAATAGGGAGCCATACCTACGTATATCTCACGCATAGATCATCATGCTCGTGAAAACTACCCATTAAGATCGGATGTTAGTAACACTGCAGCATAATCAGATAGTGTCAGTTACCTCTCCCTTTATTGCAGTCAGTTTGCTTCCCATAATCCAGGAATATTTATTGCAAGGATTTTACAATACATTGCCTGCTACATTAAGCTTGACAAAGCATCATGCTCTCACAGTGAAACAAAAATTTAGAATGCCTATGTTCATAGACATGGTCGTAAAGGTTGCTCATAAATATGTTTTTTCTCCCAGCACGATTCTGTTAATACGCATCCATTCTTTTCGCCTATAGTAGCCGCCACGAAAATAGACCTGCGAAGGTCAATGCGTCTCCATACAGTGTTGCAAATCCTCAGAAAAATCAACTTTCAGCAATATGTGAGGAAAAATTATTAAAAATAATACTGAATTTGTGGAACAAGGTAATATTTTTTAATTCGAAATATTTTTTTAAAAAAATAACTAGTTCCCATGAAAGTTACGAATAAAATTACTTTCTTCACTTCAACCAACCGAAAAAGCTAAACCAATGACAAAAAATAGCTGAAAAAATTATGCGGTTCCCCAAAGTTAACAAATTAATACAAAATATCATATTAATTATATAAATCCTTCTGGTTTATTTAATTTATTTGCGTGAATGTTGTCGCACTGCGCTCGCGCCCAACACTGGCCGACGGCTTCCGTCTCTTACGACGTGCGAGACAATCGCATTTCCTGTACCTTCTCGAAATATTCAAATTGAAGCTCATCTAAGAAATATTATCGTAACAGATAATTATATGACAAAATTCACATAAAAATGAACTTCCTAAATTTAAAACCAAGCCTTTCAGAATACGAAAAACGAATCTTTCTGAGCCTGAATAGCTAATTTTATGGCAGAGATCAGAGCATATTTTCATAGCCGTTTGTTATTTTCCTCTGTCGTAGTACTCAAAAACACTCCTGCGTACCACTTCTTTATTAAAATAAAGTTCAGTGCATTTGTGCTCCTGTCTATGTTTCACTCATGGTGATTCAAAAAACTTCTCGGAAATACCACAAGTTTCCGCTGTCAATGCTTGAACTTGGGCAAAGTTAATGTTTCTCCCGGCTTCTTCATTGTGAGAAAGGTTCCTAAAATACTTGAAAACATAGCCATGACAACTTTACTTTGTTTACTAATATCTGGACGGCCTGCACGAACACCGATATTACTTCTTTACAGTAACGCACTGCATGTAGCATTCTGTTTTACAAGGTCACTCATCATAAAGTCAAAATAATAACCTTTTAAAGTAGCGAAACAAACCGACCGCAGTGGAAACTACGAATTTACTGGCAGTGGAGGAACATTTGACAACCCCGCCGTCTCAACTGAGGACAAAGGATGTAGTGCGGGCAGGGGATGGAGGCAAGACTGCGTGACGTTGGCAGGACTAATTTGGTGTCTTGGACTATAGGTTAGTGGAATATCGTTTGACTCGAGCAAGTTGTTTCAGCCAGCGATGATTGTCATATCTATTTTGACTCGTACTCATTTTAATATAGTAGAAAATATTCTAAATCAAAGAATGTCTTATTTCCTAAAAGTGTCCACAAATTGATATTAAATATTTACTAGTAAAACCGTGCAAAATTTTTCCTCCTCCGCTTCAGAAAGAAACTATTCAGAACTTCATAGGGTTATTGAAATTAAATATTCACAAAATTACACAATCTATATACAATTTATGATGCCTCTTTATACACAAGATTTAATGTCAGAATGCAGTCATTCTGTACTATTTTTGTCATTTTCGGTAACTTTACAAAATTATGATTTATATCGGATTTATATAATCAAGGGTACTACTCTCCCCTGAAGTCGCCGCTGCCAATCGACTGCAGTGTGCGATGGGTAGTCTTGCATAAGCAGGCACTGCCGTGAGATAAGGTGTATGCCAACCGTGGACGCACTTTTGAATTAAACTTTAAACAAAAAAGAATTTTAACGTAAACTGAGTGAAATTCGGTAAAAAGTCCTATCCCCTGATATCTTATTAATATCCTTTGTCTTTATATTATTTGAGAAAAATGGATTTGGCAACAGAAATGATATATAATATTATTCCACTCAAGAGCGCTTAAGGCATCTGACTGGAGATCCAAAGGTCTCCTGTTCATTTTAACAATTTGCTTTGTCATCTATCTAATAACGCTTTGAGATGAATCCAACAAGCAACTAAGCTAAGAATCAGTGGCGTAACTATACTGTTAAGGCCCGTGCCAAATTCATCGAATGAGACCCTCCATTGCAAGGTGCGGTAGGCCCTCTTGGCTTTGAGCCGGGGGACCCCTCCAGCTGGGGACCCGTGGCAATTTTCTCGTTATGCCACCCTATTGTTACGCTATAGATAAGAATCGTTCTATTGTTTTCAAATCAAACATACACATAAATTTAAGGAAATTAGTTCATAGCTTACAACAAGTGCATTCTTTCCATGCTAACATATGTCTGAAAGACCCAAACACTCAGTGAATTTACCAAATGATAAATCGAATGGCTTAAAATGTTATGGAAAGGTTATTGTTATCTTTACTTGAAAAAAAAAGAAGAGAGCAACCAATATCAGATCACTTACAAACGTCATAGACATCTTGGAGAATACAACCTCCTTAAAGGGCAGTGAGCCGGACATGTTGCTCGGAGGAAAAATGAAAGATGGACAGAAGCAGTGTTGGAGTGGAGCCCAAGACATCATCAGAGACCAAACGAAAGGCCATCAGACCGATAGGACACGATAGTTTGCTGGAATTGTCTGGTAGAGAATCGCCTGAGACCGTTATTCAGTACCTGGAGGCGACTGTTCAAATTTATCTGGACTTACTCCCGGAAAAGGCCAAGTGATTTCATGATTGAATTGGCTGATCACCTTGATATATATACCCCATTTATTTCCATGAACCCTCCATGCGCCAGAAAATAATTGTACAAATTTTTAAATACCATATTCTGTTTTGGGTCAACGAAGCACATTACAGGCGGAAGTTTGAAGTTTCTAATTTACTCCGTTTAACTACTAGAAGTGTGTGACAGACGGACAGATAGCAGAGCGTCAGCAATAGGGCTTCGTTTCGCATTGGTTACGAAATCCTAAAAAGAAAAAGTAAAAATCTGAACGGCACTTTATTAGCATGATTCGTATTGTGATTTAACCAATGTTATACAGTATAAGGGAGCCTCCATAAACCACGTAGCTCCATTCTGGGCTCCTGTGAATCCCCTCTCCTCCCCCCCCCCCACGTAGCTTAACGGGGCTTTTGCCTCTACCCCCACCCGCCTTCCCATGTAGCACGTAGCTTTTTTCCCTATTGGTTTCAAAGGGCATTTTGTACTGTTTTCTATTATCAGACTATCGTAAATTATAAACAGAGATAATTAAATGACGGAAATAAATATCCACATACTGTTGTGTATTCTGTACCTTATTTTAACTGTGACAAATAATATTAATGTAAAACTACGTGGCCTTGCTCTGAACCCCCACCCTCTTTATGCAGCCCAGCGTAGCTTTCCAGCCAATCCCTTCCCCTTGACCGAGCCACGTAGTTTATGGATGCTCCCTAAGAGAAAGGTATACCTAGCGGTAATATACAAACGGAATGGTATTGCGTGGAACGCGTAACTTGTGAGATATCTTGACAGAAGGGAGTCTTTTCGGGAAAAGAACACAGAAGCTTTGGGCCCATCAATGTGTGAACTGTCACTTCCCATGCACTGATACTTCTAACGCAGGCTTGAACGAAAACAATAAAAGTGTTTCTCGACTTCAGGAATTACAGTCAGAAAGCGTAGCAATGACGGCTTCAGTTCACAACTCAGAAACCGCAGCAAGAATTAAGTAAAAAAAAAACGCCATTCTGAGAAACTGTTTTACAGTTCACACAATGAGAGAAAGGAATCGTCCGGATGAGACCTTGGCAACGCTGTGAGCGATTAACGACATTGGATTGTTTTAACAGCAAATTTACGTGCAATGTCTTTTTCCCTTATCCTATCGTATACGAGCGGATGTTTGAGCGATACCTTCATTGGTCACTCAATCTCTTCTTTGATAATTACCAAAAATGCAGCTGTAGAGGGTTGACGGAACGAGAGGGCATTTTGGTGTTCATCTGTCGACACTGCAAGCCGTTTTTCACTCCGTTACGCGGAGAAAAGGCAGAAATCTGGAGTTGGTGCCGGTTGCTGCCTTCGCATTAGGAGAGGAATTGATAGCGGCAAAGCTATGACAACGAGCCCTTACTGAAACAACATAACGTCTCGTTGGCTGTCCTAGCTGACAACGACCAGCTGGTAACATTCGCCAATAAAACTCTGTTCACTACAAATGTCACACCCTTTGATTGACATTGATGCCAGAAGTAAATTATCTTGCTTTACTGACATTTGTTAATCAATGCCTAGCCAAAAATAAATTGTTAATAGTTGCTTCATGTTAATAGTTGCTTTATGTTAATAAGCGAGTGACTGGTTTGTTCAAATTAAACGAAATAAAGCACTGAGCTATTGTTATGAATCACATTAAATAAGATTTTCATCTGTTCTTCCCAGAACAATTATACTTTCAGATTAATCGTCATATCATTAATAATTAAAAGGTATTAGTTGTATAATAATACGAGGGGCGCTAAAAAAGTTCCCGGAATTTCATTGTAACTCTTTATTAAAAAAAGATAAGTACTGTAATGTACCATGAGGATACATTACATATTTATATGATATCTGTGAGTGTGTGAAACTTTTAATGTTCTCTGAGAATAAAAAAAGAAGAGCATCACGTGCTTCAGAGAAGAGTGAAGAGACGGTCGGCAGGATCGGATGATTAAGGAATCTGCGTTTTGAGTATTATCGGTCTGTGCAGGACAATTTAACCATGGAATTGGGACTGGGGTATGAAACGCTGTGAGTTGAATGTAATTTTATTTGTGTGTGTTGGTTCTAATATTTGTAATCCCGAGACGCCCTAAGATTATATGTTCTGTAGAATAAAGTGTTCATCTCAAAGTTTGTCCTTAAAAAAATTGTTCAGAACAATATCTGTGACTAATCAATGGGAATATCTTTTATTTCGTTTATTCATGTATACTGTCTCTGTTATGTAATACACAGTTATCTCGTTATGCAGATTAAATATAATTGAGTAATATTAGAAGAAGGTACAATTAACCAGTACACATTTACCTAATCTCCTTCAAAGATGGTTCCTTCTGAACACACACACTTGCTCCACCGCTCCTGCCAATGCTGGAAAAAACGATGAAAATCCTGTTTTGGTATCTTCCGAAGTACAGCCGTCGCTTTGCTGTCTTCTACGGTTTCAAAACGGTTACCTTTGAGGCCCACTTCCATCTTGGGACAGAGCCAGAAATCCGATGCCGCTTAATTCGGTGAGTAGGGAGGCTGGTGGAGGACTGGAATGTTCTTTTCTGCAAGCTACGTCTGCAAAACAATAGTCGTGATGCAGTGACCATCCTCCTTGCCATTTGCCGGGATGCCATCGGATTTATGGCTCTTTCCCACGATGAAAATGGACCTCAAAGGTAATCGTTTTGTCACCGTAGAAGACATCAAAACCAAAGCGATGGCTGTACTTCGGAAGATACGAAAACAGGATTTTCGTCGTTGTTTCCAGCAATGGCAGGAGCGGTGGAGCAAGTGTGTGTGTTCAGAAGGAACCTTCCTTGAAGGAGATTAGGTAAATGTGTACTAATCTTTTGTTAATAAAGAGTTACAATGAAATTCCTGGAACTTTTTGACTGCCCCTCGTAAGTACCTTCGTAAAGTAAATTTAAAAAACGTTTCATTAAACAGAATTGATAGATAGGTTTGTTCATTTGAGTCACCAGTTGTGAGGGTGTCACTTGCGTAGCAGGCAGTCAGTTTGAAAGTGGCCTCTCAGAGTATTACTGAGACAACACACGTAGTTATTCAACCAGAAGACTCCCAAGGCGATGGCAGATCCTATAATCAGGGCGACAGTGTGGCAACGCCCACTTGTAGCTTGGAGGACCATAATCCCTAACAGAAAGAACAAGTTGAAACAGAAATTCGCTTCACGAATACAAACTACGCCGCCGTGGTATTTACGTAATGCTATTTGCAAAGTGGCTCGCATTCAGCGGAGATTACGGCCAGCTAAAGCGCCCGCCTGCCTTGCAACTTGCTCGAGAAAGTAATTTCGTGAAGGACAAAGGGAACCTCCCTCACTCGCTACACAGGAACGACACGCAATGTACTACACCAACTACATCACAGTCCGTCACCGCCACAGCTCACCAAAATCTCAATTAACCTGAATTCAAATAGCAATGCTGCTTACAATCTTAACACACTGGAAAAGCAACGATTATATAAGTTAGACGTCTCTAAGCTTTTCAGAGTGAGGACCACACTGAATACTTCAGCTTGCTTCAGCGAACCATAGCAAAATTACCTCTAAAACTAAATGTTGGTTTTTATTTAAAACATATTACACCGTTTCTGAGAAACTGTATATTTAATTTATAAATAATTACATGTAGTTTTGTAAATCACGAGAACGCCATACGAGCGAATCTATATCATACGCTGTATCTGCCTTTACTTGTTGTAACTTCCTTCAAACTAAACAGAAATTCCTCAAATTTTGAAGAGCAACCTCCTAAGGTAAAATATATGTCACATTTGCGTCTCAGCTAGATTAAGGAATCTTCACATAAAAGTGGAGTAGTTTCTGGCCGTGTAAAATCTGTCTACACTACTTAGAAGACCCTTAAAAACTAAATGGTAATTCTTAAAATTTTGCAGTGTGCACCCATAGGGAGAAATAACGGCCAATTTCATGTTTCAGCCCTCTCTGATAAAGATCTCACGGCCTGTGGACCTAAAAATTATTATTGTTATTGACAAATTCTCCCAATAAATGGAAGACGGTAAGCAAATGACCGAATCAAGTTTTCTTCGAGTTCTTCTTATTATTATTATTATTATAATTACTAGCTGATACCCGCGATTTCCTACGCGTGGATTAAGAATGTCTTTGCCAGAATTGAATATAGAAAGTTGTTTGTAACGAAGGATTCCTCCCAAACAACACCGAGTCGGCATTATATGACAGGAAAGCCATCACTATATCATTCTACCGTCGAACCTGTATCATGAAGAGAATCAATTTCCATTATATTTAAAAACGGAAAAACAAACGAAGGTGAGGGGATGTGGGGAGGAGGGGTGTTAACTAAGGGCAGGTTTATTTCATATTGGTCGTTTCTTCTTTCTTCAGCATGAGCATCCGATTCTTGGGTTCCAATAACTTTAGCTGCTCGTGCTCTGTTAGAGCCACAACTTAGGCCAGAAGGCAAAATAAACTGGCGCCAGATACATTTAAGCAGACACAAAGTAATAGGACAGAAAATATCTACATCTATACTAAATAATATGTTGTTTTTTTCTAAACGAAATTTACTAACAAATTATACACTAACATAATACGCAAGAAGCCCACGTTGAGCAACCGACGTTTCACTACAGACTAACACACACATCCGTCTCTCTGTCACCATTCGACAACTTCTCAAAATTTCGTGACTACAACTGTAAAGCATACCGAAAAAAAAATGTCCTGTGCCTTCCCTACAGATTTTCTTGTCAAATTCCGTCAATATCGGTAGAGGCATTTAGTCGTCAAAACGTAACAAAAAGACAGAGACTTACTTCCGAATTTATAGTATTATTACTGCAGATCACACACACACTGACTGAAAATCAACCCTGAGGGATAAATATAACGTAGAAAAGTGTACACCAACAGCATTGCAAGACTACATACGATTTGCTTTGCATTGCACCCCTAAATTTGTGATATGTACAGTTTAACATTCAATCCGTATAACCAACGGTCCGGGCGTGACACTTACGATCAAAAACAATTTTTTTAAATCTTTGCCTCCACGGAGATTTGAACCAGTGACCACGATCCAAACATCAGTAAGCAAGCGCTTTAACCACTAAGCTACCTGACCGCTGTATTGAAAGGCAATACAGTGACGTAGACATTCAACGCGTCTGACTATCACCCTTCAGTAATTTTTCGAAATTAAAAGACAACATGTTTATATAGATAATTTTTCAACCAAATGTAGACAGTATTTTTCTCCTTGTTTCAGATGATAAGTGTGCAAAGTTTCATCGAGATAGGATGAAAACTGTGGATTTGTTTGAAGAACAAACAAAGAAACATACATTCATCTTTGTATATATAGATTATTATTATTATTATTGCCCCTAAAAATGCTCCAACTTATTACTGGCAAAGTATGGATATTTCTTCCTAGGGTGATGTCATGTTTATTTTACGTATAATCCTTTGAACACCTGAAAGACTTAGTGACTTTAAAGAAAGTATATTGCTGTCGCGCTGGTATGCGCTATGACAAATAACACACGGAGAGTGGTGGGTGAGCGGTTAACGTTCTGGCCTTGCATTCTGGAGGACGCCGGTTCAAATCCCCGTCCTGGCATCCAGATTTGGGTTTTCCACTGTTTCCCCAAATCAATCCAGGCGAATGCCGGAATGCTTCCTTCAAAAGGCCATGGCCGAATTCCCTCCCGTTCATTGCTCCCAATCTCAACCCGCCTCTAATGACCTCGACGCCAACGAGGCGTAAAGCCATAAGTAAAAAAAAAAAAAAAAAAAAAAAAAAAAAAGACAATCAACAAGTCCCAAGGGCAGACCCTGGACAAAGCAGATATTTATCTTCCTGATCTTTCCTGCCAAATTGGAATTATTTTAGGTTTGTAGTAGTATCCACAATATGTTCATAGGTTTAAATTAACAATTATGTAACTTACATTGACTAATTTTATTTCTTTACGCATCGTAGACGCCATTAGAGGCGGTAAAGGACTTTGGGCAAGGAACGGGAAGGAATTAACCACTGTTTTTGAAGTAATCATCTCGATGTTACCCTGGAGTGATTTCTTGAAATCTTGGAAATCTGAAATCTAGATGACCCGACGGTGATTCGAACCTCCATAGAGACCAGTTACCCATCACTCTCTGCAACACATTGACTGTTACGTGAGCAATTGATCGTAATGACTAGCAACGAATTAACGGAGGTAATCAAAGATTACTCCATTGGCGTCTTGATACGTGGGTCGTAGTTTGTGGACTCCTCAGACAACTCATCGAACCGCTTATTTGGTATATAGAAGAAATGATTACCCAATTAAAGCATCACAATAATTCTGAAAAATTATCATTCTGGGCCTGATAAAAAAAATGTATCATGTCCATTTTATTTCCTCCACGTGTGTGTGTGTGTGTGTGTGTGTGTGTGTGTGTGTGTGTGTGTGTGTGTGTGTGAGAGAGAGAGAGAGAGAGAGAGAGAGAGAGAGAGAGAGAGAGAGAGAGAGAGTTTTTATATGTGTACAGATGACTGTGATGAATGCATAAAGCATATAAAGCATTTTGTTTTGTGTCTTTTGTGCAAAGATATCAGAGCGAATCCAAACCAATCTCGGACCTAATCGGCCGAAAGACACCAACACATTGCCGTATGCCCTAAGTTCAATACGTAATATAACGTAAGAATAATCTTTTAGCTTTCATTATAGTTAACTTTTTAATTAATCGAGTTATAGTTTATAAGATATGTACTGTAGTTTTATTCGGAGTGGTCAAAGATTACTAACAGTTACCCGCTACTTCGTCTGCTTTGTAGCATGTTATAGTGAAATAGTTTTCGTTAATAATAATAACAGTAATAAATATTGCAATAATATAAATGTATTCACGTTTTAAAACAAAAAATAATTTTGATAACATTTATCCTGTAAAAATGTAAAATTATTTGCGGTTTGCATATTGGTTCTGTTTTGACAATGTCAGACATAAACGAACAACTAATTTACATTAAAAATGTTTTGATTCAATTAATTATTTCTGCTTTAAAGTAGAAATTTAAGTTGATTAAAACTAATCTTACGCGGTATCACACAAGTCCATTAAAAATTATTTTTAATTTGGTTTTCTTTCACTGGCGTCATATTGCTGATGTCATTATATCAGCCGCATGTAAGTAATTCCAACGACTCAAGTTTTGACCACGATACAGTGAATGTATTAATGCGCGTTTGAAAGAAGCTGTGATATTCGAGCGGCAATATTAGCGGAGATTGTGATTATATTGAAATTCAGCCTAGACCAAAATGACAACTGACACAATAGATTTAGTTTCATAATTTACGCGGTGTAGCGTATTGTTTTAGGATTCCTAGTTAATTTTAAATTTGATTGGTTCCATATTGTTATTATTAACTCAATAGCATCTAAGAAGAATCCAAATTGATTTCGATAAAACTATGACCGACAACGTGCATAGCAAAATCACGGTTATGAACTTTATTTCATAAAAATTCTATTTAAATAAGCAATTACGAAAAATAAATCACTTTTTTCTTTTTTACGTAGACAAAACTTTCAAAAATTTAAGAATAGATTTATACTTCCTACTTTTGGAATCATTAGTTTATCAAGTGTATTAAGTATCGCAATTTTAAACGTAACACACCCTTGAATATATCATGATGTTCTTGCTTTAATCTCTGGAAAGCAGTGTATTCCGTATCTATAAGAAGGTGACAGTACCGGCTTTGACGTTAATGAAATGCAAATTGACAGTGACAGTTCCCAAACTACTGTTCGATTTAAAATTCTTATTACATCTGATTCACGTATTCCATTTATTTTACTGTACGAAACTGAAGAATGAAATAATCGATGTCAAAAAATAAAAAAGAATCTAAGCACTATTGTAGAGTGGTTTTTTGTCAGAGTTTTATGGATGGAATGCTTATCACAAATACAGTGATCCGCGGCCCATATTCCTTATATTTCGGAATGAACATTATTTTCTTGCTCCGATTCTCAGTATATTTAAGTCAAAAGCTATTTTCACAGATTTTAATCTGCATGATAACCTCTCCAAATTTGTAAACACCATCAAAATTGCTGCGGTAGTTTTTGAGTGATACTATTTCAAAAATTTAGACACACACAGCTTGTTTACAGATTTATAAATGCATAGATTCAATCTCGGTATGATTTTATTGCAATTTAAAAATGTGGTGCTTGTATGTTTGTATCATTACGACCGTCGACAGTTATTAATTGATCTTACTCAAGACTATTTAATTTAAAAGTACATTTTTGGCACTCCAGCAGAGCCTATTTCAAGGCATTTTCGGTTTAGATGGTTATAAAGTTATTTAACATTTAGTGATTGTTTCTTCTGGCTTTCAGCCATTATTAAGAATTTTGTACGTTGCAAATTGATTAGCAACAAGCCATTGTAGGTTCTAAAAAATCCGGTGTTGATAGGATTTCGTGCAATACTAGTAACTGCAGTCTGTCATCTTCACACACTGACGTAATTTAGGTCGAATGTCGTAACGGTATATTGTGATTATGCGTTGGATATCTATGGAGAAAAGTTCCGTTGTAAGCATGTTTCATCGTTTCTGAAAGCCGAGTAAAATTAAACGGTAAGTTAAATATTTTTGAAAGAATCATTCGTGGAAGTAAAATACACTTTGCAAATGGAATCTGATATTTCATGTTTATTTATTAATCATATCAGATAACCGTTAACCGTTAATCGTTAATTAACGAAATTAACAAACTGCAAAAAAATTAACTTCTAATTTAACCTTAAAAAATCATTAATAGTCTTCTTAACTTCCAGTAACTTTAGTCCATTCCGTTTGTTTGAATTGCCCACCATGTCACGTTCTAGCGTTCAACGAGTTAATGGCGAACGAATTAGGTAACGTGAAGTGAGAGCGTGATGTATAGGAGCCAATATAAGTTTTATACCTGGCTTGGCGTGGATGTGAGTATGAAGGCTAGAGTTGTTGGGTGTTTCTATTTTACATCTGCCAACCGGCGCTCATGACTCGTTTCTAATTCGGTCGGTGATAATTTTTTTTTGTAACCTAACTTTTTATTATGAGGAAAATACGTCACTGTTAAGTTTATTTTCGTTTGTTGTTTGTTAGGAAACTAAATTAAATAGCAACGAAAAGATTAAAAATCGTTGGCCATATTTATGCGATTATGTTTTTGCAAACAAAGCTCACGTTTCTATCTTTTATAAGCTTAAACAACATATGAAGAGGATACATACATCCAAATACGTACAATCTGAAGAAAAAGTGAAAGCAGGGTCAACTCGTGGGAACAGAAAGACCAATTCAAAGCGTTCTTATGAGGATTCGTCTGATGTAGATAGCAGCAGAAGAGATTTGTTTTCCCCTTCATCTGCTAATAAAATTGAATCTTTTGACATCATAGCTATCGGCAGTGGCTTATCTTAAGCAGGACTGAGGTACTGTAAACTTTTTCGTTTTCAACATGATTTCACAACATATACAGGGTTAGCCAGTGAAACGGGAAGATTGGAGATGGCCTTGGCAGTTGTAATGTGAGTGGTGGGGGTAATAGTGGCCGGCTCCGTTCCACCTGCGTGGCCCGCCATTTAGTTGAGATGGATCGTTGGACGGGTGAACATCGCGGCTACGCGGTTAAAGCGTATTATACGAATGGTGAGAGTTTGGTGAAAACGCGACGTGCTTTTCGACGCCATTTCAACATACCGCGCAACAGGCCTGTTCCTTCGGATAACGCAATTCGTTCGTGGATAAACAACCTGAACAAACTGGATCAACGTCTAAAAATCGAGGTGGGATTGCAAAAACCGTTCGAACCCCTCAAAACATCGCTACTGTTCAACAGGCAATGCTCAAAAGTCCACGCCGATCTGCCATACAACATGCTCTACGCCTTGGAATAAGCAACACTTCTGTGAGAAGGATTCTTCATGAAGTTTTAAATTTTCACCCATACAAAATACAGATTGTGCAATCTCTCAAACCAACTGACAATCAGAAACGATTACAATTTTGTGAGGAAATGGCCAAAACACTTGAAGAAAATGTCGACCAAGGAAACAACTTGTGGATGAGGCGCATTTTCACCTGTCTGGTTTTGTTAATAAACAAAACTTCAGATACTGGTCGGAGGAAAACCCTGGCGCACTTCATGAAATGCCTCTTCATGCTGAAAAAGTGACGGTTTGGTGCGCAATGTCGGCAAGAGGAATCATAGGCCCATTTTTCTTTGAGGATATCAGTGGAAGTGCTGTGACTGTTAACTCTGTGCGTTACGTTGCAATGATCCAGAACTTTCTTACGCCTCCAGTGAATGAACACACAATGTTCCAACAAGATGGGGCAACAAGCCACACTGCAAGAGTTGCCATGAATGCTTTGTTTTCAGCGGCGAAACGGGGATATCCCTTGGCCCCCTCGCTCTCCAGATTTGACAGCCTGCGACTTTTTTTTATGGGGTTACTTAAAAGCAAGAGTTTTTCAGAACGATCCACCTAGAACTATCCCAGCCCTAAAACAACGAATTCGGGACGAAATCGAAGGAATACATGTCAATA
The DNA here is from genome assembly GCA_031002005.1 of Vandiemenella viatica. Classification (NCBI taxonomy): domain Eukaryota; kingdom Metazoa; phylum Arthropoda; class Insecta; order Orthoptera; family Morabidae; genus Vandiemenella; species Vandiemenella viatica. Next base: position 75,042,170 of record CM061919.1, read on the forward strand.
TGCTGCAAAATGTCATGAGAAACTTCCAGGCCCGGCTGTAGCAGTGCATAGATTCCAATGGAGGACATCTGACAAATGTTATATTCAAAAAAAAAATTTTTTTCACTTATTGTACAGTAAATGGCTACCTTTTTTCTTTATATTTATAACCATTAAAAAATAAAATTAATTTTCTTAAAGAATTAGTTATTTATTTAAATCTTCCCGTTTTACTGGCTAATCCGATACGTTTGAGAAGCTGATTAAAACATTAAATCCCCCGTATGAACTCAATACAAGAAGTACATTGGGTAGACGTATTATTGATTCGCATTAAGGTACATAACAATAACACCTATTATAATACATAACCATTAGCACACCTTTTGGATCGTTAAATTTTAACGGTTAATTTAACTTGCCTTAAATTTGCAAAAATGTAATGCATCAACGATTATGGATTAACGATTAACGAAGTTGACTGTTTGGTTAACTGCGAACACCTGCACATATATCAACAATATAAATCTCGTTCCCTGCCGTAAGTTATGATAGAAATTGGAAACTTTACAAATAATCTTTTTTTTATATTTACAATGAAGCACACTTCCCTGTTGCAATTTACCTATGTATCTACTTCTCCATTCCATGAAATCTTAAATTCTTCTAAGCAATTACAAAAGCCACCTATTCTTGCCTTTTACAAATTTTAATGTTTAGCCTAATCTCTCAAATTTTTTAGAGATTGTTCAAAATTATTCCAGTCCTTGAGTCCATTACCTACAAAATAACACTTTAACTCTTTTACGCCTGAAATCAAGTGCTAGCATGCCATTAAGGTTATCTTTTCTTCCCCTAATTCTTCTATAAATATCCATCCCAGAACCATGATTAATTCATAAGTGAGGTTGTGGATGAATCAAAACTTTTAAAGTACTTTATTCCAGCTAGTCATTGCTAACCACTACCTCTCTTTCCCTGATGGTCATCTACCGAAAATAGATCATTTCTTTCATTAATTCATTCGAACCTTCTAACTTAAAGTCTAGCGCTAGAGGTTATCATTTTATTATTGACCTCGTTGCAGAGCCCGTGACAGAACTAATTCCCGTTCCTTTGGGCTGGAGAGGCATTATGATCCCTGTAGCATCCAGTAATTCTTTGGGCAAGACCAGTGTTCACAAACCTCCATTTTTTTTAATTGCCTAGATACACCTATTATTATTATTCGATTGTTATACTGCCAGCATGAAATTCTAAAAACCGAAAGATACTACGAAAACAAATTTTAGATGGACATAATGAAAGTATAATGTAATATTTGTCCACGATAAATGTCTCATATTATGAATTCCAGGAATACACTGTGCTGGTGAAGCATTATACTAATGCATAAATTTTTACTTTTGAATCTGATTCGAAGGCGAATAGTAAAGACAACAATACAAATTTTATGCTTTCTATGGTTTAACGCCCTGCCATAAAAAACTTGTATTAGAAAATGTTAATAACTTTACTTGTTTTACTCTAATTAATATTTTCGCATGAGTTTGTTTAGAAAATACGTAGCTCTTAACTCTCGTGTTTCACTATTCTCCATGTTAAACGACGTTATATAGTTATAAACCTTGTAGCAGTTAATAACAATTATAATAATTTTCAGACTATTTAATTACCGAAGATATTTGTTGCACCGTATCAGAGAGGAAGCACTTATTCTTTTCTAGTACTTTCAAGTACTTAAGGATTCTGATATAAGCCAGAAACTCATAAAATTATTAACACATTCTTCTTAGTGAATTTCAAGCAAATCAATAACATTTTCTTTAATGAGTGCCGAAAGACTGATGATAGAGAAATATAAAACGTCGTGTGATAGTAATATTTCTCATTTTATTTTCGAATGAATATGCAACCACAGCTCAGAAGCAGCAGAGAAAAAAATTCAGCC
>CM061919.1:75045099-75167107 GCA_031002005.1 Vandiemenella viatica
ATAAAAGAGAGAAAACAAAGATTTTCTTAAAGTAGAAATCGTCATCAGCCAGTTCAGTTATTAAACGATGTGACCTCTTAGTCATGAGTTCAGGTAATGCAGGTTGAACGATCTGGGCGATTCTCTGCCATTTAACTCCAATAACCATTTCCTTATACCATCTGTCTGGTGGTCTTCCTCTTGGTCTCTGATGATCTTTTGACTGTTTCTGTCCATCTTTCCATCGAGCAACAGGGCCAGCCCGTTGGCACTTCAAGGAGACTGTCTTTTCCATGGTATCTGTGACCCTTGTAGCTGAGCTAATAACGGTTGCTGTTTTCTTGTCTTTTCTAATTATACTTTTCATTGACCTTTCCACAGCTCTTTTGGTCGTCCTAGGTTTCCCGCTCGTAAACTCATTTTGTGTCCATGTCTAACAGCCGTATGTCAGCACAGGAAGAAACCAATGGTCGTAAATTATTTTCTTTATATTGTGCGCAAATTAGGTTTGAGGATAATGGAATGCCTTCCAAAAGTCTGCCATCCCCCAAGCTTGATGGGCTGGAAAGTTTCAGGTCTTACATCTCCTCTCATATTTACAAGCTGGCAAAGATAAATTTTCTGTCAGAAATTTTCTAAAGATATATTATTTAGTTGCACATTCCTCTCTGTGGCCCATTTGTTAGATTTAAATTTTGTTTTTGAAAGATTCATTCTTTGTCTATCTGCTTTGGACTCGAAGACGAGATCGGTAACCATGATTGAAGTTCATCAATCTCTCTACCCACAAGCGCAATGCCAACCGCGAATCAAGTTGTTAGATCTTCTGCCATTGATTCTAAATCCTTTTTCCGCAGATTCTAGCTTTGACATTGACATCTCCAAGACAACTGAAAATTATTTCGGAGAGAGGGAGTCAATTTGATTAACACCACGTTCGATACAGAAATCTGGAGTTGTTTCCTTAATATCGACAAAGGCTAAGGAGGTGCTATAAATGTTATAGGGTGCTCTGATATAAGCTGTGTCCGTGCCATGCTCAGTTCACTCTTGCAAAACAGCCTTGTGACTAACTGAATCAAACGTCTTTTCGAAATCTACAAAGGCTTCACACAGAGGCATCCGGTATTCATTTCCACGGCTAATCAGTTCTCGCGGGGCAAGAATGTGGTCACCTACATTAACTGCTGCGGCATCCTGCTTGTTTAATGGTTGGAACTAATGCGGTTCAACAAGATCAATGTAAAAACTTTGTACAGAACATACAGTAAGCAAATAGGTTGGTAGTTTTTGATGTTGTGAATACTTCCTGTTTTGTGTAGCAAAATGATTTTAGCTTTATTCCGTGATGAAGGAATTGATGCGTTGTGTGAGCGGGGAGAGAAGACTTGAGCCAAATGATTGAAGTTTTTTCGCCTACTAGGTTCAAAATATCAACGGAGAGACCGTCGTCGCCAGCAGCCGTTCCTTATTTTCATGCTATCAATAGCATCCCTGATTTCAGAGGGAAGTATATCTGGCACTGTGGGTACATTAGAGAGGTCGGAGAATATCAGTGTGTCCTCTAAATTGCTATATAGGTTAATATAAAAACTTCTGATTAATTCTAAAATTTCATCTTTGTCAGTACAAACTCTGCCATTGTTTCCATCCATTGCTATTATTTGCTTCTTAGCAATTAAGAGCTTCTCAACCCTGTTTCATTCTCTAAGCTATCTCTTACGCAGTTTTCATTGTACTCCTTTATATCGAACGTAATGTTATTCCTATGTATATACATCGCCCAGAATACTTGGTATTCTGAGCTGTGTAAAGTAGAAACACTCTAAATAAAATTCTTTGATTATAGTTTGAAAAAGAGTTTGTGTCGAATGCATGTACAGTTAGGTAGCAAACGTGAAATGTTATTTTGAACGATACACAAAGATTTCACCACAACTGATTGTAATTTTATCCAGTTTCTATTTTCTTTAAAAATTCTACTATTTTTCTGTTTCCAGTGTTGAAATTTGGTTTTCAATTATATCAAGTGGCGTTTAATTAACGCTTTGTGGTGATATTTCTCTGTCACAGTGAAATTCAGGGCATATGGAGTTCAAAATAAAGCTGTCAGCACTTCTGCATCAATATGCTAACGATATGAGAGGCGTTCATTAGGCTATTCATTTATACATGAGATTCCTACTAATAGCGTGTGTATCAAGCGATCGATCCGTTCAACAAAATTTAACCGCCCTGTTGGCTATCCACGTACTTTACATTACCTACTCATAATATAAAAACGCTCTAGTGATACATGGAAAGGCGCTTATACAGTAGTTTCAAGTACCAGTATATTAAAGATGTGCAGAAAACAGAAAATAGTGAAGTATTTATAAGGCTGGTTTGAAATTTCCTTCCTTCAGCCAATTATTTCCTTGTAAATTCAATGCATTTCAAATAGAACAAAGCTCTAAAATCGAAAGTTTCTTACAAAATTTTCTACAATTATGTTCTTATCTTCACTGTAGTTGGTGCATTTGCCACCAAAAGTTTCTACCTGGGTATAATGGTGCGATATGAGAGAAGAACCTCTTAGTTCAGAGTGTTTGGATTTTACCATAAATGGCGTGAATGGCGAGATAATTTTGTACTTTATGAGAGTCGTTGTTACTTGTTACCACCAACAGCTTCCACTTAATATTGATTGTAAGCGACAACATTTAACGGGTGAGTGGTAACATTCAAGCTGGACAATTAGGACGACGCGGGTTGGAATCTCCGTCCGGACATTCGAAATTCGCCTTCCAGAAAGTGCCTGGATTGTTACTTCAAAAGGCCAAAGGCGAATTCCTTCCCGTTTCTTGAACCCAATCCTATCCCGGCTCTAACTACTTCTATGTCGACGATACTTCAAACTCTAAGCAAATAATAATAATAATAATAATATAAAATGAAAAAATAATCTTTAAATAAAATTCGTGATATCCAGACAAATAAACAGATAGGCAAGTAAATATCTTGTTTGAAAGACCATTTGGTCCTCAATCTAATCAGATTTTAGTGAATGGAGTATGACATTTCTTTCAAAGTAGAAACGAAATTCTAACTTTGCATATATGTATTTCAGAACGTGCCAAAAGTTTTACCCAAGCTGAAAAAAAAAACGCTATAAGAAGTGCAATGACTGCATAAGGGCAAATGTATCAATTTGAGATGACGAACCTCGCTCCTGATGTTATTAGTAAAAATAGCGTTGGGTATTTATAAAATCGGAATAAGAGAGCTTACGAATTTTTGTTTTTATATGTAATAATTTTATTTTCTGCATCACTTGCCCAGGCAGCGAACACACTTATAACTGTTGCTCAAATGGACTTCCTTCAGCTTCGATGCAGGCATGATAACGTCTCACTAAGTTCTGTCGTATACGTAGTCACAGTCAGCAAGAGACGCAGAGAAGCACCGAGACTCATACTCTCTCATCCGGCAAACACTATTCCTGCAGCGAGTCTTCAGTTGACTACTCTTCCGGCTCGATAGAAATAAGGCTCGAGGATATTGTGAAATGGACATCGCAGAAGCACGCCTGCCACTGGCTTCTCATGCTAATATGAAATTAATATATTAAGCACGGTATTATGCATTGAGTCAGTCCCGAAACTCTAAATCGTATTCATCTGTATGGCTAATTATAATTGTTTTTGTGCCGAATACCGTGGTGACTTGCTAGTTGTACTGTTCTATTTGTGTACATGAAGATGAAGGATGGGAGAGGATGAAAGCTTATTCTTCCGAGTAATCTAGAGAAGGCCGCTTGCCTGGGAGAAGAATCAGCATGAATCCGTTTTTCCTTACACTGCGGAAAAGTTGATTTAATCCCGGACCTTGAAACCTAACTTAGCGATCAGGAATCGTGCATCGCCTCTTATATGCTTCACACCAAATCTCAAAAGCGAAAAAAAATTTCCACCATTTAACTTCGTGTCAGTTATTGGACTCCATCACCTTTTCTCAAAAAATTGAGACAACTGGGTGGGCTAGGGTTAAAGCAACAATTGATGTCATCTTCCTCCATCTAAGACTGTTTAAGGTTCACCGAGCCTAGAAATTGGATAATGAACGTTAGAAGTACTTTTCACTATCAATCTCGCAAAACTACTCTGACATAGCACTGCCGTACACTATTGGATTTTGAATCCCACAATTCTTTAGATTCTTAGATAATAGCAATACTAATTCATTTCGTGGATTGAATTTTATGCAATTTTGCTGACAATTATGACTTTTGGCCACTTTTAATATGCAAAAGTAACGCTTTTCATACGAAATAAATAAATATCAAATGTTTATACGATTTCATTAACCAGCGGTTACCAATAAATATACTCAAAGTGCATGACGTGTTTCCTTGCTTAAGAAGCCTACCTGTCAGTGATGAATAGATCTTAACGTCACACTACACAGGAAAACGAAATTACTTACTGTATTAGCCAACTTTACCTTACTTGATAAATTTTTAAGCTTGACATTAGAAATTTAACACATCGTTATTCCACACAGGGCGTAACATTGGTTAAAACTAAACACATAGGAACTATTGAAAGACGGATAGACAATACATAGTGAAGCTACAGCTCGATTCACTACAAATGTTTAATTTTTTTGTGTTTTTTTTTATCAGCGTCGCTTACCATGTAAATTTGAAGCGATTGGTAGTGAAGCATCTCGTTGTAATTTTGTGCTTGGTAGTGCCTCCGGTGCCAATAAGGACACATTGTGCTCTGTCGTTAACACACTCAGACAGGCACTGAGGACTCTTCAGAGGGAAATTGCTGTAATAAAATCTCGCCGTGAGACAGTAAGCTTGTTAACCTCCAAGGCGGAGGAAACACTGTGAATTGGCCAAAGTAGCTAGCAATTTATTCAATGAGAGCGAAGAGAGAAACTGGCTGGTTTTGGTGAGTGCAAAGGGTGTCGGATCTGAGAGCGCTGGCAAGGAATTCAATTAAACCATCGGGCGGCGTCTCCTGGGAGACAACACGGTGGGGGCAGGGCACCGCACGGAGCCCCTCCTCTCAAATTCGATTCTTCCTCCGCCGTCGCTGTTGCGGCGGCGACCCACGGAATCGAATTCCAATGCCGCAGGCGGCTGCCGCGCACACCTCACCCACCAGGCGCGGGGCGGCGGGCCGACAAATTCCTCAAGATCCCCCTTCCCCGCCCCGCGAGCTCCCCGGCAGATTTAATTACATTGCTACTCCTTGGAAAGTTGGTACAAGTTTCGTCCCGCCAGAGCCGGTTAATTTTGTTTCTTCGATATTAAAACAAGCATGCCCCTCCCCACGCGCCTCTATCGTCCACTTCTGCTTTCTCCGCTCCCGCAGAAACGGCCACGAGTAAAGTTCTCTAGTAATAGCCGACGAAACAGTTTTACTGCAAGTTGCTGCGCTGCTGAAGGTTCCGTGTTCATCGTTATTAAGATAAGAGGCAAGAGGCGGGAATGACTTCTGCAAACCGATCATCGTTCACACCGGTAGGAACACTGCCACCTAACGGTACAAGCGCCGTTAATTACGTCACAGTGATCCGTTCTTGCGTAAACAATTTGTGTTACTAAATCAGAGCGAGAAGGCGCGTTTCTACTGAGCAACAACGAGCAACGTGTAGCATGCTGCACGCGTCATTTTTGTTGCTACATGTCGCCGTGCGTCTTCATACTTTGTTGCATGTCGCCAAAGAATTTGTTGGCAGTTATCACTTGCTACTTGTCGCCGTTGCTTGTAGCATGCAGCAAAAGCATTTCAAGCTATTCGGCAGCTGTTTGCCAGCAATGTGCGTCATGTCATCTGAAGCAGTGGCAGCTGCTGCTTATTCGATCCTCGCAAATAGCAATAAAGGAAACAAAACTGAATACTCCTTTGGTGTTTTGATGGTGATGCTAACTATTGTTTCTTGTATGCCAATGTTAGTTGTCAAATGAGAATTTCACACGGAGGAGTGTTTCGCCAAACTTTTTTTAATAAAAAATGAACTCGTATTACTGACTGTATAGCCTCTCCCTGGAAGTAAATTGTTATCTCCTTACGTTTAGATGTCACATTACCCCTACAGGTACACATATTGAAATGTTATCCACACGTTAAGAAAAAGGGTCTAGGAATAGAATATACAATTACAAACAAGTACGCTCACGAAGAGTAGTGGGAAATGCTTTTGGATCATTGGCATCAGTTTTTCGTGTGTTTTGAAAAAACTTTAATGATAAATGTTGAAAACCCAGAAACTATCACATCTGCGTATGTACATCTACGACTTTTTTTTTATGAAAATCAACAACTCAAGAATTCTTCATGGAACCATAGATATTGATATTCAATATGGAACTGTCATTCCAGGCTCATGGAGGACGGTAATAGAAGATGACACACGCATGGTTAAAATCAGATGAAGATGGAAAAGGCCTCTGGGATGAATTGGCTAGGTATTTTGTGACAATAGTATGAAAAGCATCTTGGTAAGATATATAAAGAAACAAAAACAAATTCTACATTCTCCTATTACTTAATTTCTCCCTATCACACACAACTATCAAAAGCGAATGGTCAACTCAAGAAAAATTTAATTTATCCAAAATCTAAATTGGGAAACATTTTTGTACACAACCTATTAATATAGCATATATTAATACTATGAAAATCCTTTTGTAAAGTTTTTACTACAATATATATATATACAAAAATATCAGGAGTAAATAAGCAAATCACTTCTCTTTAGGAGATGAGCTGCTCATCGGTGTAGTTAGCCTTTTGTTCCTGTTCAAAATAAGACCTCAAATTCTTGATTTTATTTTTTATTAATTTTTTATTTCGTACTCGTTAGCAAGTAATTTGTTGCTTTTCACATTCCTGTTTTTATATTAAACACTTCTGTTGTTCCACATCTCCCTTCGAGTATGGCAGTCTTCAAAAATAAGGTTGAATCCTGCATGTTCCACTCCATGTCGCCCGTTTTCTGTCGCACTTATCTACCGCCAGTTGGATACAGGCATCATCGTGCGACACGCTATATTTTTGTCGCACAGTGGCGCATTCGACTGAAGACGCGGCCCAATATGTGGCATGCGTCATTGTTGCTTGCTACAGGTCGCAGCGTGTTGCTTCGCTTGAAATTAGACTTGCGCATTATAGTTCGCGAAGAAGAGCGCTCAGTTTAGTTCACAGCTCCCCGGCGAACTAGTTCGCTCTTTTAGTTCGTTAGTTCGCGTCTCGAATTCAGAGAAACAGATCGTTCGCTCGCCTTGCTACCGCTACTGCACGCGCTATTTTGTTTGTTATGTCAGTTTTATTAGGACATAATCATTTTTGTAGTTTCTAAATGGAATTTAATATAACCTTCTTAACAAAAGTTATTGCTTAATAATAGCCCTTTCAAATGACATTAGCATGATCAGTTGCCGCCGATAAACCAAAGTGCTCATTGTCCTTTGCACAAATGGGTAAACTGAATAACTGTGCTGTTTTTACTATTTACTTTACATGCATTCGTAGAATATTAATTTTAAATTGGATTTATTTATTAGTTAATGGAAGAAACATTACTTATAAAAAACGCTAATGACCCCACCGTCGACGCGCCCTTAAACCTCAACAACAACACAACATTACTTATAAAATATTATAAATGCGTTTATTTTGATGAATTAAAATACCCGTTTATAATTAATCGGCTTTTTTTATTTAAATATAGTTTTCGAAATCATGAACAAAATATAATTCTACTATTGGCCACAAGTTAAGTACTATATGACAGAAACAATATTACCTATATTATTAAGAAAAGTAACAGTAATACTTCCAATGTGATACCTTACAATTAGACATATAAAAATAACAGTGACCCTTGAATGAGGAAGTGGTAACAATAACGAAAGTGCGTAAATTTCCAGTAAATTGGAAGTCATTGAGCTATTTTTTTATTAGTGTAGGGGAGGATAATCCAACACACATTCACAATATTTTGGCGACGAATGAAACTGATGAAGACACAAAAGTTAAAATCTTTTTAAATTTCGCAAGTCATTTCTTTACATAACTTTCACAAATCTGTTAACCAACAGACTGAGATAAGCATTATATTATGTCAGCTTTAAAATCAGCGCTAGAAAAATGTAAAATACTGTTTCTTTGGTTAAGAAAACAAGAAAAAGCCTTTAGAAGCTAAATTCTCCACAGAAAGTGATAATATTAAAAATAATGCTCTAGTATTCGTTGATAAAAGTCTGGAGTATCTTAGTAAATAGTTAGATTTTAATTAAACCAATTGGCTATAGAAAATCCAAAAATTAAATTTAAAACACGAGGTTTCATTTGATGGCTGAGAGACAATATTAGAGGTTCTAAATTTATGAGAAAAAATGAGTATCAAAGTGAACGAACTTTACTCTGAAATAACAATATTACACGAAATCAAGGTAAAAGTAATAGCAGTATTTCATTAGTAAAAATGAGCTTTTGATCGACATTAATTTAACAACTGAAAGCGGTAAAGCATATTACAATTTTACTGTAGACAGAAAATTGTTAAAGATGCAAGAAGTTCAAAAAAATATAGCTTAAAAAATAAAATAGTAAAAAAACATATCCTTTGTCCTTTTCTACTCTTTCGTAAAATATTATATTTTTGAAGTGTACTATATTTTTATAGGTTATTCTAAAAAAACATTCTACCACTAACCGAAAAAATATTGGTTATCCCAGCGGCGAATGGTGATAGTTCGCGACTGGGAATGCTCAGTTTAGTTCGCGAGCGGTAGCGCTGTGTTTAGTTCGCGAGCGATAGCGCTGTGTTTAGTTCGCGAAATAGGTCGATCCGATCTGGAATTCCAGAAAGACAGCACGTTCGCTCGCTTTGCTAGCGCTACTTCACGCGCTCTGTTCTTTGTTATAATAGTTATGATTACTGATAGTTGTCTTTTAAGTGTTAATGGGATCAAAGTGTGGTTTGTTTTCACATTCCGTGTTAAATTTCCGTTTTTGACTTCTGCAATAATTATTAATGTTTAACAGTTATATTTTTTAATTTTTTTTTTATATCTGTCTCTTCAGTGAAATGTGTCCACAGCGAACTGTGTTACCTTTTAGATAATAAACTAAAACAAAAGTTGGTCTTCGGGAATGGATCGACCGAACTAACGAACTAAGGAGCGAGAGATCTGGGAACTAGTTCGTGTAGTTCGCTGGTGGGAGCGCTCCTCCGAACTAGTTCGTTCGCGAACTACACAACACTACTTGAAATACTCCTTGTCGCTTGCGTCAGTGCCACATGCCACACGTTGCCCGGATGTTGCCCCAGTGGAAACGTACCTTTAGACGAACGTATCTATGTCTCTTCCTTCTAACTGAGCTTGGTTGGTGAGCAGTAGGAGTCTGGCCTCGCATTCTGGATGACACGAGTCAGAATTTCCGACCGGACATCAAGATTTTGATTTTCCATGGCTTCCCGAAATCACTCGGCGTCGACGAGGTGTAAGGCCATAAACAAAATAATCATTCTTTTTATAACATTACGTTTCTCGAGATCTGGGTCGTTACCGATCTGGAGACATGGCCTTTTAAGGAAATAATCTCGTCATTCACCTGGAATGATTTCAGGATACCATGGAAAACTGGAATCTGGATTGCTGGTCGTTAATATGAGCTAGCGTCCACCCAAGTATCAGCTGGACCTATGATGCTCTTCCTCTCTGATTCTATTAAACTCTTTCTTCTACGGGGCACGATAGTTTTCTGGTGTAGATTCTGAGAACGTATATAATGTTTCCTAAACTAAGAAGCACCCTCCTATCTGTTCATAATGTTTAAACAAATAAAATTTTGATCCAAGTTCAAACTCAACACTCAGCGTCTTATATGGAAGTATTTAAATATTTACACGTAAAAGAAGAAAAAAGAAAAAAAGTAATGCTATATTCAAGAGGGCGTTTGGGAAGATGCGAATGCGAATCTAAGTCCGGCCATCCAGATTTTGGTTTTCCATGGTTTACCGAAATTATTCGACGTCGACGAGGCATAACACCATTAGCAAAAAAAAATAAAAAAATATTTCGTATGGCTTGTAATGAATTAAAAAGTACAGTGCCATTAGGCACTAAGTGATCCCACGGTGTGTGTGAATATTGCCGATGCGTCGTGTCAACGAACAGAAACGTGACGGAACTAAAGCGTCCAGATTTACACGCACCTTGGGGGGTGCTGACAACGTCCTACTCAACGTGGACATAAAGCGGATTTATAACCCCCATAAATAACTGAGACCCGCTTTCTATTTTCGCACGTTTCGGAAAGTTCCCGCCGAAAACTGGCGCAGACTAGCAAAAATAAACCTTAGTGACGTTTCCTAGTAAATGAGTGCTTTATGAGAGTAGGGGAAGACGATCCAGCCAATAGAGAATTTATTGCCGTGTTGGTGTTTTTTCTTGTCTGTTCTGGGGCCAATGTGGCGTTGGTTCTTTGGCGCGGATTGCGGTGATTCGCCAAGAGCCTGACGCGACGTCGCATTACGAGAAGTACAGAGTCTTGCTGGGAGGAGAAGAACGGACGACGAGACACTCTGGTGCAGATCTTCATCTAGTACGGCCGAAGTGACCTTTGCTGAGTACGAGTCGGCACCTGGGGACGCTGCCATCACGCTGGGCCGGACAAGAAAGCTGCACGACCCCATGTGGTGCGGGTCTTGCCTGGTCGCTGACCTGGGCTGTGAATAATGGTAAAAGCTACGACCCGGACGGAAACTCATGCAATCGTTCCACCCAGTAATGACCCTGAGATTTTGCTCTAGCTGTTTGATATTCAATGATATGTAATTGTTAACCTCAGAATAAAAACAAACTTCATGTTTGACTAATTTCACAATAATAAATTGTACACCCAATTTTCAGTTTTCCTATTCATTACACTAATATTTCATGTGATAAGCTGAAGATTAAGTATGACTTTTGATATTCCAAATTGATAATTTTGTTAATGATAAAACAGTGTGACCCAAATATAAACGTCCCCAAGGTAGACGTTACAGGCTATACGCTCTGTCTAGATCGAAATCTTTAAATGCTGTAGAAGACTGGGTACAGGGAACGGAATCGTCCATTACCTTTTGAAGAACCATCTCGGGATTCACCTGAAGTATTTTCAGGAGATAATAAAACCCGAAATCTGGAATCACGGTCCGTGATTTAAGCCAGCGTCCTCCAGAATGTTCTTCTCTGAATCTGTTACATTCTTTCCTTGTGGTCATATGTGTTCTGCGCCGTAGCGTCTGTGACCGTATATAATGTTTCAGTAAACGCGATCGTTGTATAGGCTGTGTGTTTTAGTTCCCTAATCAAGCGCCTTACTATTTTATAACGTTCACATCAATCAAATTTTGGCCCAAGTTTGAATACAACTCAGCGTTTTAAGTGGAAGTATTGAAATGACTAACAAGAAAGAAATACTGTATTGAATAGTACCAATTTCAGCGACCCTCTGGTTTGATCACTTAGATTGCTGGTTTTCTACATTGTTAGATACACAGTTCATAGATTGAAAAGAGTTAGAAAAGTAATTAAGTAAAATACATTAAAGACCTGGTAAATCTGTTTCCATTTTCTGCGTATTCCACTTCTGTCGTGACTTAGTATAAAGAGATAAACCTGCCCGGTAAAGCGGCAAATTTACTCGATGAAATCCTTGTTTAGTGACAGCATCTTCAACAACACTGTGCCACCGACAATGTTAAACTATTATAAATCACCTCACCTTTTACGTAGTCTTGGATCTTAAAAATAAACTGACTGGTGGAATTAGACATGTGGGACTTTAAAAAGACGCTTAAGATCTCTTAGACAACTAAAATGCCCAATTAACAGGTTCTTCGAAGAACGAGAACATATCACCACTTGACACCAACATCATACCTATAAAGTAACGAATTTGGGTAAAGTTATGAGAGGGAGAGAACCTTAACGGAAGAGAGAAGAGAGCGGATGTAGTGGCTGCAAAACATTTTTCAGTAGGCTGACAACCATGTTTGCAAAGGGTTGTCTGGAATGGTAATCGTAAAAACATGTAAAACAAAAATCCAAAACATCTTTCAACACTCTTCTGAAACCGAGCGTGGCGGGAGAGTGGTAACGCTCTGGCCAGCATTCGGGAGGACGCGAGTTCGATTACCCGTCCAGCCATCCAGATTTCGTTTTTCCACTGTTTCACCAAATCACTCCAGGCGTATTTCTGGATAGTTCCTTCAAAAACCCAAGGCCGAATTCCTTCCCTTTCCTTACTCGCTGTTTTTTCCAACCTCTACGTCGATGGAAAGTAAAAGCCATTAGTAAAAAAAACTCTTCTGAGCTACCTGAATTATCTCCCAGCTGATTTCTGAAAATTTCTTATAATTATTACATTTGCGCAGTAAGAACTAAAATAGTGCTGAATAACAAATTTATAAGTTAAAGGATTCGTTGGTTACGAGGATATAACAGATAAACGTACAATTGAGTTATTCCATAAGAGTTCTCTCTTTCGTACAGAAGATACGAAATACTAAAAATTAATGTTAGAACCATTCAGCATATAAAAATGAGCTTACATACTTTTACACGCGTCTGAACATCCTATTTTTGACGTATAATTTGAACTGGCCAGTTTCTATCGTCCAATAAAACGCTGTTTATCTTCTATTGCATTACGTCGGCAGTTTTAAGCGCCGACACGACATAAACACTTTGTACCCAAATTGGAATCGACTGACACACGACACCCATCAAGTTCCACTAGCTGATAAAACGAACAGCGAAGCCAATATGTTAATTCATTACCCTCACTCGTTCCGGTGAAAAATCGCAGTTCCGTTGTTTCCACAGCGCTAATGGTGGTCGAAATAACCTGTCAGTACAGATGTGAGCGCCGAGGTGTGATTGTAGCCAATATCTGCACAATTCCTCGCAAAAACCAATCACGGGTGTCCAGTGCGTTAACAACAGGAAGTCTGCGTAAATCGAACAGCGAATCACATTGAATTCTTTTATACAATGCTACTAGCCCTCTGATCCTGCAAAATCTAACAGTCAGTAATGTCACCATTACATTAATCATCACTTTTCCATATTAATTTTTTTTACTTGTGGCTTTTACACCTCGTCGACGGCTAAGGTCATTAGAGGCGGGATGGGACTGGGGACAAGGAACGGGAAGGAATTCGGCCATGGCCTTTTTGAATGAAGCATCCCGGCATTCGCCTGGAGTAATTTGGGGAAGCCATCGAAAACCCAAATCTGGATGCCCGGACGGGGATTCGAACCCGCGTCCTCCCGAATGCGAGGCCAGAACGATAACCGTTCACCCACCACGCTCGGTTTCCATATTAAAGCAATTACAAACTGTAAACCCTTGTTTGTTTCATATTCTTGGATCTCTTATCATGTAATTCATAAAACTATATCGTTTAGCGAAATCCTGAACCTGGAGGAAGACGTTTACGCCTGACATTCGGGAAGATGCGGTTTCAGTTCCCTTTCCGGCCATCCATATTTCCCATTTACACGGCTTCTAAGAAACCAGGCGAATGGTGAAATGCCAATACCAAATTCCTTCCCGCTTCCTGTCATCAAACGTCTTCTTCCTGCTATACCCTCCGCGAGGCGTAGGCCATAAAGAAGGAAAAAGGAAAACCCCAATTTTTGTATTTACAGTGGACCGAGGTACACTCGAGTAAGATTTCGGTGTGATTTACAACTCGAAAGTTTCTTGCTATAACAGTGGGAGAAAATTAGTGTAATAAAGGGATTATTTCAAGTACTTGGGAGGCATGATTAAAGAAAATTCAGGAAACTAGGTAGAAAGAAATGAAAGAATAAGATGTGTTGACATACTGTTAAAGATTGTTAGAGGACCTGTGGGGATCAGGGCTATGATAAAAATATGAATAATTTACAGGACCATCCTTATGTCGATACTGAGGATGCGGGTTTGATTCCCCGTTCGACTATCCATGTTTTGGTTTTCATTGTTTCCCGACATCGCTTAAGGCGAATATCGAGATTGGTTCTTAAAAAAATGACAATTTTCTTCCCGTTCCTTCCCCCCCCCCTCCTCTCCCGGAGCCAATGATCTCGCCGTTAACAAGCCATAAATACCTAAAGAACAAAAGATCCTGATTTATGGTATATAAACATAAATGACGAATGAAAGAGGAAAATAATAGTGAATAATAAATGGAAAGAGAGTTTCTGAGGTGTAGATTAGAATTAAGCAAGTGATAAATGATTGAGTCAGGTGTATAGTAAACGATCAATAATGGGATTGAAAAGTCAGTGTTAGAATGTTTCGGGCACGCGAAGAAGTTGGAAAATGAGACGATTTTGAGGCTTATTTAAGATTTTTACTTAAATATTGAGGGACAGAATGGTTGAAATATTTAAGAACACTGCGTAGGCAAAAAGAGTGAACTGTAATATACGGAAGTAAGTTGGTGGACATTTAGAAATGCTGAAGAAGCTTATCTTCCAACTAGACCAAATCGGTAGTTGCAAATTACCCAAGATAATCACGACAAGCTTCTTTGGTGATATTTCTTGAGCATCTTTTTTCCTTTAGCTATTTATTGCAAAACTGTAATTAAAATGTAATTAATTCTAATAAATGAAGATAGTTTTAAACTGCGATTAAGGTTCTGGTGATTAATTTAATTTATTTAATCATTTCAGTTATTAAAACTATAATAGTAAGTTCATAAGACAGTATATCGATACACAGTCTCAGCATAAGTGGCAAGTCGACGGCGAGGTCACCATATTTAACGGTCAGAAATTCTTTTCAGTGGTCATATTCATACACCCCAGCTTTAAAAGGTAATAATCTTACATGTTTATACAGAGGATGGATTAAAGTAGAATGAAAAACAGGATTTACTATTTGAAAACGATATCGCGGTTACAACAGCAGTTACAACAAACGAATAAATAACAGCAGAGACTAAGATCTTAATTTAATTGACCATTGGATCCACGAGATGAACTTGTTATCCTATGTGACAAGAATAACAACATGCAACACATTAATCGAAAGGAATATGGCGAGTTCAGGACCATAATCAAACGAAATATGGTGTTCGAAACAGTGATCAATATATTAGTCATAAAACTTCGTGTCAGTTCTGTAAAATACCATTTCTATACATTTGTTCCGAGAACTATGCTGTAAGTAAATAAGACACAAACACTTAGAGCTCATTCCACGTTTGTAGTGAGGCGTTAGGGATGGGATATTTTACCAAAAAAATAGGTTTCCATTGATAGAAGAGAGACGCAAAAAGAAGACTTGAAAAAATTAGAGGAAATAGTTTTTTGATAGCTAATTTTAATCACGAATGAAATAGCCTCATTGAAGTCATGAAAATCTAATTAATTCTTAAGGATATAGAGCTTTTCAATTACTCCGCCTGCTTCAGGGATTGATTGGAGATCCTGTCAGTGTCGTATTTTAACCATAGGCATTTATTGCATAATAATTACAGATATTAGTAAATGTAATATTAGATGGAGCTACAGGCAGCCAAGCCAGGTTGTAAGCGCTACCTCAGCGTGGACTTGGTATTCACAACCCGCTGAGTCGGTCATCAGCACCGATTTGAACTGGCCAAGGACGTCTATGGAGTCTACCTCCGAATTAAAGATATATTTCTTGCGCTCTGTCCGCGAGTAGCTTTCGTCGAGTCATTATGGGTACCTAACAGCTAGGCCAACTCTCTTAAGCTTCAGTCTGTACACCATGTAAGCCTTCGTAACATCATAGGCCAGGCGTTCCATCTAGCTATTCAGTGTCCATTCAACCAACCATTAATTCTTCAGTCTATCTTCAATTAGATGCAGAAGCATCGATCATAGGCGTAGCCGGACAGATTCTTGCAGGTCATATTATCAACTGTTTGTCTACAGTCTTCACTGATCATTAAATTGGATTCTGTAAACTGTTAGCCACCTGTTATCATTTATCAGGATAGATTCCCTACTAGCCACTTAACACGAGCTAGTCTTCCTTATCCTGGGTTGCTGAACCTATTAATCAGCTCGTGTTAAACTAATCCTGACTTAACATCTATAGTAGACTGGATACTAGACTGGATAGAAGAGCTTCGTACCAAGATACAAGAGATTTCTTCAGCTACACAAGCGCTACGAGTTTAGTAAACTCTCCTCTACATTCCCACCACATCAGACGTCCACAAATCAACCATTCGGCTACCCTTTCAGCGCTGTCACTTAGACAGGACTCTTACATTCATGTTATAATAGAAGAAGTTAAATATTTCCATGTTACTGTGATCGGGTAACTTGTATTATGTACGATAAGTGTATTTTTGTCTGTGAAATGTGTAGTATCAGAATTTGCAGGTAGGCGGGATCCAGGATTTGATCCTGAGTTCTTTTGAACCTTCATAATACAGTGTAGTTGCGTTTTAACACGCTCAGCCACACCTGCGGATAGAAGATAATTACAACATTACTGTTGAATTGTGTTGTAAATGGGAAAGCTTATTGGTTGGGAGATGTTCTAAGACATGTGGAACTGGAATTGTAATGCAGCATGGGCTGGAACCAGTAACTACTCCCAAACATAATTGTTGCCGCTAATGACATTTAAATTCATCTCGAATCTGGATTATTAAGTTGAATGTAATTAGTAGGCCTACTGTTATTTATTCAGACTTAATATTAACGCCTCACTGTGTGGTATGTTAGCAACATTCTATCAATTAAACATTTCTAATCATCTGACTGTCTGGATTTTGTCATAGCATAATTATTTTTTTTTTTTTTTTTTTTTTTAATTTTAATTTTAATGGCTTTTTTGGCTTCGAGGCCATACAGCCAACTCAAGTGTATTTTGAATCATCCAGTGTATTTCATTGCATCACAGTGTATTATTTTTCCAAGTGTTTCTATACACAACACGATGGACACGACATAGAGACAACACATACACTAAACACCCATGCCCGCGGCCGGACTCGAACCGGCACGTGGAGCTAACACTTTAACCCCTAAGCTACCGAGGCCGGCCATAGCATAATTTGAGTTCTTAGAAATGCATTTAGTACGTTGAGCTATGTAAAATATTACGAAGGAACATTTCATCTATGTGTAAACTGTTGCATTGTTTCCGAACTTTTTTTGCTTATAATTACACCAGCCTTCGATCATTTTCTCTTAGTTCAAAGTTACTGGAATTCGATCATGGTTAGTATTGGAAGTTTATGTAATTGGGAAAGTTCAAAGTTATGCATGCATTTGCCGATGGCGAATTTCTTCTCAATTCGTGGACTAGGAGGTAACAAAAAGATTATCGTCCTAGAATATCTATCGTAAAATATGATAGCAACGATTTTGTGTATTCAACTAGTATAAGTTTTATAGAAATGTTTTCTGTGTCTGTAAAACGCTTTTTCTTTGTAGGAATAGGGTACACAATAGGCTTTCAAACAACGTTGGTAGCTCCTCGTCAATTACAGTACTAAGGTGCTTTAATTCATTCAGCTTTTTACTGTTTTACGGAATACGTGGACTTCAATTAATCAACTTAAATAGAAGATCAATCACTAAATCTAATTCATATTTAGATGTAAATTTGGGCAACTGATACACAGTATTGGTTGAAGACTTACAAATGCCTATGTGTCAAATAGTAACATAGAAATACGGAAGCAAAAGCAATCATTCTGTGATTTTAATATTGTGGCGAAGGAATTGAATTAGATATTCGTACGAACAAGTGATAAAGGCATTTGGGTGGATTCACACTCTTATACTGTGGATCGACTACGCTTAGTTGCAATGGCGTGAGACCAACGGAAAACGTGACAAGTTTCGTAAGTGGTGCTTCCATGGAACATCTATATTTAGTGTCTGTTTTAAACAACATTTTTTTAAATTTTCAAATGTTACAGAACCCTTTAATTGAAGAAATACTGCACTAGCACCATCTCAACTGAGAGATGATATTTTATTGCTCGTATATATCAACCATCGTTCAGTCCTTTCCTAATGTATCACCAGCTTTGTTTGCAAGGTTGCCGTCTCGTGAATAAAACTGTCGAGAGAGCTTGGTGAAATAAGCGCTGCAGCCGCCGTTGCGAGTCCTGTGAAGTCGAAGAGCTCCCATAACAAGGTGACACCTAGCCTGTTCACGCTGCTGAAACAATTTAACGAACTGCAGGGACTAGTTGAGCGGGGACAGGGTAAAACTCGCACCAGTAAAAAAAAGTGAGATGCTCGGAGTCAAAGAACACATTCCGGCCCACTGGAAGTCTATAGTAACATTGCTCTTATGCTAGGATACATCGATAGTAGGAAAAATAAGTCAACTATCACATTATACGTAAGAAAGTAAGCACGCAGACTGCACTACACCTTAGCGGCAGATCTCCTGTACTTTGTGTTGCTTTTTCAGTTTCTTATCGTTGTCTTTTCGTACTTGTGTAAGAAAATTCGTATTCACTTTGAAAGTTAACGATAACAGGTGAGCTTTTTATTTGTTACCTTACCATCGCATACATCTCATTTGGCTCCAGCAGACTTCGTTACACTCTGAAAAGTTGTCTTTTAGAAACCACTGAGGCCGCTAAAACAAATCCGGTACTGGCGGCCATATTACTGAGCCATTCTGAACAGGGAGATATAACACAGGGTTCGGTTCAAACCATAACGGCCATCCTAATAACGGGTTTTAGGTGAATGTTGTTAGTCACTAGGCGAAGGCTTGATGGTCTTCAGCGCACGAGTCCCTTCAAAACCTGTCCACCTTTCTTAGCCTTAAAAGCTTCTTTTGGGATACATAGCTGGGGTGTAACGCATTTCCGCAGTATCCAGTTTTACAATTTGCATTAAAAAGTAATGTCAATAGTCATGTGTTATCGCTCTAATAACATGTGTGACCATCATTAGTTGTGAAAAATTCCCAAGTGAACTCATCTAGTTGGTTGCAGTCAGAGATATCATGGTCATCCAAACTGTGTGATTATGATAGATAGTGGTACAGGTACTCAAGCGACTCAGCTCACAGTATTTCAAATTTCACTATCCTCATGTCTGGCGATCTACATTGTCCAGTCATTAGCTGTAACTGTGCATAATGCTCCTCAAACCAAACGTGCATATCTGGATCCGATGACACGGATAATCATCCTCGAACGTTATTGTGAATCGTGAAGTTCATAAAGGACTGCAAATCGTTACCATGCATCTGATTGCAGTGCTGTAAGGAGTTAGCACAATTCACAACTGTAGCAAAAGAAGCGGTATAAACACGCTTAATACCATTATAGTATGACTACTGGATCGTTGACAAATTGAATCCACAGCCTCGTGGAGTTTGCACCATACCTGAATCCAACCATTGCTGCTTCCCAACATGACTACAGTCATTTTCGTCCACAAGCCCAGGTGAGCCATTAACACTGATGTTGTGCTGTGAACAGACACAATGCGTAAGTTTGCTGCATATCTCGTCAACGCCAAACATCGTTGCTACCGCAAACACACTAGTATCTCTCATTAACTATAGCAGTCAGTTGACTCAGTGTCATTCGTCTGTTTGCTTAGTGTTTAAACGCATCTGCACATCAATCGCAGGTGGTCATCATTTAGTAGATATGGTCAGCCATTTTAGTGTCTCTTGTGGGAAGTAACACATACCGTGAGGTACTGTCGGCACATTCCTCACTCTGTGAAGTGTGGAATAAAAACAAACAAATCCGCCCATGTTTGGACCATTTACAATGACAACAGCAATGGAATATTTCAGCAATAGGAAGGAGAGAATATGAAATCTTTCCCGACATCAGAAAGACGTTTCAAATTAAATATTTACATTCATTGCGATGGTTATTACACTGCCACACAGGTCATGGAAAGTATGAAATCTAACTGTACAGGATTAAGATGGCAGTGAGTTATCTAAATGCCTGCTGATATCTAGGAAGATCTGACAATATATGGTATAGTTTGAATGCGCATCTGTAGACGATCCAGTGAAACAGTACAGAGTGAGATTCATTGTTAAAACTACTACATCCGAAGTACTGAAAAATTATCCTCTTGGAGGAACTAGACAAGCTGTCAAGTGTTGTGTCAAATGTAACCACGGATCGGTATCAACTACAGCATGACCAGTTTCCTCAGTCTAGCGGTGAAAATCGGTGGAGGAATAAATTAAGACACCTAGTATACTGCTAAACGAATTGCTGAAAGTGCGGCTTCTGAAAGCCTGTTCAACGGGTGACCCTTATGAATGAACTTTGCATTTGAATTTCTTTTTAAATGTCGATAGGGGATAATTTGAGGAATATTAATTATAGTTTGATTATTAGCATTCATATTATTAAAGCAATAGTTGTACCATTTTACGTACTATGTAAGATTCTTTTTTTTTTAATTTAGTAGTTAGGGAGTGTTACTATAGAAATGAAAATAAATGTGTTTGTTATAAATTAAAAAACGAACTATTCGCATTTACAGATATTGTATGAAATAAACACGAGGAATGAAATAAAAATCAGAATAAATAATTAAGTTCTTATGAAATTAAGGCAGAGGACGAGAACAATAAACTTAGCTGTCTCTCGGTCAGATCTGAATGATTGGCTATTGGTTTCATAAGGTCTCTCTGCTATTTGGAAAATAGATAGGGTGCACCATTTCCACTCAATTTCTCGTTCAATACGTACAAATTCTTAAAATTTCGCTTCTGCGTTCACAGAGAATAGAAAGGACCAACATCCAGTCAGATTCTCTGTATGCAAGACCTCCGCCGACATTAGCTGTTTCGGCACACTAAGCAGTGTCGTACTGCGCTGCCAGATTTATTGTGTGTGTGTGTTTTTTTTTAGTCCACACATAGTCGCCATGGCGCAATCATTTCTTGTGGATCTCGAAGATCCCTTAACATTTGCACGTGAGTGTAATTAATTAATTTGTTATTGCTGGTGAGATGAGTGCAATAAATGATTGTATGTTCTGCAAACAGAGGAAAATAAATGATAGAAATAGGAGAACTATTGACAACTGATGATAATCCTTGTGAAGCACAGTGTTAAAGATTTGTGACGACAGTTAATGCATTTTACAGATCCAAAGTAAAATCCAAATACATGGAAGTATTCCTAATTTCTTAGTTTGTTTTTTCTTTAGTATAAAAGAGATGGTACCATACCAAATAGTATTCGGATAGTATTTCACATTTTTTGTGTCCACTTAGGAAACAAATTAAAACCATTTGGATAATATTGATAGAAGTGAGGATAGCGCAATACTTCATGGAAAAGAGCAGACACAGCATTTAAATGAATTTTTCAAATTGTGTAACCATCCCATACCAAGGTGATCATTTGTCTAAGACACTTAACAGAGACGATCATCTTTTGATTATAAGATCTTTTTAAATACATACTCTCATTTAATGACAATCTGGTAAGTATCAGTGCATATTAATCCAGAATGTTATGAGTATTTATCTTCTGTTCGACACTAATTATAATAATTAACTGCCATGAAAGTTAAAGAAAACCTGTTACATGTCCTACTTAAGCCTCTTCCTTGTGCTTCTGACACAATCGATACATTTTGAAATTTTGTTCAGTTATGCTGAAAGTAAGAACGCGACAGTGTATTGTTCAAAAATCAATGTTCGGGCAAGACAGTGGGTCGTAAATACGTCGTAAGAACCCAATTACCAACTATGGTGATTCCAAACCATTGTTTAGACTGACTATGCAAGCCGATCCTTCTATAACGTATTGTCTGATATTATTAGACACCATAAACTTTTTTCTATTCATCTTACAATTCCTACCGTTATCAGTATTGACAGGGTGACAATAATAGGAAACTGAAAGGGATAATTTTGGTGACAAACATAAATTTTAGCTTTATTCACAAAATTAGAGCAAGATAACTTTATAACGCAATGTTAAAAAAAAAAGAAAAAAATAACAATAAGGAAACAAAGATTACTTTGGCCGAAGTACAAGTGGCATATGAGATAATTATGCATGAGACATGAGTCCAAACTGAAACGAAATAATCACATAACTACAAATTGACATTACCATCAGCAAGAAAATAATTATTAAATGAACATACACTTCTCATCAACATGACGTTAGTCACATGGTCACTCCTGGCCACGATAGAGAGAGACAGTAAACACGGATTCTGCAAACAGTTCCGTTCTCGACGATTTACCAGTTCATTCGAAGCACACAAATCGAAATTCGTCATAAGTTACTCGGGAAACGCCAATCAGATTCTTGTAACCAACTCTGTCCGTTGTGGTTGGCCGTAAGTAGAAACAAATTAACAACAACTTTTAGATTGTTTATAATGAAACACTACGCTATTCGCTAGCCCAGTCACGCAGTATCTCATGTACTCATCCGACGCTTCTAATGGCTCGTAGAATCTCCCACCAAACAGACATTTTGATAAGTGGACACTAAAATGAAAAACTTCCTCAGCTCCTTATCCCATACAATAATCTTGAATTATTACACGTCCGCGATACCAAATATCACTCTGCGGGTTCACTCATTGCTGATCAGGTTCTGGTTTATATCGTTGTTGCAAAATTTTTGTGCGAGATTTTCACTCGCAACTATACTTTCATACAGCAAGCAAGAGAGGATACCGTTCGCTGATTCTCTCCCTTGACAGAGAGTAGATTTTCCCATCAGTGTCGTCGAACCAATGAACGTCCCTATTACTTCGTCTCCTTTTGAAACTGGCCTGATGGAAAAAACATGAGTCGCCTAATACAGCGTCCGAGTGCACATACGGTAAAATCTGTCAGTAATACAATGATACAAATGAATGTAATGTCCAGACTAGCAAAAGCCGAATAGTGTTACAGAAAAAAAAAACACACAACACATTTCTACGATCTTCGTCAGGTTGTTGCCTATTCCAAATTCTTTTCATTTCATCTCCAGACTTGTTTGCAATAAAATTCTCCAACAGAAAGAAGAAATGGTGATTTTGAACTAGACAGAATTTCATGATAAAGTCTGTGGTGTAACAAGCAGAACGCTGTATTAATCTTTTCTTTATATTCGTGTAAGTGGCATTTTGGTGGAGGCTGTCTTGTGAGGGTGTCTGTGTATCTAGTAGCTCAGTAATGAGCCGGCGCCGTGGAAGCCATCAGCGACCAGTTAATTGCACCGGACTAACGGGCCTCTTGAGGGTGAGCGAGCGGACGTCATGCTGCTACAGTCAGATGCACCAAGTGAGGGCATGAAGTATCGCTAAGCAGAACACCAGCCACGAATACATTCTGTTAAGAAATAGCTCTTACTCATTAACCTGCTGCAACAAAAAACAAATTGACTTTAACTGTATGATATTAACCACAAGATTTATCATATTCTACAAATTAGTGATTTATGCGAAATATTTGTGGGGCTAAATAGAAGTCCTTTTGGTCGTATGTTCTATAGCACAGTGAAACGAATGATTAAAATAGATGAACTGTTAGCTATTTATTATTTTGCTCGTGAAAGACAATGTTAATGATATTTAACAATAGTTAAAGCATTTTTAAATACAAATAAGGGTTTTTTTTATTTCCTAAAATACGTAAGGGAGCGTGAGAATTAGTCCACTGCACTGTCCGTCAGACGGCGTATCCCTACTTGCGGCCACTTTTACACAGACAATCCAGACTTTTTACGTTGTTTACATGTCTCTCTTTCAGATGATTTAAAATTCATTTAAAAACAAAACAAAACAAAACAAGTGAACGAATTTATATTATACATATTTTTTCGAAAATTTAATTTAAATATATTTGCGGCCTGATTTTGATAGGCAACCCGGCAGAATCGTATTGTGCTATTAATAATTATACATAAAAATTGAATTTCAATCAAATAACTGATTGACGTAGAAATCATACAGCCGATGTTGAGCTATTACTATTAAAACAATGGTAGAATTAAGTTTAGATTTTTTCGTCTGGTTATGAAATAAATGAAAACTATTTGAATAATTTTAGGAATTTTTGTAGACATTTTGTGGGTGAAAATGCAAACAAACCATATAAATACATTTTAAAAATTGTTTAACTGCGTCAAACCAACCCTCTACATACACTTACCCTAATTTACCATATTTTATGTCAATGCTTAATTTATATACGTTACCTTTCTAAAAAAATTAATTAGCTGAGTTTTCGTAGCTCCCTTGTAACAAGGTAGCGAATGAGATGATATGTTAAAGCAGTCACCAGCTCGATGGAATGTGCAGTGTTGTTACTCAAGTCGCAGAGAGCCGCAATGATGAAAATACTTCCCGTTCTTATTTTCATGCGGTTCTAATTGCAAAATACCCTTTCTTCGGTGAAGACATGGTATACAGGTAATTAAAGTTTTTCTAAAAGTTAAAGTTACCTCCAAAAACTTCCATTGGCTATGCCGATATTGACCGTTCCTTGAGGGAACTTAGTTGTTTTTAACAGTAGTTTTAACTAGTGTGAAGGTCACAATGGCGCTGACGAATAAATTTATTCTTCCTCAGACTTCCACGGCCATCTTTGTTCATGATTAATTGACTTTCGGGTTTTGCCGCGTTGTTTATTTCATTACCTAAGCTTTCGGCTGGTATCCTCCAGCCTTCGTCAGAGATACTGTTTATGTTGACATAGCAACGAGCGCCAAGCATCGCAGAGTTTACGAAATCCCCTGCAGTTGTGGCAGTGTTTATATCGGCGAGACAGGTCGCACTGTGGTGGAGAGACTTAAAGAACATATCCGCCACTACAAATATAACAACAGTGACAAATCCGCCGTAGTCCGCCATGCTATTAATACCGGGCATGAAGTAAAATTTCAAGAAACGAGGCAACTGTGGAGAGAAGACCAGTGGTGGCCCCGACGGGTGAAAGAGGCAGCAGAAATTTTAAAAAACACCAACAACATCAACGAAGATAGCGGCCTCTTACTCTGCGATGCTTGGCGCTCGTTGCTATGTCAACATAAACAGTATCTCTGACGAAGGCTGGAGGATACCAGCCGAAAGCTTAGGTAATGAAATAAACAACGCGGCAAAACCCGAAAGTCAATTAATCATGAAATTTATTCTTGTTATAGAATTTATGCTAATTCGGGATTTTACCAACAATTTGGCAACCTATAACACGCATGTAAACTGAAACTGTAGTAAAATACTTTTTTCTCTTCTTCCCGGAACTTCATGTGATTTATACTAGTATGCCTCTGTTAATCTGACATCACTCTTACAGGTTGTAGTTTTGGGTGGAAACATTTCTTATCGATGAAGTTTTCTTTAATACCAACGATGTCATACATGATCATGAGTCTTTCCAAAACCTGTCTTTTAATTTGAAAACAGTTTAATATTTCTTTATTCAACCTGTAATTGCCCATTAGGTATAAGTATTTTTTATTATTATTATTATTTCTCTTATTGCGCCTTGAATTTCCTCTATTTTCTTGTATAAATTTCTATTTTACATCTTTGTGTAAGCGTTATATTTGTTCTTTTGTGGCCTTAACATTTTCATAGTATTTTATATGCTTTATTTTTAAATTAAACCTCTTTCCCTGTTTCATTCTACGTCAGGTCACTAATTATATTTTTCAAGAACTTTATTGTAGCTTTTCTTGGATAAAAAGTGTATGTAGAGCTAGCCACGTCACACTATGTCAAGACTTTTCATTAAAATATCATTCATATAACGTCACGCCACTAGCAGCAGTGTGAAATATCATTGGGATATTCCAGAGGTATTTGCCAACTGTCAAGAACGACCTCCGGCTTCCGCTACAAAATTTCTGTGCACGTGTTGCTTTACGCTCCAGCAGTTTGATTGGACTTCTTTCTACGAACCCCACGTCGAACCAGGGCGAGCCTTTGATGAGCATATTCCTGCCATCAAAAGGTGGGGTGCGGTTGTTAAACCACCCCTTGACAGAGAAGGGGCGCTCGAGTCAGCCGAGCGTTTGTTGGTAATGAACCGCACAGACGCAATCAAAGAAACCTCCAGACGCACGTCTTAACTTCATCCACCGAATCACAATCTCTGCACAGCTTTACAGGAGAGGAGTTTTCACGTGTGACAATGTTATGAGTATTGGTGTGCCTGAAGTTAAGGCTTTAT
This sequence comes from Vandiemenella viatica, assembly GCA_031002005.1. Classification (NCBI taxonomy): domain Eukaryota; kingdom Metazoa; phylum Arthropoda; class Insecta; order Orthoptera; family Morabidae; genus Vandiemenella; species Vandiemenella viatica. The sequence continues at coordinate 75,071,262 of CM061919.1, forward strand.
TCTAGACGTTGCTGTATCGTCAACGATAACAAGGAAAAACAGATTTTACGTATTTAAGAGAATAGTTAAACAGAGCAGTTAGATTCAGTGTTCCAATTTTAATTTTGCGACTTATTTTATTCATACTGATAATTAGCGCTATACTTCATTTCACTGTGCTAACGGAGACTTTACCCCGCTGCATAGTGTTCGGTGCCTAAATGGGGGTTAGCTGGTTGCGAGCCCTGGTGACGGATAAACCTTTCGTAATATGGAATTGCCACTATGGATCGCAAAGGTGTCGTAGTTGATACCACTCATCATATTGGGTACACCAAGTTTGGGTTATATTCACAGTAAGTATGAAGTGATGGCATACGACAAGAGGAGATTCTTCCGACGGATATGGACCTAAAGTTTTGGTGTCCTTTAGAATAGTTGGGCTGATTGGAGTGTATAAGATTGAAAGTTTTTAATTGTTTATAGTTGTTAAAGGTATTTAATGGTTTGTACCGTAATGCCCGTCATGAGTCCTGTATCCATGCCGGCTGCAGAAGATAGCGTACACCAATATTTACAAAAAATCAACGAAGCTAAGAGAGAAATAATTTTACAGTTATGGAGTATTGCTTTTAGTCTCTTATTCTCCTTTCACGATTTTTAACATTAGCATTATTGGTATAGTGTAACAACAGAAACAACCTTCTTCTGATTATTTTTCAGAGATCCTATATCCAAAACATCACAGATCATGATTATATAGTAAAACTAGCTGATACCCGCGACTTCGTACTAGTGGATTAAGAATTTCGTTGCCAGAATTGAATATAGAAAGCTGTTGGTAACGTAGGATTGGTCCCAAACAACACCGAGTCGGCATAATATGACAGCAAAGCGAACTCTATATCATTCTACCGTCGAACCTGTCTCATGAAGGGAATCAATTTCAAACATATTTGAAAACAGAAAAATAAATGAAGGTGAGGGGATGTGACTGGGTTTAACTAAGGACAGCTTTATTTCAGCTTGGTCTTTTATTCTTTCTTCAGCATGAGCATCCGATTGTTGGGTTCTAATAACCTTAGCTGCAGCTGCTCTGCTAGAGCTATACCGTAGGCCAGTTTACACCCGCAAGGTACGTCAAAAAAGAAGGCAAAATAAACTGGTGCCAGAAAAATTCAAGAAGACACAAAGTAATAGTATAGAGAAAATCGACATCTATACTAAATAATACGTTTTGTCTGTAAACGAAATTTATTAACAAATCATACACTAACATACTGTGCGAGAAGCACAGCTTGAGCAACCGACATAACATTACAGATTAACACACACATCCGTCTCTCTGTAACCATTCGATAAATTCTCAAAATTTCGTTACTACAACTGTTATTCATACCGAAAAAAAAAATGTCCTGTGACCTACCTACAGATACAGTTTCCTTGCCAAATTCAATCAATATCGGTATAGCCGTCTAGTCGTCAAAACGTAACAAAAAGACAAATACTTACTTCCGGATTTATAGTATTATTAGTGCAGATCACACACACACCGACTGCAAGAGTAATAACACCTGAGGGATGAATATCACGTAAAAATGTGTACACCTACTGCTTTGCTATACTACCTACGATTTGCCACGCATTGCACCCCTAAATTTGTGGTATCTACAGTTTAACACGCCTTCCGATCAACCGACGGTCTAGGCGTGACTCATACGATCAAAAACAATTTTTAAATTTTTTTGTTTCCACGTGGATTTGAACCGCTTTAACCACTGAGCTACCAGACCACTATATGGAAGGGTATTACAGATACCTACACATCCTACGTGTCTATCTATCGCCGTTCAGTAATATTTCAAAATTATGTGACAACATGTATTATTTAGTAGAAAAAAGTATGCTATGTCCTCGTCAAATTTCATTACGATCGGATTATCCGTTTAGCACAAGAAACGTAACAAACAGATAGATAGAGTTACTTTCGAATTAGTATAGATTAGTGCAGATCACACACACGCTGACTGGGAGAGTAACAACCCCTGAGGGATCAATATTACGTAAAAAAGTGTGCACCTACTGCGTTGCAAGAATAACTACGATTTGTCTCGTATTGCATCCCTAAATTTATGGTATTTACAGTTTAACATGTAATCCGAACAACCGACAATCACAAACAACTTTTAAAAACCTTTGCTTCCATCGGGATTTGAATAGGAGACCACACTCCAAAAATCAGTAAGCAAGTGCTTTAACCACTCAGCGACCGCACAGCTATATGAAAGGGTAGTCCAGAGACCTACATATCCTGCGCTTCTGCCTATCTCCATTCAGTAATTATTCAAAATGAATTATTTATACAGAAAAAAGTATTCTATGTCCATCCTAATGCCAAATAGCATCTGCTCGTCAAATTTCATCACGATCGGATTATCCGTTTGGCCCAAGAAACGTAACAAACAGACAGAGAGACAGAAAGAGAGTTACTTTCGCATTTATAATATTAGTATAGATATACAGCACACTTGTAAAAATGATAATACCAAATAATTCAAGAAACTCGGTTGTGTCGTAAATATAAACACATATGGTGTGGAATTGACTGTAGCATAAAGAAACCGAAACACAACGCCATGTACTGGATAGTTACCCAACCTATATAATCAAGTGTTGTGTCGATAAATTAACACATCGCCATCTGTTAGAAACTTATGGAACTCTAATAATAATTTTGTGTAGTCACATTGACATGGTGACGGCGTTTCTATTGGCTGCACATTCCGCCTATGTCGTAGCTGCCTTAACCTCGCCTGCCAATCCTGCCACGTACAGGGGACCTACAGTTTGTGGAACCCGAACCACGGTACCGTCTTGGCGTATTTCACATTACACAGCAAGCTGCGACAGAGCTGAAGGCCGGGTTAAATGCCTATGAAAATTCCCGCCATGAAAGGGTTCGAACCGAGGACCTTTCAATCTCCAGTCAGACGCCTTACCCACTGAGCCATCAGACCGCTCAAACTTTCGGCACTTACAAATAATTACAAACCATTGTCCTATGACAAATATTTAATGAATATTTATTTGAGGTCAATAATCAAGATAAAAACTATCCTATCTTTTAAGTTGGACCAATTTACACACAGAAAGCCAAATTTTATCAAACTCGGTTAAGTAGTTTCGGAGTTTATCTCGGACAAACATCGTGAGGCGAGATTTTTTTATATATATATAAGATTGAAATGGGCTAGGAATCCTCTGGAAAATACGCAGGTTATTTACAAAATTGATAGTTTAATATTTATTATTTCAATATCCACATCAGGCTCATCCTTTTTAATGAAATGCTTGACGCCTAGAGGCTGAGCGTGACCTCGGTAGCTCGGCAACCTACGGTGAATCCGATGATGCACGAAGTGTTGGATACACTGGTCGCCACCACAGCACTGCCTGGAAAACCAGGAAACTTCAAATAACTAACCGCTTCTGTTATCTTCTGCACTTATATTGTTAAAAAATGTAATTGCGATGCCAGCTAAAAGGCTGTTGCCTGTTGTGGAAATAACTGCAACAAACTACTAATGACAGAGATTAAAAAAAATATGATGTGAGGCAGATTAAAAATCTCGGCGCAATTTTGGTTTGAACGTGCATGTTGTTTCTTGTTTATGTACTGCCACTAGATACAGAAATTCAGGTAAGGAGAAGACTATCCTACGTTTACTCTCGATAGTAGTTGCTAGAACTAGTTTACAACATAACCTAGTAATTTTTTTGATAAAACATAAAAAACAGGAGATCTTATCAAAATATCTGATAAAGCCTACACGAAACGTAGGTAATCACGAAATACATCAATTGAATAAATAATAACTATTTGTTTCTAGAATTATATTTTACTAAAAAACTTTTACCTAAAAATAAAAATTTCTATCTTTTAAAATCAAAAGCAGTTATTTAAAACATCATAACCAAATACCACGAGAATCTAATCAGAGAAAGATTATTCACATAGCAAAAAAGTCAATAAAAAATAACCATTAATCAATTTCTTATAAAGGCCAGAAACACGCCAATGTAATTAACTCGTAATTGAGGAAATGGCCTACAACATGGCTTTACGTCTCGTCGAAATCGTGGTCTTTAGAGTCGGGATAGGACTGGTACCAAGGAACTGGAGGAATTCGGCCATGGTCTATTGATGGAAGTATCCCGGTATTCGCCTGGAGTGATTTGGGGAAACCATGGAAAACCCAAATCTAGATGTTCGAATGGGGATTCGAAACGGCGTCCTCCCGTTCAGTTGTTAATCAGTAATCGTTAATTTTTCCAGAAGAAACTCATACAACCACCACAGATGATACCCGTCATTTCTGACGGGCATTCATACATACATAACACAACGCTCGTTACAGTCAGATACACTCATACAACACTTAAACACACGGAACAAATTAAATGACTGTACTCAGTGAAAGGGAGGAGTATGTCTCCACTGAGAGCCTCCAACCGATTCGAGGGTTGTAAACCACACGTGACCGTCAGTATCAATGCCAGAGTAGGCACTGTAAGCATCAACAATCACATACATTGAATTACGTCAGTAATTCACAGTCGACTGCAGAACCCAACACTAGCAATGCGTATGGTGCAGTTCACTTCGCATCTCTCATGTTGCTCAAAGCAATGCTCAGAGTGTGATGTGTCAATGTGGATCACGAGATTACTCATGTGTGTATCGTGTCACATAGAGCTCCAAGCAGAGAAGATCTATGACCTCTTAAGCTTCTAACTGAAATACCTACCCTGTCACCAGTGGCGTAGCTAGGTCAACAAGGGCCCCGGTGCAAAAAATTTATTTTGGGCCCTCAGGCCAGACGGGCAACCTTTTTTTGCTTTGTGTGCTGGTAGGGGCCCCCTGAACTGAGGATGGGGGCCCTTGAATTGTTCTTTAGGGGCCCCTGAGCAGTGGTTGGGGCCCCCCTGAGCAGCGATGGCTCTTAGTGAGGGGCTCCTGTGTTCTCAGGGGCCCCTTAGACGACGGTAGAGCTAAAAAAAAAAAAGATCGCCAGTTTGCCGTGAAGGCTCGTGGGCCCTCTAAACTGCGCTTGAGGGCCCCTAGAGGTGCGCTTAGGGGCCCCTTGAGTTATGCTTGGGGGCCCCCTGAGCGTGAGGGCCCCGGTGCACTGCACCGCCTAGCCCCATAGTAGCTACGCCCCTGCCTGTCACACTTTTTCACTATTTACAGAACTTGTCCATACGCTGCAGCATTTGTGACATGCGATTCATAAATAATAGCAGCTATTTAAAAAATGACGTGGCAGATAATTTTTACGTGAATATGTTCTATCTTTTATTGATAACTGTTTAAATTCTTCATCAAATTAGAGGACGATACGAGAAGTCCTAGAACTACTTATTTTCTTAAAAATAAATGCCTTGTATGTAGTTTTCCTTTTCCATCAGTTTCATTGCTTCTGAAGAACTATTAAATCACACTAAATACCTACATTTTGCAGGGAATTTTCTCCCATGCTTTCTTTCTACCATTCTTTCACACTTCTCTTACAGTTCCTGAGGCTTTGCACACCCTCTTCACACCTGAATGCACCAGAATATGGAAGCTCCCCGGTTTTTCCTTAATTGCTTAATTTGATACTTTGTTAATTTATTCGACCATCCACAAATTCTTCGACTGTAGGGTCTCAACATTTTTGGTCTTAAGCGCCAAAAACCGTGATAATATCTTGGTGATCTTGGCCAAGAAACGGATCCGATAATAGGTAATAGTACCTGGGTGACAGATCTTCGCTCGGCATCTTGCGATTTTTCTTCAGTATGCAAGATTTTGCGTGAGATTTGAAAAAGTTAGATGTTTTTCTTCTAGGTTTCCTATCTAGTTTGATAAGCACAGTTCCTTGCTAAACCAAAGAGAAGATTAACTAACATCAATAGACTTACTGGACCTACGAGAGGAGGTTAAAGTCGTTTCCTAGATAACAAATACAAGAATCACTCGTTTCTTGTAAAATCGTGTTACAAACATGAAACGCAAAACGTTGTCTAGATAAGAAATTTCATCAAAATCGTCTTTTTTACCATCTTATAAATAGCTTTTAAAGAAAAATGCTATTATATTAAATAGAAACCTTAATGCTAATCAGGCATTAATTAATGGTGCAAGATTAGTGGTAATTCACTTAGACGAGTACATTAACAGTGCTAAATTAATATAAAACTATGCTCATACCTCGCATTAACCGCACCTTCTTCGCCAACCGTACCTTTCCAAATGATAAGAAAACAATCCCCAATAAAAGTAACCTTCTCTATGACCATCAATAAAGCAAAAGGTCAGACGCATCAAAGCGCAGGATTGTATTTACCGGAACCTATTTTATCGTACAGACACTTGTAAGTGGCTTTTTTCACGAGTTCGTAGATTCAGCAATATTTATATTTGTTTTAAAGACACATACGGTCAAAAATTAAACTATAATACATTATAGCTGCTAATATTGTTTTCAAAGAAGTTTTGTAAAGAAGTTTGAAAAAAATCATATGTGACAAAGAAGGCAATATCTATTTTTAAATATCTACTTTTTATTTTTTGATAATTAAACTTGCGGTTTTTAATGATAACTACCTTTTACAATAAAAGTGATACTTATTACTACTCTTCAAAATAAAATATCTTCTTTTAGTAAATATACTTGTTTTTTATTTATTTCGGCATTATTATATTACCGTTCGGTGACTGACCGCGATACTGGGCGAAATATTCGCACAGGGCAGCTGGTATACAAGAATTGTATGTTTTAAGATATAAGAGGTCTTTGCTGTAGCCAAAGAGAAACTTAACCAACATCACTGGGCTTATTGGTACCTGAAACTTTGCTGCAGTGAAGACAAGTATGTAGATAAACTGTAAAAGCAAAGCGTTATCTAAATGTAAAACTTCATCCAAATCGTTAGAGCCGTTGCCGATATACCAAATATATATATATATATATATATATATATATGCACTGAGGTTGGACAAAATAATATGAACATCTGACGTTTACATATTATTGATTTATTAATATGGTGTTGGGAAACCTTTTGCTTGTAGAACAGCTTCAATTCTTCGCGAAATAGATTCGCAGAGTGTGTGAATAGTTTCCAACGGAATGTTGTACCATTCTTGTACCAAAACATCCGCCAATTGCTTCAATGATGTCGGAGGTAGAAATCTGCTTCTTATTCTCTGTTCTAAAGCTGCCAACAACTGTTCAATTATATTGAGGTCTGACGATTGTGCTGGCCATGGAAGATGTTTATTGATATTGTGATGCTCCTCGAACCAGGACAGAACATTTTTGGCTGTGTGTATGGACACATCATCATCTTGGAAGATTGTACTGTTTGGCAGCAGTATGCCGGTCATAGTAAGAACTTCATCATTGAGGATGTCGAGATAATAATTCGCAGTCATACGACCAGTAATGTGAATGAGAGGACCAGCTGAAAACTACTATATAGCTGCCCAAATCATAATGGAACCTCCCCCATGCTTGGTTGTAGGACGCTGGTGGTCCGGATCGTAGTCTCCTTTTGGGGTTCTCCAAACATAAACTCGGCCGTTAGTAGGAAATAACGTGAACGACGATTCATCGGACCATACTACATTCTTCCAATCATCAAGTGTCCAGTTATTAAGATCGTGGCTTAGCGTTAGTTGCCGTTTTAAGGGATTCTTTCAATTGCAGCCCTTCCAGCCGTATTGTTTTTGTCGAAACAGTGTTACTTAGGTATGTTTTGAGCTCTCATGTCACTTTTGCCGCGGTAGTTTTGTGTTGTCTGGCCACAATCCTTTTTAATGTTCATCAGTCGGTTATCTTTGGTTTCGTCCACTATTCCTTTTCCCCGACGATGTTTTACCATGTTTAGTTTATGCTGTCATTACGGTGGATACTGTCGCTCATGAGACGTTAAACAGTTCAGCTGTTTTTGTCACAGACGCTCCCGCTAACCGAGCTCCAGCGATTTTCCCTCTTTAGAAGACAGCATGCATATCACCGATCGCTTGTTATAACCATCGCAGAAAAATGCATATAATACACTGACACATAACCTACAAGACCTCCCACGTTAGCTACACCGTACATGCGCGTCGCAGTACTCACACGGAAGTAGTTGTGCCAACATGCAACAACCTGTACTCTAACGCATGGTGTTTATATTATTTTGTCCAACCTCTGTATGTACAAGAATTGCTTGTTTAAAGATATAAGATACGAAAATAAAAGCCAAGAGTTATAACAGGTATACCAACATAAAGAAATGATGTGACTGAAATTAACATACGAAGTTTTCAAATGTGGAATCTCATCCAGTTACCACTGACAAGTGTAAATAATTTTCGTGCACTGAGGTTCTGTTCACAGACTGTGTATCAAAATAGTTTCAGATGAAAAAATTAAATATTGAAGGAAAAAAAATCGAAACCTATTTACCATCATGGGGCTAATAACCACGATGTTGAAGCGCCCTAAAGTCCTAACAACAACAACTGTTTACCATCTTATTCTTGAAGTTCTCCATCGAGCGATGCATATGATTTCCTGAGGAAAAAAATTATCTCCTGAAGTACCAGTATTATCAAAATCGCCCATTTACTTACTTTTCGAAAACCATAATCCATAATTTTCATGTAAACGTTATCGGGTAACTGTCATTGTAAATGTTGAAAACGTTTTTCCATCAATAGCTCCGAAAATAAAGGGCGAAAAGGTAGTGTTATAATTTTTTTTTTTTTTTTTTTTTTTGCAATAGCGTCCACAAACCGTTGAATAAAAAGTAAAATCTAAACATTTTGAGATTTAGCAGGTAGTCACTTTTCATTTGATTTCCATGAAAATTACCTGAAGAAAATATTTTCTTTAGCCCCTCCCAAAATCGCTATAATTATTTTTACCCTTCATGATTTTTATAAGGTTTTTAATTTAATTTACCGAGAGTGGTGGTGTAACGGCTAGCGTTCTGGCCGCGCATTCGGGAGGACGGCGGTTCGAATCCCCGTCCGGGCATCCAGATTTGGGTTTTTCATGCTTTCCCAAATCACTCCAGGCAAATGCCGGGACGCTTCCTTCAAAAGGCCATGGCCGAATTCCTTCCCATTCCTTGCCCCCCATCCTTTCCCGTCTCTAAAGACCTCGCTTTTAGAGAGACGTTAAGCAGATATTTAAAAAAATAATAATAATAATTTAATTGCAATGGAGAGCACCTTCTGGTGGAAATTTCCTTACACACCCATTTTCTCCCTTTCCTGCATACGTTATAATCTTGTTAACGATGACAAAAACTAATGCAGCGCCAATTACAAGTTTCTAAGATAAATGGCTCAGAAGTTTGAGGATGCGACGGATGGATAGACGGACAACTGAGGGAATACATAAGGGTTCCATTTATCTCTCAGTTGGTAGTACTGAAAATAAAGGTCATATTTTACATCAGTTGATGGTAAGCGTTAAATGTAAATAAATATCATTGAGAAACATGGACGACAAATCGCCGATGGTGGTTATACTTACAACGAACTACTAAATCTCTTAAAAATTTAAGGTAAATTTGTCAGATATTCTCAAATTTGTGGCAGGATAGAGTTACAAATAACAGTAAAATAGAAAGATTGAAACCTAGTGTCAAGATTTATATATCTTATAGTTATTGTCCTATTTTGTATTTCTGTTAGCAAAAGTCTGACTCGCGTCCGGACGGCATTAAAACGCGAACAATTTTGGGGGTCTTACAACGGAATGATTAACTAAAAAACGACTTCGCAATTTTTCACGGTTCCTGCACTTTGTCTGTGCAGCGAGGGAGGTGCCCATGTAATACGGTAGCAGGCACCCCGGATGAGGTACAGCGGAGATTGAGTGAGGCAGCTGGATGGATCTGGCGCAACAATTTGGTTTCCATTTAGCCTCCGCCGGCGTGCAGATTAACGCTCTCCTCTCCCCTCAATTTTACCTTTTTTCCACCAGCGGGGCAGCTCGGCTTTTCCATGTTTTCGCGGGGGTGCCGCACGAGGAGTTAACCTCATTTGATATTCTAATGGCTGTGACTGCAGGCAGAAATAACGCGGCACTAAAAGAGTGGCCTGAGAAGTGCCGACTACTGTGCCCAGTAGTGCCACTACTATCGCGCTGCATATTCACGATCCTGCCCTGGCCCTACTGTCACCTGCTCTCTAGCTGTCAACAGTTTGTGCTCCGCCATATAACAACGATTCTCAACCTGAGGTCAGAGGACCACCTGTAGTCCACGAAGGTGGGGCAGGTGATCTGCAGACAGAACATAAAAAATTTAATTCTTATTGAATTAAATATATCACAGCAAAAAAAAAATAAATTACTAAAAATGGTTCACAAAAAATGAATACCATGCTCGTGCTGTGTAAAGTTATAAGCTGGTATAAAACTAATAAATCCATTATTATTAATTTAACTGCGATGTAGTAAACACTCCGGTGGCAATTCCCCTAGTCATCTAATTACCCCTATATGTATATATATATATACTAGCTGGTACCCACGACTTCGTTCGTGTTTGTAAAGAATTTTGATTGACAGATACCGACATCTAACCAGCATAGGGCACGATGGAACACAAACTGCAGTCATCTGCGCTACGTAATTCAGGCAGCAAAGTAAAATATACGGACACACATGTCTTTGGTCGAAATACGAAAATATCCTTGAACGACCAATTTCAACCACCATATCTCCCACACTAACACAGTTACTGAAATTCTGCCTACGTTGTTATCGACGGGTGACTCTGTGCTACTACCACACACAAACACCAGTCATCTGCGCTAGATAGTTTTGGCTGAAAACTGATACACCATGACACATACGTTTTCGGTAGAAATATGAAAGTGCCGCAGGTCGACCACTTTCAACCACCATATCTCCCACACCCCCATAGCTAACGACATCTAACCACCGTAGTACACAATAGGAGACACGATACCACTACCACACACAAACACCATTGGTCTATGCTATGTAGTTGTGGCAGCAGACTGACATATACAGAGACACACGTCTTTGGTCGCAATATGAAAATGCCCTGCATCGACCACTTTTAACCATATCATCTCCCACATCCCAACAGCTATCGATATTCCGCCAACGTTGTGAACCACAGGAAACTCGATGCTACTTCCACACACACAAAGACCAATGATCTGTGCTAGGTAGTGGTGACTGAAAAGTGAAATATATGAAAACACCACTTCTATTTTTATATATATATATATATATTAAATTTTCTTTTATAGTTGGTATGTTAAATTTCTCCCCCATTTACTTTTCCGATTTAAAAATTTCAGTTTTAGGTTCCTTAAGCGTTTTTTGCAAATTATTGATGACTACACTGCGTAATTTGTTCCAATCCCTGACATCCTTACCAAGAAAAGAAAATTTTACTACCTCCTTATGCATGAAATCGAGCGCAAGTTTGTGATCATGGTCACCTTTCCCCTGCCATGCACTATTCCTAATTCTTTGACCAATATCCCTCCAAGCCCTATCACCAGCATATGCCTTGTACAATCCCAGCACTCTCTTCACCCTCCTCCTTACCTTCAATGACTCCCAATCCAGCTCCTTTATCATATCAGTTACTGAATGGGTCCTGCGATGATTTCCACAAACAAATTTAGCTGCTCTTCTATGTACACCTTCCAACTCCTGCATTTGATAATCAAAATGTGGGTTCCAAACTACACCACCATATTCAACCAATGGTGTTATCAAAGTTTTGGAACCCAACTCCCTAACTTCTCTGGTACATTCTCTCATCACCCTCTCCAGTAAATGAAGGACTTTGTAACCTTTTCTTACCACCTATAACCATTCTAAAGGTTACTAATATTTTAACGAACAGGCAAAAACCTCATATTTTTGTGGTACTAAAACTGTAGAACATGACTGCATTGATTTCTATAATTATCTGTTATTTAAATATGTTTACAATCTGTATCAAACATAACGTCTTTCCCATAAGGATTAAGTTAATTATTGTTTTATGATGGTCTTGTTGTAGGTGTAGGTCTGTAAGGGTCTGTGGAACGAGCAGATTATAATTGGTGGTGCTGGTAACATAAAATTGGTGAAGTAAGCAGCTATATAAAGTGTCAAAGCTTGTTTATTTTTATTTTATTTGGTGTATATAGATTAGCAGCATGGTGTATCATCCAGCATACAGTAACATTATTATCCATTTGAGTCTGTTCAATACGCAATGCACTTTGAATAGTTCATTTCCAATTTCATAACTGCATTTCCGTAGAAATTCAAAATCTTTTTCCCTAGATTTATTGTGTTATACCAGGGTTCGGAAAACCGCGGCTCCCGAGTCACATGCGGCTCCTTGAGGATATTAGTGCGGCTCTTTCTTAATATTTTTATCATATATCTTTACCGACAGTAGTAGTAGTAACATCAACAAGATATAAAGGCTTCAAAGCTGGCGTACCTCATTAAGTTCTGCCAACTTTTACCGACGATTACAACGAATTAAATAAAATACCACAGTAGTATTAGGCCAACTGCTTAAGTGTTTTCACTTCAGATAATTTCTTGTATTTTTTTCTGATTTTAAAATACGAGTATTCTTATGTCAGGTATTATATCACCTTTGAATTCATTTGGTGCTCTATTTGCTTTTTTTCTTATCTAATTCTTAAAACATATTTTTAACCTTTCTTCAAATGACTGTTAAGGAAAAATAAGAAAACATAACAGATGACCGTCACGAATTCAAAAGTAAATGGATAAAGTCTTTTGCTTCATTACGAACTCAAATGTTCTTTCCAGTCACGTTGGTCTGCAAAGAACAACTTGCAAATAATAAGAAGTCTGACATAGAAAAACACTTTCAGAAAAAGATCCCCTCATTTTCCACAACATATCCCGTTGGTGATATGTGGAAGAAATCAGTGAAAGAACTTCAGAGAAACTTGGAAAAGAAAGCAACTTTAATAGTTGGTTGCAGTCTGCTAATTCCGTTAATTTGCCAGCTTCATTGTGAAACAGAAAATCGCCAAGAGAGGTTCTTTGGTTCGACATACATCTGTGAAAAACGTTTTCCAACATAAAGTTAACTAAAAACAAGTTCAGAACAAAAAAAAACAATGAAAATTTGGATTTATGTTTGAAATTAAAACGACAAGTTACGCACTTTGTATTTTAATACATTCTAAGGAAAAACAAGAACATTATTCTCATTAATTAAAATGCTTAGTACTTATTTGTGAGTTGTTCATGAATATATTATTGACATAAATTTATGGTTGATGGTGTATTGATTATTCAATAAATTATATTAAAAATTATTTATTAAAATATTAACTCCCCTATGGCTCTTGTAAATGTTTTTCCAAGGCTTTTAATGGTGAAATTGACTCTTTAGCTTCTAAAGTTTGCCGATCACTGTGTTATACTAATACAATACAATATATAGTATGTCCAACATAAGTAATACAACACAGATAAAATGTTAGGCCTATATGTTACTAATCGCTAGAATTGTTTTTCACAATAGACCAGTCATCGGCTTTAAAAAGGATGAGAAACGCTACAATATAAGCTTCCATCTTTCTTTATAACAATACGGTGAAACTCATGTCTTCGTCACATACTGAAGTTTTGGAAGATTCACCTATTGTGGAGGGGTAAGTTGATAGCATAAGAAAAGACACGAATACCATTCCGTTTCGGTAATTTCTATTTCGGTGTTCTCTGGTTTCCCGAAATCAATAGAGGCAAATACAGAGCGCAGCAGTTTTCCATTTATCCCATTCCTTGCCTAGAACACTTTCCCAGCTCTAATTACTACTCGTCGAGGAGCAGTAATGTCATTGCTAAAAATAAAGATACTAACATTTTTTCAGGCTTATCCCGTGCGTTAAAGGCTACATTGTGTTTGAGAATAATGGTCCCGTTGGCTAAGTTGGTTGCGGCACCGCAATGGTGTCCGGCGCTTGACAAAAGGATTGCCGGGTCAATCTCGGTGGTGGATGAAATTTTCACTTTCGAGAACTGGCCGGCAGGGTAGGAGATGCAGTGGTGTATATTTCCTGATCGCCGATATTGTACCAAATTCCTGGGTAAAAAAAAAAAAAAAAAAATCTCCGCTATGTGTATATAGTGATAGCATAAGACATTGTTGAATGTGATTCGTCTATCGGATGTCTTATATGTAATATTCCGCAGATCAGTTGTTAAACTCGACTGCAACATCCTACGAAAGAAGTGAAAGTCTTCTCCTCTAAAGCATTATCTTATGAGACATAGGCAGTGCCCGTTCTTCGCCTTTCCTTTGTGCATTGATTGGAATGTTCTGTTATAGTTCACCCAACCACCCACTCAACAAACTTCAAAATTAGTAAACCCACCCTTATGTTGTAATGCCCGCACTATTCACACAAATTGTGTTTTACTTAGACACACATGTGATGTTTGTTGTAGAAACGTAACAATCTATTAGTATAATACGCTAGATGTAGCATGTCACGGGTAAACGTCAATCTACGACGTTGCGCTATGACGTCAAGTTTTACGATGATATTCTTGGGAATGCGTGCTTAATAACATTTCCAAACATTAGTGAATAAATTAACTCACAGAACATTGAAATAAAAGTATGTATTGCGTTAAAATCGACATATCAATCATTAGATGCATATATTTACGTAATATTCTTTTGATATATAGAAGTATTCCTTAAATTCTTTGTCCATAGATATTTAAGATAAAAGCTTTGTACGAGTATTTCGAGCATCAGTGTTGAGAAAAGTTTGGTTAGAGTATTGCTTAGGATGGATGTGAATTACAACTGGCATTTGACGCTACGGCAGAGGACGTGAATAATTTAGCTTTTTTTCAATATAATTTAAACTGTATCCTATTATTGAAATTATTAATTCGTTTGAACGGAAATAGTTGCCCACTGATCTCGAATTATGCAGCCTACACTACAATTAATAATATAAGATTATCAGATTTATTTTAATCTTCTTTGCTTTTGCTGAGTAATATTTCACTGAGGCTACTATTTTGGCAATGTGTAACTATGTCAGCTATTCGAACGTTGTAATATCGGTCTGAATCACGTTGGAGATTTTTTGTTTTTTACGTTTCTTTTCTGTTGAAGGTTTTTGATCAAATTTAGGTTGTTGCGTAATCACTGTGTCTCATGAATTAATTGTCAGGTGGGGTAGCATATTCTCCACCAGCGAATTATTGTTATTGACCTGTTGAAATTTGGATAAACTGCTTCCTTATAATGTCCTCTTCACGTTTTGCACTCTCCTTTGCCACCAATTAAATTAAAAATGCTAAAATGTGAGACGCTCCGCAACTGCAAAATGTTAGGAGCACCAAAAAATTACACAAAAATTATCAGTACAGGGATCATATCAACCTAAACAGGTTCGTTTTATCATAGCGATCGTGGTTAGGTTGAAATTTGGCCTGGACCAAGAGTAAAAAATTTACGAGAAATTCGTTCTGTTGAATCCATCTAGGAAACTGCGCATTTGTTTACAACGGAAGCAATCGATTATCTCTGACTGCTTATATCGACTCTAAGATGGCGAGCGTTATTGTACTGCATTTCGGATAAATATTTTGTATCTGTTAATTTCAGGCGACGTTTTCCAACGGAGTGACGCTAAAATGGCAGGAAAACATTACAACAAAGGATTAGACCAACATTTCAAGACATTATCATTGATTTCGCATCGCCGGCGGCATCTGCAAGCTGCACTGCAATGTCATATTTCAGAATTTTTAATTTAATTCGTGGCGACTTATCCGGAAAAGGAGAGTGCAAAACGTGAAGAGGCCATTATAAGGAAGCAGTTAATCCAAATTTCAACTGGTCAGTAACAGTAATTCGCTGGTGGAGAATATCCTATCCCTCCCGAATTGTTTTTGTTGCACACGTTCGTTTTGTGATATTATTTGGCTATGGTAAAATAAGAACGAGGCCAAAGAATTGTGCCATTCGTTTGAAATTTAGCACATACGTTCCTATGGTCATACCTTTTAAGAAAAAGTGTACATGAAAGCAAAATGCAACTTGCGTTAGACGTGAAGCAACATGAAAATTACGAATTAACACATCACAAAATATCCAATTCACTTCAAATTGTCACGTCAAAGATAGCATCGGTACAGCAACAACTGTAAAAACGCTGGCAACGTTTCTTGATAGGATATGAATATATTCCTGCGTTGTATAATTCACTTCTTACAACAACTTATTTTATACTTATGCTGCGATACATGACATCACCATCAATGCGCGTGCGATTGTAGAGGCAGTATTAGCCGAAATTGTGTTTAAGTTGAAATTCAGCCTGGACCAAAACAAATAATGAACCTTATCACAGCAAAAGCATGTTGAATTTAGCTATTATCAGTTATTTAAGCAGGTTTCATAAGCACTATGTCACGTTTTTAGTTTTAAAATTCAACCTGAACCAGGATAGCAACCAAAACGTTTTGTTACAGCGCCAGGCAATAGGAATTGCATTTATTTTATAAAAATTGCTAAGATATTAATTGCTACAATACTGAAAGAAAAGTATGAATTTTGTTTCAATTGTCATATTGATTATTAGTTGCTTTTCCTAGTGATATCATTACTTGGTTTGAATGAAAGAAGTTCCAAATTGTTCGCGATCTATGCACCCTAAACCACAATTGAAACTAATATTACGTGACATAACGAAAGTTGTTAAGATTTATTTTTAACGTCCTTCGTTTTCACTGGGGTCATTATTTCAGCCGGATGTAAGCTGTGCCAGGCGTTAAAACATCGATCTGCATCAATAAGAAAGTTGTAAGAAACTGTGAAGATTTTGGATCAAGTTTGTATCGCATGATGCATGATCGGTATCGTTGCATGATGACAGTGACATGCAGTACAGGAAATGTATAAATTCGCGTGTGAATGAAGCTTTGTTTTTCTACCGGCTATATTGGCGAATATTGTAGTTAGGTTGAAACGCAACCTGGACCAAATTGACAACTGAAACTCTTTGCTACATTACAAGGGACGATAAATTACCGCATATTGACCTTTATTTTATAAAAATTCTATTTAGGTAAGCAACTAAAAAGAAATCAATTGCCAGAACAGTCCATTAAACCCGTCATTTTTGACGGGCTTTGTGGCTAGTTCAAAATATGAGCATTTAAAAGCCAAGTGTGGTCCTCATCCTGAACATTCGTTGGATGCTCCCAAAGGAGCCATACCAAGACTGTTTCAGAGATACGGTGGCCAGCTCCTTCCCTTCTTATCTAATCTATTGGTAATCGCACCTAAAGTTTAACGTAGCATCAGAACCACGGGGACGTTCTGCAGTACTTCACCTTACACATTACTATGTGTCAGAGGTGACGGTCGGATTAAGGACCTTTAAAAATTCCCATCAGGGCAAGTACTCGAACCAAGGATCTTTTTATCTCAAATCAGACGCCTTAACCACTGTGCCACCAGATGGGACATGTAAGCAGTATCTTAGATAAATACTGCTTCCGTTTAGAAAATCATAGTAAAAAATATATGAAATTCTCAAAATCACAAGTTTTTTAAGGTGCCTTTGCCTAGAGCGCTTGCTTAATAGATCTAGAAGTGTGTATGTTCCTGCTGAAAAGGGAAACCTTTGACCTCGAACGCTCCGAACCGCACGAAAACATGTTTAGAATAAAAAGCGATCATAAACAAAACAGTGGTGTGTGTCATTTCCATGCAGAAATGTCTGCTAGCTCCATTAGCTCCATATAAGAAGGATTACTGATTTTGTAAGACTACAATGTGCCAAGCCACAAGTGAAGATACATGATCGTTATTTCATCATGTGATTTACAATCAATTTGCTGCGCCTACATATAAGCGTATGTTGCAATATGCTTGGCGAAAGCCGGGTTATGACATTGACATACCAACATCATCATTTGAAAATGTAATTAGTGAGGCTTTTGATATTGGACTGCGTGAATGTGATAACGTGGGTTTAGTGAGATATGCACATTGATCTCTTCCACTTTGTGTTAACCACTTCATCTAAATCCCGCATTTGCAGTTTGAGGACTAATATAAGCACTATCAAGTGTGTGGTACTGCTGTATATACGTGCTTTGCGCAATATTAAGTACTTTAAGCAGATAGTTTCTGGCACTGTTGATTGAATTACGTTTATTTCCTTCATATGGTATTGATATCTCGTTACTTTGTTTCTCTCTATTTAAATGTTACTTAAGGTATAGTGGAACGATTTGTATGGAAATGACACACACCACTGTTTTGTTTATGATTCCTTGTTATGTAAAACATGTTTTCGAGCGGTTCGGAGCGTTCGAAGTCGAAGGTGTCCCTTGTGAGGAGAAGCGAAGTTGTATCCTGGGATGAGGTGCAGTGCTCGAGGCTGTTGTGTTGGCATCCCTGGGCGGCCAATAATTGCCACGAGGCAGTGTGCGGCATGCGCGGAATGTTAGGCCCACACCAGCGGCAGGGATTTCGGTAAGCAGCGCATGCGGGGGCGAAGTGGCGAGATGGGAAAGTTGGGACGACCACTACTGCACATAAAGAGCGCTTTGTTTGTTAGCGGTGACAGACGATTTCCTGACGCTTAATTCAAAGAGCTATCATTAAATACTTATATGGAGGCCGATCAAGGGCTACCAAAATACTGAAACTTAGATCGTGCTGTTTAACATCTTATCGTGGTCTTATTTGTTGGTTTTAGTTCCTTCATGAAGGTCAAAGCTTCACGTATACAAATTTAATTTTTATACATTTTATATTTGATGGTGAAGAACCGTTGATGCAGATGCCTTTACTCATCCTTTTTTTCCTGTCATCTATTTGATGCAGTCCTCCATCTGTTCCTATTCTGATAACCTCTTGACGTCAGCGTACTTCTTACAACTTACGACCTTAATTATTTTCTCCATATCTTCAAATCATTTTCTTCCTCTAGATGTAATTCGATCAATTGTTCCCTGCAGTAATAAATTAACTAATCATACTTTTATTATTTCTAAAAGGTGTTTTTTGTCACAAGTCATTATCTCCCTTCATGCCTAACTTAAATCGATTAATGAGGTATCATTTTAGAGATTGAGGTATCCTCTTAGATTACATCATATTTTAAGAAAGTAATTTTTCCAAATTTGACCTTAAAGGGCACAAATTTTAATATTTCCAAAATGCTGTTTTTTTGTGTCACGAGCCATTTTTCTCCCTGGATATCTAACAGAAATCGATAAATGAAGTGTCATTTTAAAGATTAAGATCTCCGCTTTGGTGTCCTCATATATTAATAAAAGAATTTTTCAGAATTTGACCCTTAAAGGGCAAAAATATCATATTTCCATAATATGTTTTTTTTGTTACTGGCCATTTATCTCCCTTGATACCTAACCGAAATTGATAAATGAGATCTTATTTAAAAAATTAAGGTCTCCACTCAAGCAAAATCAAATTAAGAACGAAAGTTTTCTAAATTTAACCCTTGAAGGACAAAAGTAATAACTGTGAAAGCCGCGCCTATGAGACAGTTCATAGCCAAGCCGCTAGATAGCAGCAGCACATATCACAGCGATATTAATAAACTGCATTACTGGCCTCTATTTTTATTACGCACTTATTACACTAACAAACAGTTCATACAAAATGAGGCGGTTTCTTCTTTCATTCTATTACAAACCACCAACAGTAATTCGCCGTATCCTAGAAATTTTTGCACGGGAGTCTTATATATTTTAAAATTTGATTCACCATGTTGTCTTCTTCTCTGTGAAAAACTTCCACAAATTTCTTTCCTTGCCCATCACTACCATACCATGTTCATTCCGCAGTTAAGTTCCACATCCTTCAACAATACCACAGTTCAAATGTTTTAAGTTTCCTCCTTTCTGTCTTTCTGTTAATCCTTCTATAATACCACATTTCAAATGCTTCATTTTTTTCTTTTTTCTTGTATCCCTAAAGTTGATGCTTCACTACTATGAAGTTTTGTGACCTTTACATATAATTTAACACAATTCTTTTTGAATACTATTTCAACAATTAAAACTAAAAGATTTCTCTTTATCAATAATTTCCGCTAGAGCTATTTTTCTTCTAACTACTCTAGCCCATCTCTCTAACTAACAATTATTCAGTTTTTAGTCCCAAGGAGTCATCAAACCAGTAGAAACGTCGTACATGTTGGCTGAACTGCTTGGCAGTAATATGGCTCAAATCATATAAGCAGCTTGAGACATTGTTCCATCATTCAAAAGCGAACGTTGCTCCGCTCATTGACGATGATTCAAAAATAACTGCTTCCGCAATAAGGTTTGACAGTGTGCTGATAATCATCACAAAAGATATCAAGTTACGTATTGTGCCTCACCAATTTTTGTGTACTAATCAGAAAAAAAAATGTAATTTCTCAGAAGCTCGTAAAGCACTCTGCAACAGCATCAGACTCATTTCCGCCGCTAATTTTTTTGTTTTCAGTAAATCTATCAATCTAAGCATTCGTTCATTCTGTCTAGTTTACAATTGTCAATCTCATGCTGTTAATAACTTCTGTCGCACGGTATCCCTGACTTTAAAATAGGTGTGGTGACTATACGTGGTGGCATGGCAGGTGAATATGAGTTTTCGGATGCGCTGATAATGCGGATGGCACACAGAGGCATTAAGAGGAACAGGCGGACTCGCCGAACCGCCGATATGCAAATCTGCGACCGAGTTAGTGAAAATGTTTTGCGCCCTTCCGCACCGTTACGAGCACCTTCATTATGCTAATTTTCCTCCACCGCTAATCCTGAAATATGATTACTCGGGAAGGGAGCCCCCAAAAAGGTGTGATTAATTTAATGAGAGCTTTCTCAGATAAATCTATGAGCTTGGAGTGACACTTGGGGCTTTGCAGTTGGTGTTACAAATGGCTGTTCTTGTTAAGCGCTCATCAGCCGCTAGCATCATTTATCACCAATTTGCTTTCACGTTAAATGACATCTAGTAATGTGTATTCCGAAGTTTAAAAACTATCACATCACTCAATTTTTTAATTTATACATAAAACATGGGAAATAACTATTTTTTAAACTTCTTGTTAATTTTTTGCTAGTTTTATCTGTTATTCTATCTCTAGGCATAAAACACTTTATGGTACCGGCAGACAGAATAGTAATAGGCATGTTTACACAAATGTTTCTATTTAAAAAATTCAGATGTGATTAAATGTTAACATGTTTATATTTATGTTATTGTTAAACAATTCATTCAACAATTCCGCTTACAGTCCACAACCTTTCATAAGATTTGGGTATTTGGCTGTTGTAAATATATGATCTTAAAGTTTGTTACTGCCGATCCGTGGTTCCTTTACTCGATATCATTATAAGGATTCTTTATTATAAGTCTTTATTAAATTGATTTAAATTCTTATATCAACACGAAAGTATTATCCGTTTACTGGAAACAATCTTTGTGGATTAAGAATTTTCAAATCTACTAAAAACTTTTATAGGTACAAATCTCGTACAGATATATCTGTAGTCTTTAGAATTATAACATATTTATCGACATATTGCAGAACCTTTGTATTTGTATGTAACTTTTCGGTACCTTTTCCGCTTTTAATACTTGAAGACCATAGGCCATTTGCTATGGCAGAATAATGATTTCTGTATAAAATAAAAGTGTGTACGATGATTTGCGGAAAATCGTATTAGGAATAATTTACGTATGGTTTTAAAATGTTCAAGTGCTTCAGTCTCAGGGATGAGAAACAATACATGTAACACGCCATCACTATTACCAACTAGTGATTACAAATTAGTTACTTACCATCTCAAAAGTATAAACAATTTCCAGTGTTGTGCAATTTCAGCTTGGCTAGGTGACGATAAGCAAGATTACTTAGCTTATTTTACGACTTTCTAGCTCATGTGCGCAATGTTAAGATATGTCTTTATTGCAATATAAGGCTTTAGTGGAAGAACCGCCAGCTGTTAACACTCAGTCGGGTTGCACCAGATTGAGAAAGATGAGAAATGGTATATATAGGTGTCAGCGGATATATGGCGAGCCTTTCATCGACTAGCAGTCAGAGATCGTATGCAATCGCTCCAGACGTATTGAGAATTAGCAGACCTAAGTCGTTACCTGGGAATGAATATCTACTTGCTTGTAGCTGATTTCGTTCATCGTTTTAATTGAGAGGTAAGTAGTGCTCATTGAAAGAGCAGTGAGCCAAAGACAAGTGAAGTTCGGTCGTTTATTGTCCTGTGTCCTAACGTCTTTCAGATATAATTGGGCGAACAGTGATAAATTAACTGGCTGAAAGTACGAAACCTCGTAATGTGTAGTTGAGGGACAGTATAACTTCAGAAGTAGATACAATTAAGCAGAGCTTTATTTCAGTTTTAATTTGTTCGTTTCCCGACCAGAAAGTTAGGTGGTGAAGCAAAGTGAAGATTTCAATATCTGTGGGATATTTAATATAAATAATTTAAATTGTTTGATATCGCTCAAGGACACAACATTGGTTATTGAGACAAGGGAAGGTAGTCAGATGCGTTAAACTTGGTTTCAAATGTAGATACAGGGAGCCATATTTAATTGTTACAGATGAATGTGAGTGTTGCACAACTCGTATGAAGCTATTAAGGGAGATATATTTCAGGCTTTATCATTTAACTTAAATATATATGAGGACTTCTTAGGAGTGTTTACATAACGAGCAGATAATATTTTCAATCAAACAGTTGAGATGAGGAACTAATAGTAAATTTCCAGTGGTGTAATTAATATTTTTACTGTGTGATGGATATTCTGATAATTTATTTGAAATTAAATATCGGTCGGTGTGCATGTTTTAAAAAGAAACAACAGTTTTAAATATAAGAGTTTAAAACTGTTATGAAAATTTATATGGATTACTAGCTGATGCCCACGGTGTTTGTAAAGAATTTTGATAGATAGCTACCGACATGCAACCACTTTAGTGCATGATAGGAGACTCGAGGCTAATACCACACACAAACATCAGTGATCTGCGCAGGGTATTTATTACACACATGTCTTTGGTCGAAATATGAAAATGCCTTACCTCGACTACTATCAACCTTCATATTTCCCTTACCCTTCGACATGCAACCACAATAGTGCATGATTGGAGACTTGAGGCTACTACCACACACAAACACCAGTTGTCTACGCTAGTTTTGGCTGGAAAGTAGAATATAGTAACACACATGTCTTTCTTTGAAATATGAAAATGTCCTCCGTCGATCAATTTCAACAACCATAATATCTCCCACAACCCCATAGCTAACGGCATGCAACTACCATAGTGCACGTTGGGAGACTCGAGGCTACAACCACACACAAATACCAGTTTACTGTGCCCCAGGTTGACCACTTTCAACCACCAAATCTCCATACCCTCATAATACCCAAACCCTCATACTACCATAGAGCACTATGGGATACTGGACGCTACCACCATACACAAACACCAGTGGTCTGCGCTATGTAGTTGCGGCAGCAAAAAGAAACATAGGGGCACATATGTCTTTGGTTGAAATATGAAAATGTCCCAGATCGACCACTTACAACCACCATATCTCCCACACCCCCATAGTTACCGACATTCGGCCAACATTGTGCACGATGTGTGACTCCATGCTACTACCACACACAAACACCAGTGATCTGCGCTAGGTAGTGATGGCTGCAGAGGTAAATATAGGGACACACAAATCTATTTTTATATATATAAGATTTTAGTAGTTTTGGAATCCGTTGCCCGAGGTCTCTATTTAATGCAGCCGCCGACCGTATAACATTCGCATACATTAATTACACCATGATCTGCAAGCATTTAACTTGTCTTTCAGAATCACAAAAGGGGAATAGTGTTATAGATCCTTGAGGTTGCCTTTAAAATACCACACGTAAGTGATCATTCATATTGTGGTACTCCTGGTCCCTCTTTACTAAGTACTGAGAGCAATCTACTGATTCCTTGTTGTTTGTGAAGTTCATTATTGACGGCCTGAACTGGAGTTAACTATATGTTCACTGGTGCTGGTCCTGAGTTAGCCGTATACCTTCCTGCAAAGTACTATGAATACACATAAGTTAGTACTGCGATAATCTCTTTTCTGTTGATGTTTTCATGCTGGTGATGGCTGTGTCACAATGCCGGGGTCCTGTACGAACGAAGAAGGTTGTAGTGATTGCGGTTCGCCTTTACAATTTCCTTTCTTTTCTTGTTACCTAAGCCTTAGTCAACGTCGTGGTCACTATAGGTGCGAAAGGAACTGAATACAAGGAACGGAAGGACTCGGCCATTGCCTTTCGAATGATCCATCCTGGCATTCACATGGATTAATTTCAGGAAACCATGGAAGATGAAAATTGTATAGCCGAAACGGGTATTGGAATGCGAGACCAGAGCGTTACCACACGTTTTTATGGCAAGCTCAATTACTGGAGTGCGTAAGTTCTGTGTGTGTGCAGCAGTTTATTTTATGAACCAGTGCTTTCTTGTGATTAACTTGTGGTTATAAATATTTATTCTTGGATGATCACAGATCCGTTTTCAGAGTAATGTGAGTTATTCTCACTATCAGTTCAAAGTCTATGTCAGCGGAGCAATTTTTCAGCCATTGTGAGAAGCTAGCAGGCCTAAGTTTTGTGATGCTACCGTTTTCCATTTCGAAGGTACCTTTCCAGTTGAACCAATCAATTTTTTCAAATATTTCCGCTAGTCAGGTGTCTGTCTACTACATTCCATTCATTGGAGAGAACCGAAGCATAATTCATAGAAAATTCTGTGTTGTCGAACAAAATCGTATCAACTTTTGTATCCTTTTAGGGAACAATGCTGAATTAAATGATAACTCTCTATAAATATTTTCTTAGTTCCTTTACACCTGAACAGGTTTACTGACAACTACAAGAGAAAAATTCTGTACATTTTACCGAAGATTTAGTTATGCTGTTAGTTGTGAATATAGTAATATCTCATGGTTCTTTAATATTCCAATAATAAAAATTATAACAAACATACTTCATAACAGTCGAGAAAAGTCTATGATACTATTTACTGTAGTAACATGAAAATGAATGTAAAGAAAATTAATATCAGGTTGTATATAAGGATAGGTAACCAGTAACAAGGGATAATGAGAGCCGAGAACTACCAGCAGCAAGGAGTATATATATAAAGTGTATGAAGAACAGTCGAAGCGAAGGACTCAAAAAATATAAAACATGAAGAAAGTATATGACAGAGATTTTATATCAAAATAAATCCGGTACAAGTTGTTGTAATCGGCTGAAACAGAAAATGATTATAAAGTGATGTAATAATTAAAAATAAATTAGTTAGGAGTTGAGAGATGTAAAGTTGCTCAATAAATATAGTGTTTAGAAGCGGTTCAAGGTATAATTACCTGTTAACTCAGTGAAGGAGTACAATCTATTAAAGCATGCAAAATGATAAGTATCTTTCCTTCATAGGAAGAAGACAAATACCAATAATGTTACTTTAGTTGTTCTGAAAAATAATAAGCACGCAAAATGTGCTGACTGACGTGATGGGAAAGACTTAACTACGAGTATATTTATATTAGCTATTTATGGTGAATAAATGATGCAAAAGTAGTTATCCCCAAGAAACACGACGGTGGAGAAACTCATAAAGCGATTGGTACTTAATATTTCAACTTACCTCATGAAACAATTAACGGATTTCATATGAAAAATTGATGTTTATTAATTATTCATTTCTATATTAATCATTTTCATATTCGTAATTTTGAACAATTAGTATTGTAACGTGAACATAAAGAAAAGCCAAATTAACAGGAAAAACTCAGAAACCAATTAATTTTGTGATTTAAATTAAACTCTAAGTTACACAATCTTTCACAATCAAGGTAGCCACCTGTAGATGTTCACTCATCAATGCAAATGTTTCAAGCGATGTTTTCAAAAGGGCCCAGTTACCTGTAAGACTTCGCACAATCAAATTACTGAATGGTTATATACTGTTTAACAACGATTGTCATAAACGCAATTAAATTGATTCGTATTGTTAATTTATGATGCATCCATAACAATAGGATTAACCAAATAATAAAATCCTTCAGGTCCAATGGAAAGGAGTAAACTATAATCGTAATAAATTTGTTGTTGGCCATATTACAAAGGTGTTGCATAAATGTGAAAAACATGAATAAATCATTTATTAAAAGACGATGTTTAATTCCAAACATAATATCATCGGTTCGGCACTTGAGGAAATCATGATCCATTTACAGTCTGGATTAATCATACTTCATTTTACCGTCACTTCAGTATATCAATGAATCCCCGTTCACTAAAAGGTTAATCACAAATTTTCATTACATCATTCTCCAATAACGTTAATTTTTCTATGGGAAGCAATTGCTTGTAACCACTACAACGATTCGTTTGGCAGGAGGAAATACCCATACATCTCCAAAATAAGGAACGATTTTTTAAAACATTTTACGCCACCGCCATTGTAGTGTTCAAATATCGAATGCTCCAACTCAAACAATACGGACCACCATGGCGCGCACAGAAAGTCTACACCTTTCTATTTGTCGTTCTTCGGCAGTTGGCAGGGTGGAAAACGACCTCAAGAAGACCTTCACAACAAGCCATCCTGTCTGTAATTGCTGTGCTGGAGAGTTTTCTAACGACTGAAACATAAAACCAACCACAGTCCTAGCGACAATGTGTGATTCACTCCCATCTACGCGGCTGGACACAGTTGATCAAAACCGGAGCACTGGCCTATTTCGTCTGTGGCATCATTTGTACAATTTCGTTCATATAAGTATTTGAAATTATAGATTATTTCACTGAGAAAATGAGGTAGAAGCAAAATCATGCACCAAGTGGCTGGATTAATTCCACTTTCTCCAAAATGGTAAGTGAACGAGTCAATACGAGACTATGATTGGCTCTTGTGATATTAATGCTGATAACCCTCATTCTGAATAAGACTAAAAGATGAACGATGGTGCTGACGTACTGTACATGCTCATTTCACAGTAATACACGATAATCACAGTAAACACAACTCAAAAGTGTTGAAGCAGTCATAACAAATTTATTAGCAGTTATGTGTTCAATATTCGAATTTCCTGTTATGGCTTAGAAGAGAATAATATGCCTCTTCCAAGTATAGACTGTGCAATACCAATTTTCATTCTGTATACATAAAACGAGAGAGGGAAGGTGCGGATGGATGGACGGATTTGTTTTCTTACTTGTGACTGAGTTCCGAGATGTGTATTAGAATCATGGATAACAACGTCACTAATTCTAGACATACTTAAAAGATAACGGAAAGCGTATCTGCCTTATCGCCTTAACCATCTTTTTGCCAGGAATCTAAAATAGACTGTAAGTCAGATCTGAATGTCCCAACTTCTCGTTACAGTACATGTGATGTTGTCCCTCTTTTATTTATGGAGTGGCGAAGTCTAACTGTAGTCTGGCGGAATAAAAACCTATAAATGGAAGGAATTAGATTACTGGTACACAACTGCTCTGGAAGTAACTGTGGTTTATACAGACTTTTGTTAGCGCTTTCCGAGTCGCCAACATCTAGATCAGGTATGGGCAACCTTTGCTTAGCTGAGAGCGTAATTTCAGGACATAATCAGGTCACGGGCCGTAGGTAAGAAATATGTAGGTAGTACTAAATAAAAAAGGCGATAAAAATTCACACATTTTTTTAAATTTACGACTCGATCTGTGGCGTTCCACTGCGTACGCTTAATATTATTATTTATAGATTTTAGTCATTATGACTTGAATAAGTACAGATTTTTTTGCGCGTTATTTGATATTTCTGAATCTCTCGCGGGCCGGATTGAAGCTGGTGGAGGGCCGGATCTGGCCCGGGGGCCGGGGTTGCCCATATATGATCTAGATCCTGAGAACCGGTAGAGGTTCGGTTTGCGACAATGTTATGGAACCTTGTACTTCTAACCACTTTATTGTTATAAATTATGAGGCTACGAATTACTATTTGGAGCTGCTTCTGGATACAGAAAATAAATAATATCCTTGGAATACACATTTGCCTGAAGTTTCAGCTATTGCAGATGTGTTAACTTGGTTCATCAAAGCCCTCCGACAGTCGAGAGAAATGAACTGTAAATCACCATGACATTTCCAATTAACATCATCTAAAGTATTTAATAAAGATGCTACGATGTATTGCGATGCTCAGATGATATCGTCGACGCTTCGCAAGTTTTCACTTCTTATCTAAAATTATTTTGTTTTTATGAAAGCTAAATTTTGGACGAACAGTAACATGTGGTGAAAACTTCATTTTATTTGCATGATTTTTTGGTGTAGATGTGTTTTTGTCAAATCTTCAAGGCACCAGAGACCATCACATGCGTTAAAACTATTTTCTGTAACTACCTGCACTACTATAAAATTGTTTCTCGCTACTGTTCTTCGGTCTAACGAAAGTAATATTCATTGCTCCTATCAAATAAATTCATGTAGGACCTTCTGCATCCAAGAGAAGGTAAAAAATTTAGCCGGTCATGACACCGCCAACTTTATGGTCCGAGTATAAAAACCCACCCCCTTCACAGAGAATACTCAGACCACTAATTCTATAAAGGTTACCCCCACAAAAATGGCTGCAGTGTAATATTTAGATCTCCACAACATCGTCAGTAATAACGCCAGTTCGAAGCAATTCAGTTCAGCTGATGCCGGAATGTTTGCATCAAGCTGATAGATCCATAGTTTAATATTATATATATATATATATATATATATATATACTCTGCACTGGGTGACTGAACGTAAATCTTAATTGAAAGAGAGGTAACAGACCGAAAAAAGTTATCAAAACTCTCCAGTTCCTGTGAAAATGCGCATAACACGACAATTCTTTTTTTCGGAATCATGACTGGTTGACTTCATTGTGGTTAGAAGCGGAAATGACAGGAGGCAAGAAACGCGAAGAAATTCAGCCACAGCTTTTTTGAAAGAATCATCGCAGTGTTTACCTGGATGGCTGGTTGGGGATTCGAAACTACGCCCTCCCGTAAGCGAGGCCAGAGCGTTACTGCTCCACCGCTACGCTCGGTGCGATAAGAAAAACGTCAAAATACTAAATAGTGACAAGTGCGATGACATATCAATCAAAAAACTGCTCCAGCTTTGCGCACAAAAGCAATTAAATAACGTTCGCCAGTTTTTGTCCAATCTATAGCCTTGCACTAGCTGACATGTGTACTGAAATCAATCGGCGAATCACATGTGATTTCCACAACCTCTCGTTTTTGTTACGAGACAGATGACAAAAGCTCGGCGAATAATTTGGAAATTAATCACTTCAATGTGCTGCAACTAGGACAGTTTGTCCATTACAAAGAGTACTCGATGCTTCGGATACCAGTTGTTAATGAGTAATTAATTAAAATATTGCCACCAAAGCATTATTTTCCTTTGAACAAATGTTAACTCGTATTAGTGTTTTTATTGGCTTGATTGCAAATCTCAAATTTGCGTTTTTTTGATGGTATCCATTTTATTTGACCAACAGGCTGCTTAAAATTTTTTGTTAAACATGACTTTAAAGTCCGCCAACGTCGTGATAATTAGAACTAGAAGATTAGTCAGATTTCTGCATGACCTTTTGGAGGCACAATTCTGAAATTCGAATGAATTGTTTTCGCGAAACCATGAAAAAACCTGGATGTCCGGAGTGAGATTGAATCTTCGTCATCCCTAAAGCTAAAACAGAACAGTAAACCTCTTCTTTACCTAGTTCGATGTTTGAAACCTCTGGTTCTAAAGAGAATTTTTGGTGATTCAGACAATAAGAATAATGCCCAAATATTCGTTTCGAAATGCCAATTTTTCTTCCCTAAAAATAGCCAGTAACATGAAACACCATCTCTTGATCAGGAAATTGTTAAATTTAGCTTCGTTACTTCGTAGATGTGGGTACGATATTGAAAACATTGTGATTATTTTTTGGCTTATCTAGAACTTACTTATCTACTATCACCATGGAAGTATTATTTCCAGGTGCTTGCACAGAATATTAGTTATTGGGACCAAAAGAAGTCTGCTTGATAGTAGTCGATGAACAAGGAAATCCTGGATTAAACATTCCTTCTTTCAAGACTGTCATATGAGCAGAGATGAGCTTCCAAAAGAATCTACGGATGCAACAGATAACGATGAACACTATAGAAAAATTTCAGAGAGAATTGTTTGTGGAAGATTCTTTAGAACAATTGTCGTTCCGGCGAAATGGAAGCTGCTGTCAGATACAATTAGTTTTTTATGGTTTTGCGTGTCCTTGTTTAATGTTGTTTTGCATGTGTCGATGTTTTTATTTTAGTTTCAGTGCTGTGTATAGTGTCGGGTGTGTCAGGTTTGTGTATTCGTTTATTATTTGTTTTCCTTCTGTTAGTTCTTTTTGTATGTAATAACTATGACGATCATTTACATATGAAAAAACGCACCTAGCAATCGGAAGACAGAATAAAACAAAACAGCACCGCATAGTGACACAAAGACGATAGTAAACAAAACGAGCAGACCAATCGTAAGACACATACAGTACAGTGCAATGCAGTGCAGTGTTGTGACACTTACTTACTTTACTTTCCGTGTCCGTGTTGTGACAATCAATTGTTTAATAACCATCCGGAAAATGAATCACTTTTCACAAAGAAAGAAAAAATACTGCTGCTGAGTGTGGAGCATAAGTCAATGCAATATACCGAAAAATGTAAGTAGAATATAATTTAGATAATAATTCCACTGTACAAAACACAACAACAAAACCAATTTGTAACATTTGTACGTAATAACCAGGAGAACCTGCTGAAGATGCTTCTGCAAAAGAAGTGAAACGCGTTCGGGAGTTCAATGAATGCTCAAACATTAAATTGCTTTGGCGTTATTTATTTATTAGTAGTTCTTTTAATTTGTCAGTAACGTGGTAACTTTTTGCAGATTGTTTAGATATCGATTCCGTTATTTCCTTCATAAACATCTGTTTTAAAACATTTCTCATGCTGATAAACTTTAAACTGCTTGCATCTCAACTATTAGGGCGAATTTGAACACTCTACTACACGCCAGGATGGTCAAAACATCGTCCTTCTCTCCGCCTTTTATTTAACGGAACTGTCTGTGTATATCTGGCGATGTGATCACCGGGAAAAGAACTGCTACAGTAAGTTTACCTCGGGCCATAACAACGTGAGACGCGGGATACAAGATAGCAACTTGCTGTGTCATGGGTTAGCGTCCTCATCTTTACGACTCCACCTCGTATATCGCCAGACGCTCGTATCTGTTCACCACCGAGTAACCTCCTCCACCGACTTATTTACGTTTAACATCTTATTTATACCTCCGCTTTTCCTGCTTACTAGAGAATTTCAGTACCCAAGGCAGCCTGAGAGTTGTCCTAGGAAGAGCTTCAGTATCATAATGATAATCTTCACTGTTAGCTCCAGTGGTTTCCCTCCAGCTTTTAGCTGGAACTGGCGAGGTACTTTGTTTCTATTGTTGCGATGCATCCACTTTTATTTCTAAACTCCTGGAAATATTCGGCAAGAGATGTAATTTTTAATTTTTTTGTTAACGTTTTATTTCTGATATCTTCTAGCCTCATAGTTCAAATCTTGAAATGCACAAACAAAGGAGATAGCGTTCAAAAGTGTCATGCATCAACGTTTGGACTACTGTTGTGCAGTTTGGGATCCACTACGTGGAGGGTATATTGACAGTATACATAAAGTACAGAAAAGAGCTGCTCGATTCGTGTGTGCTTGCCACAGTCGGTAAGAAAACGTCGCAGAACTAACTCGTGGATTGAGCTGGGATTCTCTGGTAGAAAGACGTAGGTTCATTTTTAAAAAAAACTTATCAGTAAACATGCGTACACTCACTTTCAGTTAGTCTGGAGGTACTCTTCAGGTGCGCTAATGTTCATGTCTTTAAGTCATAAATTGATTATAGCTACTGTGGTGTGACAGCGTCACCCACAATGAATATAATTAAAGTGTTATTAATTATATTCATAATTTTACTAATTATATTCAATTTTATTAATTATATTCAATCTTGTGACGTGTAAATAGCGTAAATAATGGGGGTTGTCTGGATAGATTAAACATATGTTAAACCAGGGCAGCCAAAGGTAGAATTGTTGTAAATTTATTTTCTGTAAAACTCGTGGCTCAGTAAGGTGGGGAATATTGGAGGCTGGAAACTACCATTTTCGGACGCTCGAGAGTGGGACAATGGGGACCTCGCCGACCTGGCGGCGCCACAGCTTCACAACGGCTATCTTCCGTTAGGCGGGCGCTGACCTCACCCCACTCCGCTACTGCACTGAAGGCCATGCAGAAAACGCGCGGAGGGATGCAGCGAATGCGAAGCGCGAGATAATACACGTGACGACGGACATGTGTAGATAGCCAATCATGAACATTTATTGGGGTCCACAATACTAATTCTAGGGAGTTACATGTGGAGTAGTGACTTTCGGAGGAAGAAGGAAGAAGCCATCTTAAGCGACACTTGCTGCCGGGACGAGTTGATGAACAGATGTGTCAGCCGACACGCTCTCGTCTGGTGATCATTGTCTGGTTGTGATCACACTCTTGCTTTGGGAAGCGAGAGGTTATATGGCATGCCTGCCATTATCTGGAAGTCGTTCTAATAACGCGGTCGTACCCGCTTATTTGGCTTCCACAGCTGCAGTGACATTGAGCATGTCACGCTACTTCACGGCGGTGCTTTTATGGTAATGTACCGGATACAGACGGTCACTATTCATTGGGTTTTACGGACTTGTGAACCCTTAAGCGGCACTGGGATAAGACTCTGCTCCCGCCACTAAATTACTGAGCTAGTTGATTTTATGTTTCACTGTAAATTTCAAGCATCTTGCTATTTGTAAATTCATTTTTGATGCTTTTCTTTAATTTTATACGGCGCCCCTGGGATAACCCTTTGTTACAGTAAAATGTTAGCTTCAATTTGACGGCCTGTGTTGCCATGTTGTTCAATGTTAACTTTGCTGTTTTTATTTGTTGAAATATTTCATTCAATTTTTGTTTGCTTTCATCGGCGGATTGTAAACGTCGGGTATTGCTTGTTTTGTTGGTCGAACTATGTTTAACGTAAAGTTAATTATTACCCGGCCTTGTATAAGCCATAAGAATCAATAAATGGGATATTATTTTGTGTCTAATATTCATAGTTCTGGTTCCTTTTAGCTCCCCTTTATTATATTTTAATGTATTTTAATTTTCAGAATTATTAATAATAATTCCCCCCTCCCTTTTTATGCAACTCACGTTTTCTGCTCACCCACGTAGCGGCCTTTCAATTGTATTTACTACACTACAAACGTCCTGCGAAAATCCGAATTTATGATGCTAGCAACAATGAAACTACAATTTAACAAGTCATAAAGATAAAATAGAAAGGTCTTGCAATGAGTCAATGGGATGAAATACTTCGTCTAACAACCTATTTGGGTAGCAATGATAGGACAAACAAGATTAGAGAAATAAGGAGCCACATTAATGTTTATGTGTATTAAATTCATGAACTTTTAACTTCTTGCACCCAGTTCGGAAGTAAAAGAATGTGGAGTTTGTCTCACTGATTTATTTTGACATAATGCTTCAGAATGCTTTAAAGCATAGAAAGCCAGTTATTTATATTCCAGCAATGAGGCAGTTACGGTCCTGTTAAACAATATTAACTCTTTGCAAGACCTTTCTATAGGGAGTAGGGTGCGCCATCTACTGCCCTGAGACGCAGCACGAACAAAAATTCGGACTACCAAATCATCTTCCAGTTTATTCAGCTGAAGCGGTTGCTATTCTTCAAGCCCTCTCCTATGCGAGAGAATTTCCTCGGCGAAACGTTTTAATCCTAACAGACTCTCTCGGCGTACTCCGTACTTTAACAACTCCGGCCATTCTACACCGTTCCAATGCATACCACATTAGCATAATACAGAAAACCTACGAACTTGCTCTGTGAACTATATATGGATCCCGGCCCATACTGGTATAAGATTTAATGAACACGCAGACAAGTTAACCAAGGAGGCATGTAATTCGGGCCAAGTTCTCACCCCTCCTTTCAACGCCAAAGATTACCATGCAGCAATATCCAATCACATACATCAACAATGGGCCATGCTCTGGGAAGAAACAAAAAGACTCAAAGGACGGCAATACGCAAAGATACAGCCACAACCACCACGACGACCCTGGTTTACAGATTGGAATACGCAACACAACTTCATAACATCCATCACTCGTATGAGGTTTAACCATGGTGCGTTCCGGGAACATCTATATCGCATCCACGCAGCAGATACACCGTTCTGCCAATGTGATGAGCAATCAACGCAAGATCTCAACCATATGTTCTTCAGGTGCCCCCTATACCGACAGCTGCAGCAATCATTCATCAACTCCCTAGTGAGAGCAGGACAGCCGCTCCCAACAAGTACCACCGGACTACTCGCATCTAACAACAGGAAAATATATACTATTATTAGAGGCTTTATAAAAAATACAGATGTATACATATAATGTAATAAAAAAATTCCAAAGCTTGTGAAACAAAACGCTTGTGTATATTAAGCTGACTGTATGGTATATCAAATCCTAAAGCCAATAAAAAAACGACCTTTCTATTTTACCTGTATGACTTGTTAAATTGTAGTTTCATTGTTGCTAGCATCATAAATTCAGATTTTCGAAGGACTTTTGAAGCTATAATCAATTTATGGATTTAAGGCATGAACATTAGCGCACCTGCAGAGTGCCTCCCGAATGTTCCATCATAGGAACAATGCATGCTTAACTTCTATTCTTTCTGACTAGCTGGAAGAGACGAAAGAGTCTAGAAAGACAGTAAATGACTACTGCAGTCAATGGCATAAATTTTATAAAGTGTTAAAGATTTCACTTCCATCAACTCTTTGTTATTGTATCATATCTCTGTATGCCCCCAGGTTTTGTATATGGTATGGTACATGTGGTGGCTTAGGTATTAAAAAAACTGTCAATAAGATATCTCGAATTTATTTTCTATAATGAATTATTTCAACTATATCTATTCGCAATAATAAAGTTATTAGTCACTAGAATTTTTATATGAGGAGATATACGTTATCGATATTAACGTCGTAGAAACGTTGCCTTTTTAAATCATCCGGCTGCAAATCTGCGAAGAATATATTGCACTGACACGCCGAGAAAATACCGTTCACATACCGGGAGTTGTTATTTCTTAAATGGAATTGTATGATTTATATCTTTTCAAGTGTGGAAATCAACTCTGTGTGTGTTATTTACCTTCTGAATTTGGATATGTCAAGGATGAAGGAAAAACATTCAGCAAGACGAAAGTGTTTAAATATAGAGATGTGCCTTTAAAACTTCTACCATCCACTTTGGAAGGGATGATAGTAGCAGAGATTAACAAGTAATAAATTAGAATTAATAATCGTATTCAATTAACCGTTGAAGAGCTCGTGTACATGATTAAAATGGGTTAGCTTCTGCACATGATAACAGTAGTAAATATAAAACAATTTAGTCGACCCGTGAGGTGTACTTTTGTTCTGATGCTACGATATGTTCAAATGATTTATACAGTGTTAAACGAGTATGCGATTAAACGGAAGTTTCTTCCCTCGAACCACTGGGGATTGGAACACATAGTGTAGAGATTACTTTTGGCGCAAAGCACTCTCTACAACACAAATATTTGTGAATTCCAGAGTATATACATATAGAGTCTATATCTATATGTAGCTACGTTTACCGTGCGAATCTCCTCAACAACCTATTATATACTGCAGATAATTTCATCTCGTCTTATTATCCATGTTTCAGCGTCGAAGTAAGAACTTCTCATAAAATATTTTTACCGAGAGTGGTGGTGTAACGGTTAGCGTTTTGGCCTCGCATTCGGGAGAACGGCGGTTCGAATCCCCGTCCGGGCATCCAGATTTGGGTTTTCCATGGTTTCCCAAATCACTCCAGGCAGATGCCGGGATTTTTCCTTCAAAAGGCCATGGTCGAATTCCTTCCCATTCCTTGTCCACCATCCTTTCCCTTCTCTAAAGACCTCGCTGTTAAGAGACGTTAAGCAGTTAAAATAATAATAATAATTTTGTGTATTTCAATTTTGTTTTGACTTCAGATTTTATCTGGATAAATTATACTCACTTGCATTGTGAAATGTTGAGTGAAATCCGTATTAACTTAGTCCAGATTTTTTGCTTGTGACCTTACACTTCGTCGATATCGAGGTAATTAGTGGATCAAGATGAATGCCAGGTCCGAACTTTACCGGTCACCCATCAGGCTCCGTATCGCAAAATTTACTATCAAGTTCTCGTTTATTTCGAATTTGTACCTATCGTTACAAGTGCATGATCTGTGAATTTCGTAGTATCTGTGGGAGCAACGTTAAGGTTTTATGTTGCTAGAGATACGATGAAATAAAAAGGAGTTTACTGTTTTCTTCGGGCTCGATAACCGAAATGGCAAAACGAAATCTGATCGTGTTCGTCCATTCAACTTATCTCTCAGCCTCATTATTTTGCCGTCTTTGTACTGGCTGTGATGAATTCCACAGGAAGATATATTCTACTGATCGAAAAACAGATATATACATAAATGATGAAATAATAGCGAATCCCCCAAACCAAAAAGAAGTGCGAAGTATTTTCTTCTTGGCACATTAAGTTGGAAGGCTCATCAAACATGTAATCAGTCATATTGGGACTTTTTATTTAGTTTTATATTTCGTGAAATATCAACTCACAAAGCCACTGAAAATATGCCTCCTCCTCTCTCTAATTTTTCAGTCAGATAAAAAAAAATATTTGTCAAAAATTTTATATTATGGCAAATAATAAACGCTATGAATGAGAACTGTTTTGGATAAAATATGTTGAAAACTTTTTCTCGATTTTCCCACTCGCATGAGAGCAGTAAATTTAAATAAGCTATTTTAGAATATCATTACTTGCGCTATATATGGCGGCATGTGTGTGTGTGTGTGTGTGTGTGTGTGTGTGTGTGTGTGTGTGTAGGGAGGTCAGAAGGAACTGTGTGGTGTTACTGATAATGAAGGGGTTCGGTCTAGGCAGAAATCTCAGCCACAGTTTCTTCTACAAAGACAGCAGCAAGGGATA
This sequence comes from Vandiemenella viatica, assembly GCA_031002005.1. Lineage (NCBI taxonomy): Eukaryota > Metazoa > Arthropoda > Insecta > Orthoptera > Morabidae > Vandiemenella > Vandiemenella viatica. The sequence goes on from CM061919.1 coordinate 75,108,601, forward strand.
AAAACTCATCAGTAGGGTACATATGAAACGCCAATGGCTTTTCCCAGGAAAGCGCAGAGGATGTCGAAACTAACAACATGGAACGTGTCACATGTGAAGCGTATTGCAAGTGTTTTCCAGGAGTCCCAGATCGAAAAATACCTTCTTCAAATATGAACAGCACTGAAATGAGGAAACATCCAATGATTTGCTATTTTTTGGACGATATACATGAAGACATACAATCAAGAAAAATAAGACGCTTTGAAGGATGTCAAATTTAATAAAATGCTTTAAGTGTCCTTTATGTCTTCTGTCCTTACGACTCTACACCGTGAACATTAAAGGCGAAAAAGGACTGGGGGCAAGGAACGGGAAGAAATTCTGCCATGTCTTTTTGATGGGACCGCATTTTTGTGGAGTAATTTCGGAAAAACATGAAAACCGAAGGGGGATTTGAACCCGTGACTCCCCGAATGCCTTGGCCGAGCGTTATGGCTCACTCGCCAGGTTCGGTAAAAAGCACCTAAAAGACAAACTTTCAACCTGACATGACAAATTCAGCTAACTGCGAAAGACCTAACACGTGAATGCGAGTCAAAGTCCAAGACAGCTTTTGGAGAAAGAGAGAAAATAAATTTTTAATACAAGAAGTAAAAAAAAATATAGATACAATAACAAAAAGAGGATGGATACTCATACAGAATCAAAACCTGTTTATTGACTAAGAAAATATTTGACTTAATTTATGGATGGCTAAAAGAAACAAGAGTGCCGTTGGAAGATCACGCAAGACAACAGTAACAACAGAGAAGTCTTTAGAAAACTGTCTGATGCTGAAAAATTTCTGATACTCAACGAAAACTGAAACCAAATAGAATGATACCAAATAAACAGAATCAGGCCATCGCCAAATTTGAGAAACGACTGTCTTACATTGTTATTTTCCAAGCGCTCTATAAACGGCTAAATTAAAAAAATAGAGTATTGTCTGTGGGTTCAAAAGTTGTATCATTTCATTCATTGAAATACGTTTCATGGCTACCAAACAAAACTGTTTGCCTGATTGGTTTTTCGTGTATCATGCTTTAACGGCCTCAGATTTTGTTAAAAGTTTTGTGTTTTTCACACCAGTTTCTTAATGTTCTAAACTTCAGAATGTACATCGGCTTATATTCTCTGTTTTGATGCCTAAGTTTTTTTTCCCTTAATGCTAGATTAGAGCTGGATCAGTAGTAGTCGCAGGAAGATTCAATAAAGTAATTTAAGAATATTTAAATTTAGCTAATTTTGATATTTTAGGTTAAATTTACAAAATCAAATATAGTGAAATATTTGTGAATAAACTCCTGTTCGGTTGAACCGGTTTGTTAATACTGAACAAAAATCTTTTAGTTAAGTTACTACAGAAGTATAGCATGCAACCAGCCCGCAAGATAACTGGTAGGACTTCAGAACTTAGTGAGGAAGGCCAATAATATAATTTTGCTAAATTGCCAAGGGATGGTGTAAATTGACATCCAATACTACACAGGAGAACTATTAAAAAAGCTGAATCATTAAAGCCATAATATGATTGTTGGCAAGGATCTGCAACAAAATGGAACATGTTCTTTATTAGGATACCAATCGCATAGAATGGTTCCAGGAAACAACCGACAATAGAAATCCGGATGGCAGAACTGGGGATCGAACCAGGGTTCTCCCGAATGCCAGACCCGATCGTTACTGCTTACGTTTCCTGTTCGATAGTGTTATGAGCGTCATGCCATTTGCTAAAAGCACAGTCACTACCGCCGACAATCCGCAAGAAAATTGCCGAAGGCAATTAATACGTGTTCCCATATAGGCCTACAACTTCAACAGAAGGACAAAAGCCATAACTACAGCTACAATTAGTGCAGATGATGTGTGACTGAAATGTAGCACAGCGAAAATTCAAATCCTGACATTGATTTTTAAGAATATTTAAACTTACGAAACTGTAAAACTGTAGCCGTATACATCGAATTAATATTAAAGGCGCACACTGGAAGACGGTTATACGTAATTCTGGTACTTGCCATAGCGCACTCAAAACATCCTGTCAGTGAGACATGTCTCGAAATTTTGGAAACGATTGAGAAACCCTTCCTGGAGTGTCGTATATGGAAGATGTAGACGTCCCAGCAGACAGCTCTATTACGCTATGTGACCCTTTGAGCGCGATAATTGGATATCCATGATGGAGTCCACACCCGCCCCAGAGCGGACGAGCGACAGAATCTGATACCAGCGGACGAGACCAGATATCAGCCATCAGGCGGGAATACAGTCCAGTTAACTGCATCCACAATGCTAACGCTTTAAAACATGGTACTTCCTCAAATTAATTCCACATTTATTTTTTTAAACTAAACTTGTTTTACAGCGTTAGGCGTAACACCGACCAGTAATTTAACATTAATATAATCTTCTTGTTGTTGTGTATAATAATTTGGTTACGTGTCATGATTTCCGATAAATGAACGCGGAATAACCACATTGCTGCAAAAATGTGTATTTACGGACAAACAAGATAAACGGAGAAAAACCTGTAGTGAAACTTAGGTGCCAAAAAATAAACAGACGAAAAAATGTAGTGCGTGAAACTGTCGTTGTTCGCAATCAACAATTACGTGAGGTGAAAAAGGGGTGGGGATGCGGCGAAATCTCACCAAATCTCAGCAAGGGGGAGGGGGAGGGGTCAGGGGGTCAACGGAAATCTCACGTAAGGTTTTGGAAAATTTTGTTGGACTGTAGAGCTACAAAACACTCAAAGTTGTGAGGGCGATTTCTAGCGGGGGGGTGGGTTCAAACCAGGTCTCACCACAGGGGGGGGGGGGAGGGTCCGGAAGTCCGGAAAAAAAACCTCACGTAATTTATGGATGCCCTCTTACTGTTCTAAATATTGGCCATTCAAATACAGCTGATAGCTCTATTGATCAACTCCTATAACCAAACAACTATTGCGTGGTAGTAAAAAAAGAGAGGTTTCATACCCCTTTATATACTTAGGTAGAGTAGTTAATAACATCATACTGAAAGAAATAGCGCAATGACTTCCATAAAATAACCAGCCCGAAATTCCCTATTCCGTCAAAAGTTAAAGAGCGAAAATACTCTGCACTTTAGAACTAAATGGGCTCAGGCCCAACCATATGTCTGTCAGTCTGTCCGAAGACGGAATAAAGTCAGAATTCAGACGGCAGTCGCTACTGAGCACTAGTGACTAGACTAGCTTGTAATGCTGTATATAACGACTTGCCAATTTTACTTGATTTAGTTGGAACTGCAATTACGTCGACTAAAGTGTTAGTGAAATGAACCTAATCGATGTCGCCTCTTTTTACACGCTTTATATTAGCTTGACTTGTATGTATGTATGTATGTATGTATGTATGTATGTATGTATGTATGAATGTAACGGAATTTTACAACTCCATTTTGACCCACTTCTAGATGTCCGAGCTGGTTGAAATTTGGCACACATATTAAGAACCGGTGACAATACAATAATTTCATAGCTATATCCTGCTATTCTCCTTACTTTGACAGTAACAACAGAAAAATTGTTGAATGTCGTGAAATTTTTCAATTTAATTTTAACCCAATTCCAGATGTCCGAATTGTTTGAAATTTTGCTGATATATTGATAACTGATTACAATACAATAATTTCATAGCTATATCTTGATATTATCATTACTTTGACAGTAAAAACAGAAAAAATTTGCACACGTTTTAAAAACCGTTAACGTCCTGCTATTCTCGTTACTTTGACCATCTCCAGTTTCCCGGGTGTGATTTACGAGCCTTGGTTGCTGACGACGATCGTCTTCCACTGTCTCTTATCCAGAAAGGTTTCTCTGTCTGCAGTCACTTAACGTGATATTGAATAGTGAGTATTCGAAACATTACTTCGTACTATTATAGAAGAGTAGTCTTCCACATTTACCCTGCTATTGGACCTCTGGCTGGGCTGCCATTTAATTGTATTTAACTCGTGGAAATAATAATTAAAAATGAAACTACAACACAAAGATAAAGAGAGATTGGCGAATAAAAGCCAACAGTAGGAAACATACTTTTGAAACTATCTGAACTAAAAAGTTAAAAATAAAATTGTAGTTTAAAAAACTAAAAACACGCTTTCGTAGTAATGTGAACTAAAAGGTTAAAAATAATCTTTAAATATAAAGATTTTGTTTAACAGTGATGGGACGTCCCACAATACGGGATAAATTAATTTTTTTGAATAAGCTTAAAGAATAAAGTCACTGATTACAAAATTAACATTAATGAAAAAAAAAAAGCGTGGGGTGCTCTCTACACAACTTTTGACAATGAATCTACCTTTACAAACAGCGAACGACAAAAAAATATAAGACAACTTATATAGCACCCCATGCTTTTTTACATTAATGTTAATTTTGTAATCAGTGACTTTATTCTTTAAGCGTATTCAAAAAAATTAATTTATCCTGTATTGTGGGACGTCCCATCACTGTTAAACAAAATCTTTATATTTAAAGATTATTTTTAACCTTTTAGTTCACATTACTACGAAAGCGTGTTTTTAGTTTTTTAAACTACAATTTTTTTTTTTCGGGGCAGCCTATGCACACAGCGCGGATGAGTGTTGATTATTGTAGTGTATTGTATATACAAAGATGATGCGTGTGATACTCGTTGTCCAGCTATTCAGGTTTTCTCTTCGGAAAGCCATTAAAAGCATCGCCCAGTTTAACATTCCCAACCGACTGTAGAGTATTGGCTGTGAGCAGCCATACTCCATTGAAAATTAACGCTTTTCCGTGAAGCTGAACGTGCAGCCACGCAGACAGCCGATGGGAACAATATACATGAAGGCGGCTGGCCACATCCCTTAGGGAACGGCAGGGGCTCGCAAGCTAGGGGTATGCGGGTACAGCAACAGTGAGGATCGCGCGCAGGGTCACGTGATTGCGAAGTGAGAGTGAATTCGTGCGTGAGCAGTCTGGAGAAAGAAAGTATGTGGGGTGTGTTCAGTCTGCCAGTAAAGGCCCCTGCCAGGCAGACCTCACACACAACGCGCCTGCACGCCGGGATACATATACGACTCCAAACAGGCGCAGAGACATCAAAACAAATAGAATCATCTAGAAGCTAAGTGGGACTATTTCTTACAGAGGTCGCCGTACTACCACACAACGGAATTCCTGCGCCAGGCCGCCTATATAAGCGTAGCCGGCCGCTCCACCGCCAGTTCCGGCCTGACCGCGGAACCAGCTTCAACTACAGAAGACCACCGGAAGTTCGCGAGAAGTAGAAGCCGTCTCTCTCTACCCCGGATCAGGACCAGGCTAAATTTCTCGACGGTCATCCGCTAACTGTACCACATTTGTTATTGTTTACCAGTGTTTTGTGTACATAGTAATAAACCTCAAGGAACCATTAAGTGTAGTTCACTTCAGTGGCGACAAGGTTGGGATAAGAACTCTCGACCATCATGGCTACGCCAGCAGCACCTACGGAATGGCAACAGTTCCTCCAAGGACTTCTACATCAGTTCTTCGAATCTCAGAGACAACTGATTGCGGAAGTCAGGAATCTCCGCCAACCCACGGCCCAGCCTCCGTTCCCAGCATTCAACGACGACGTCGAAGAATGGGAGACCTACGAGAAGCGCATAAAACAACACTTCGCAATTCATCACATATCCAAAGAAGAAGACCAGCGTGCATATTTCCTTTCCTGGAACCAATCAAAGGTGTATGTCTTGCTCACCAAACTTCAGCCACAAGACCCCGACACCCTCACCTTCACGACCATCTGTACGACACTGAATGCATACTACAGACGCCGGTACCATGTCGTCGCGGCCCGCGTCGAATTCTATCAATGCCGGAAGAAGCCCGATCAGACGTATCGCCAGTGGGCGGCCGAACTCCAAGGCCTTAGCAGAAAATGTAAGTTTCAAACTCGTTGTTCCCACGAATCCTACGCCGACGACATGGTGCGTGATCACATCATACAGGCTGCACCAGATGCCGCACTCCGGCATGACGCCCTCAAGTTAGAGGACCCATCCCTGGAGCAGGTCATCGAACTTGCCTACAAATTCGAAATATCTACGGCCGCAGATCGCCGCCTGGAGTCCTGGGCGGATGTGGCCGCAATCCAAACCGACGTAGAGGACACACAGGACGTCGCCGCCATCCAGAGCTCCCAGTCGCGCTCCTCCCGACACCACAACCGGGGACCGCTTCCTCAGAAGGACATCGAACCGGCCCGTTCCGGCAGGGGCACCAAGTCTCGGCAGCAGCAGCGGATCCCGCAGCGCCGACGCCGCAGCCCGCTCCGCCTACCCTCCTGCCCCGCCTGTTATTCAGCACATGAGAGGGAAAATTGTCCGGATCGATGGGCTGAATGCTCACGTTGCGGCAAGAAGGAAATCTGGCGTCCGTCTGCCGCACCAACACCACCAATGCCAATCCCGGCTCTCGCCGCCCAGGGTCTTACCAAGACAGGTTGAGCGGCGCACCTATGGATATCAATCAGGTAGACACTTCCACAGCATCCAAACTTTTTATTGACGTTACGGTCAATGGCAAGCCCCTGCGCCTACAAGTCGACACAGGAGCAGCAGTCTCATTGCTTAATTATACTACTTATGTGCAAATTGGCTCGCCCCCCCTCTCGCCGGCCCCCAAGCGCCTCCTGACATACAACAAACAGGAAATAGCACTCCTGGGACAGTTCACAGCAAACGTCATGTATAAGTCTGTACATCGTTCAGTCCCCTTTTTAGTAGTTAACAGTTCTCTCACAGCAGACTTATTTGGACTGGACGCCTTCCGCTTATTCGGATTTTCAATTGAGGATAACATACACCTCGTATCTCAGCATGTTCCTTTTCCTGAAGTGGACGCCCTTTGCACCGAGTTTCAGGACCTGTTCTCACCAGGCGTCGGCTGTGCAAAGGACTTCGAAGCATCACTCCAACTCCGGCCGGACGTACGGCCTCGATACTTCCGGGCACGCCAGGTACCCGTAGCGCTTCAACAACCACTTCAGGAAGAACTTCAACGTCTCCAAGACGAAGGGATCCTCCAGCCGGTGCGGTTCAGCCCCTGGGCCACGCCGTTGGTCATAGTTCAGAAGCCAGGACGCCGCTTACGTCTCTGTGGTGACTTTAAGACCACCGTCAACCCGCATCTGCTGGTAGACGACTATCCACTTCCGAGACCGGACGACCTCTTCCGTAAACTAGCAGGAGGTACCTACTTTACAAAAATTGACCTGGCAGAAGCATACCTTCAAATCCCTTTGGATATCCAGTCCCGACAATACACAGTCATCAACACTCCCTCTGGCCTCTTCCAACTCAACCGGCTCATGTTCGGCTTGGCCAGTGCTCCAGCGATTTTTCAACGGTATCTCGAACAACTTCTCCAGGATATTCCGGGATGCATCAACTATCTCGACGACATAGTCGTCACGGGACCCTCCGCTGCCGAACACATGACCAACCTCCGCCTACTCTTCCTCCGCCTCCGTGCAGCAGGATTAAAATGCAACCTTTCCAAGTGTCAATTTTTTCAACAATCCATTTCCTACCTGGGTCACATCATCGCTCAGGAAGGCATCTCCCCAGCATTTTCCTATGTGGACGCTATTTCCAACTTACCTCGGCCTCAGGATCTACATCAGTTGAAATCTTTTTTAGGCAAAATTTCATACTACAGAAAATTTATACCCTCAGCAGCACAAGTGCCAGCACCCCTGTACCACCTCTGTCGCAAGAATGTCCCGTTCCGTTGGACCCCAGCTTGCGAGACCGCATTCCACACCCTTAAACAGCAGCTCAAGTCCGCAGCATGCCTCATGCCATACACTCCAAACCTCCCCTTGATACTTGCCACAGATGCATCCGATTACGGTGTGGGGGCAGTTCTGTCTCATAAATTACCAGATGGCACGGAACGCCCCGTAGCCTACATCTCCAAAGCCCTATCAGCTGCTCAGCTTAAATATTGTCAAATCGAGAAAGAGGCGCTAGCTATTGTTTTTGCCTGCTCCAAATTCTATTCCCTTTTATATGGGATTTCTTTTCATCTCATTACCGACCACAAGCCACTCCTATCACTATTTGATCCGTCCACACGTCTGCCTACCAAAACATCCCACCGCATCCAGCGTTGGGCACTATTCCTGTCCCAGTTCAGATATACCAGGCATGCCAATGCAGACGCCTTATCCAGACTACCGCAGGGACCAGACCTTGCCTTCGACAAGTCGGAACTTCTGGTGTTCCAGATCGACAATGACATACAAGAAGCACTGAAGACATTTCCAGTCACGGCCTCAAAAGTCGCGGCAGCCACAGGGGAGGACCCCCTCCTCCGTGTCATCCGACACCACATCCAACACGGGTGGCAAACACGTTCCCCTCCACGCCATCATCAAGACCTCAAGTTCTACTACTCCATCCGCCACCAGCTCTCAGTAGTAGAGGGAGTGCTCCTCCGCACAGAACCAAATTCCACCCCGAGGGTCGTCGTTCCGAGATCCCTACAACCGACAATCCTCCAAACTCTCCACCAAGGACACTGGGGAATTGCCCGCACCAAATCCCTTGCCAGACGCCATGTATTCTGGATCGGCCTTACCACGGATGTCACGAAGATGGTGCGGCGCTGTACCATCTGTGCCTAACAACTGCCCCGCCCCCCTCAAAAGTTCCTTTCCTGGCCGGCACCGTCCGGACCCTGGGAACGCATTCACCTCGACTTCGCTGGCCCATTCCTAGGCCACCAGTGGCTCCTAGTGACGGATGCCTTTTCCCACTTCCCATATGTCGTCCGTTGCTCCACAATCACCACAGAGGTCACCATTTCAGCCCTCACGAAGATCTTTTCCATCGAAGGATTACCATACGCTATCGTCACAGATAACGGACCGCAATTTCGAAGTCGGGAATTCCTATCCTTCTGTACCGCCAACAATATCCAACACCTCCTCACCCCGCCCTTCCACCCCCAATCTAACGGGGAGGCGGAACGGCTAGTCAGAACATTCAAAACCCAAATGACCAAATACACCACAAGTCACAAACTCGGAGAGGCATTGACACTCTTCCTCAGTTCCTATCGAACCACTCCAGTGGGGGCCAAAAGCCCGGCGGAATTGCTACATGGCCGCCAACCTCGCACTCTCCTCCATCTCCTCTTACCCCCGCCCAAAGTACAGGTACCTTCGGGCCCATTCCGTTTCACCCCGGGCTCCCTAGTCTGGGCCCACGGGTTTGGCTCCCGGGCCGGTTGGCTTCCGGGGGTCATCCAGCGGCCCCGGGGCCGCCAACTGTTCGACGTCAGCCTGGATGGCCGGATAGTGCGACGCCATCGAAACCAACTACGTCCCCGCTACCCCACGGCACCGTCCTCTTCCACCACGGCACGGCCATCCACTTCTTCCTCTCCTTCCCTGCCACCTCCACCACTCCTGCCGTCTAACCGTTGCTCAGGGACAGTTACAGCGCCACCAACGACGCCACAACCTGTCGGTAGCTCCGACACCCTTCAGCCGCAGCCTCTCGACCACCTGCGGGGACCATCTTCAGCGCCCCCCGTACAGCCCCCGGCCATCGACGCCGACGAACCGATGCCGTTAGCTCCACAAGTACCTCCACCACAACCTGCACCACGACGCAGGTCGGCTCGCATCGCCAGGGGAACAGCTCCGTACTCCCCTGGAGGTAGCCTTCATAGTCTGCTCCAGGGCGCCGCGGCAGACGACCTCGCAGACGTCGCAGACATCGCTTCCCCCCCTCCCCCCCCCCGGGAGGGAGGTATGTTCAGTCTGCCAGTAAAGGCCCCTGCCAGGCAGACCTCACACACAACGCGCCTGCACGCCGGGATACATATACGACTCCAAACAGGCGCAGAGACATCAAAACAAATAGAATCATCTAGAAGCTAAGTGGGACTATTTCTTACAGAGGTCGCCGTACTACCACACAACGGAATTCCTGCGCCAGGCCGCCTATATAATCGTAGCCGGCCGCTCCACCGCCAGTTCCGGCCTGACCGCGGAACCAGCTTCAACTACAGAAGACCACCGGAAGTTCGCGAGAAGTAGAAGCCGTCTCTCTCTACCCCGGATCAGGACCAGGCTAAATTTCTCGACGGTCATCCGCTAACTGTACCACATTTGTTATTGTTTACCAGTGTTTTGTGTACATAGTAATAAACCTCAAGGAACCATTAAGTGTAGTTCACTTCAGGGTGAGTAAAACTTGTGTGGTTTTGGTGACTGGTGTTCCATAGTAGAAGCCGAGCGGACATGTTATATCAGTGGTCTCCGACAACGAACAATTGGGTCCAGTCGTTATTCGTACAAGTTCGTGAGAATCATTTTTAAATGAAGGAATCTCGTCGGTCGACTCCAAGCAGAGCATCAGGCGCCAGTTGTGATCACCGCAAATGACATTCATACTGATTAAACTCAGTGCCGCCCTCCAGAAACCTCATTGCTCTCGCGAGTACGATCAGTGGATATATAAAAGTCCCACAGAACATTTAAATTAATCCACTTCTTAATTTATTGAGAGTTTGTTTTAATCTGTTTACATACAATTGCTAAGAATAAATCTGAGAAATGTTGCTTTTGTAATAAATGTAAATCTCTGTCGAAACGTAGGCGCAACAGTATTGATAATTAACAAAGCAATATCCCGATCCCTCCCATTATTAATTTGTATAATTGAAATTTTATTTATGTTAATTTGTGCAAAATAAACATAACATCGAAACGCAATCATATAGTACAAATTGTGCACCACCCTAATTACCGAATACACAAGAGTGAAAATTTTTTTAGTACCGAAAATATCGTGGTATGTTCCGGAAACCATGTTGCTGTAGCGACGACGATACCATAAAAAAAGAATAAGATTAGTATGACATTTGAACAAAAGTGGCTATATCTCCAACGTGGGGACATCATTTTATACGGGTTTTTTAATTTGTTTAACAATCAGAAGACAAAGTTGTTAGATCAGTTTTGGCAGTAATAATTTGGTTTAGATATATGATACCACTTCCGACAAATACCCATTCTCCCCCCTCCCGGGATCTTCTGACATGATTCTTTCAAAACCCTCTTGAATCATATTTTCTAATATTTTTGTGAATAAATCTTTGAATTCCTGATTTCAGTTCAAGAACCGCCCTTATTTCAGTAGCGTAACCCTTGGATCTTGGATAAATGATGTGGAATCGGGGATAATGGGCTGGCTTTAAAAATCAAGGTCCGGGTTCAAATTAATCTCTGACAAAGTAAGTTTTGTGGTTTGCCTTGTTCTTATGAGCTACACCAGGACGCTTCGAGGTTCAGATTCCATGATGACGTGTAAATCCCGAAGGAAAAACATTGGCGTCCATCCTCCTATAGACTGACTTCGTATGCCTACTTCAGAGGATCAAAAGAATCCATTAAGTTACTTTTCGACGTGAATACAGTTTCCCCAGCATCTCAAAATTATAAGGAACATGAAAACGGTTCGTTTTGAATCATCTGAAAACTGCGAAACGGAGAAAAAGGGGATAAACGGCTGTTTGCTTATGACATTGTCTTGTTATCAGAATAAAGTAAAGATACTGCAAAATTAGCGAAAGAAATTATCAAGGAAAGAATTTAGATTAAATATTATAAATAATGCCACTGGAAAGTCATCATAATAATTATCATTTTCTGTTTCCTTCCACAAAAAAAAACTGAGTGGCATAATTGATGCTGAAAACTGTGCCACGTGAAAGCATTTAGTTTGCACAATCATGTTTGACACAATCTTCTTTGCGCGGACATTTCCAAAGAAATGTCGTCGCGTGTGGACTCATCGTTAGAGAGAATTCTCCGCTTGTTTGACGCATGATTTTTAAAAAAGTTATATTGTTCCTTGAAATGCATTACTGCGGCAATATAAAGGCTCCCATACACGATCAAACAATGTGCGTAGTGTATGACACTGAATGACTTGTTTAGTATTCTGTGTGTAGTTTATTATTATGGCGTCAACGAATAATAAAAATAAAGAATTTTTGAGTCAGTATATTACACATTATTTCTAGTGGCTAATAATTTCTCTTCTTCCGATATTGGTTCCACGTGACTACTTTGTTCAGTTAAATGTATGCTCATTTCTAGCAGCTCAAAAAACATGTTAACGTACATTTGAGGATACGAGTTGTAATTTACTGATGAACATATTTTGAGTTATACTGCTAAATGGTCATGGTTAGAGTCTTTCCTGTTCTTCATCTATTCCTTCATCCAAATCGCCTGCTTTTTTATCGGTTTGTTTTCTTCTTTTTTGTCAAAGAAAAATTTCTATCCTGGTGCAAGCAGTCTTATTCTCACGTGAATTTAAAAAAGTTAAATGAAGTTTTCGCAAATCATTGCAACGTTGTGTAACAAAGTGTATGACGATATTATATTGGACAAACGCAGCTGTTTCGCATATTTTCTGTTCCTATGTGGGGTTATTAAGACCAGTTCCATGTCAATGAAAGTAAAATTTCTAAAAATTATGATACTTTAAAAGTAAAACTGTAAAAGTAAGAAGTGAGAAAATGGAAACAGAACCCAGGTAAAATTGAAGTAAACCCCTTATAAATGTGGAGAGATGTCGTATTTACTAATTGAGCGAGTAAGCCGAGAGTTAGAGAGCCATTTGGTGACACCAAGGTTGTTCAGGCGTGGTTGAACGATGAATCTGTAGGCTCCCTTAGGGAGTGGATCTCGCTCGTTTATTGTGTGTTGTGTGTTTGTTTGTTTGCTGTTTTTTTGTTTTTTTTTCTTATGGCTTTACGCCTCATTAGAGGAGGTACAGGGCTGGGAACATGGAACGTAAATGAATTCGGCCATGGCCTTTTGAAGGAAGCAACCCGGCATTCACCTGGAGTGATTTGGGGAAACGATTTGAAATCTGGATTCACGGACGGGGATTTGATCGGGCATCCTCCCGAACGCGAGGCCAGAGCATACCGTTTGACTTGACATAAAATAACACTGTTTGGTATGAAATTTACTACTACGGGCAATTTAAGGCCTTAGCCAAGTCGATAAAATAAATTTCGAAAAACTGGGATATTTTGAAAGTGAAATTCGATGTGCATGGTAAGAAAGTGGAAGCATAACCCGCGTAACACAGGTAAAATTGAATCAAATTCCTCTGGAAATGTGTAGAGGTGTTGGCCTTGCCGACTGCGCAAAAAGCCTAGCGACATAGAAAGCCATGCGGGTGTCGATTGGCGGAGCCGCCGGTGCGGAGGAAACAGTTGCACAAGAGAACTTCCTCCGATGGATGTTGACTGCGCAGAGCAACGCAATAATACCACTGTTGTTCAAGTGGACTTTTTACTTCTGTAAATACTCTGAAACATGTGTTGTAGCAGTGAAGTAGCGACTATATGGACAATATTTGTTGATTAAATGGCTATTTGGCTAAAGAAAGACGTATTAACGTTATCACTATGGCATTAGCTCCGTCTAATCCCTTCAATCTTTTTTTTTTCAATGTTTCACACGAATATTAGGAGTGTCAAGTAATCTACCTTGCACGAGACGAACCGCGCTTGAAATTTTTGTCGCTATATGTACCTAAGTTGTTTAACATCGTAGTTGAAATGATGCATTTTGGCTGGCGTTACACACCATTCAAATCCATGTCATCCTAACAAGGCGATGAAAACTATGGTTTAAACTCGCGATAACGTACAACATTGGCGGTATTCGACTTTTCCATTTCATCTTAGAGAAAACGTGGACTAACAGTTCGGAGTAAGCGAAACTCTGATAACGCGATAGCAAAACCAAAACGTAACAACATCAAACGATGAAGATAAAATGGTTATTCAATGTTTTAAGGAAACGGAACGCTTTATGGAAGATAAATCACTGGAATGGTGGAATTGTTTGGAATTCGAGGCTAAAGGAAAAAGAAACAAGGATGTAAAACATGTATATAGGTACACGGAGAAAGGCAGTAATGATGGAAATGGTTCGTCGTTAAGGGAGCATGGGACGATCTAATATTGGAAAATCAAGAGAAGTGCATAAAAAATAAAAAGGAAACACTAGATGTTCCGCTAAAAATTGGTTTATCAGAAAATATAGATAAAGGAGAAAGTGGTGAAATAGATTCAGGAGGACTTGGTGATGTCGAGGAAGAAGGGACAGATGTAAACGCAATATCGGTGGATCAAGAGTTATACCCAGGTGTGTTACTTCCCTATGAACTACCTGTTACAAGTATGAAAGATTGCGCAAACATTTCGAGTGGCAACGTGATGCGGCATTGGAAAGTCGTAGAACGAAATCCGCTACCTAACCACGAAATGTGTCAGGCATTTGTTTCTGTGCCTGTTGTATGACATATCAAATGTGACATATGTTTCAGTCATTACAGTATGATCTCAACTCGCAGTTACCCGGTTTTTTATTCTTATCACAGAGTAAAAGGATAGCAATAGCTGATTCGTCTAGATCGTCCAACATTTCAGAGTGAACCAGCTTATTGCTCAGTAATACTTTTAGTTTCACCTAGATCAGTGGTTGTCAACTAGGGGTACGCCTACAGATTTCGGAACGTGAGGTTACCTCAAGGCGTAATATCATGATTAAAATATCGCTATAATTACATTACTATTGCCGAAATATATTTTAAGACAAACTGCGTGTGTGTGTGTGGATTATATTACTGTAATTCTGTGGTTGTACGAAGCTTTCGACTGGGATCAACGTATTTATTTATTTATCATTTCAGCTATAAGGATACGCCAGGTTGAGCTCTTTCTTGAAGTGATACACGGGAAAAAGTAATTGGTAACCTCTGATCTAGATGTATAGGGAAACTCCAATTGTATTGCACCATATTATTATCTACTATATAATTTCGTAAGGTCACTCACTCACCTCGATAGCTATTGGCTGGAAAATGGTGACCAGAGAGACCATTATAAAAAATTCGTGATTATGTCCACAATTTAATAGCTAAGCAACTACTACCAAATTAATAACCATAATTCAGTCATTAAGTTTGCTTTTCGTAACGTTTCATAGTTTAAAAAATATTAATAAATTTTGTGGCTGAAAAAAGTGGATATGCTTTTTAGTAACAAGTTCCTAATGAAAGCAACTTAAAAAAAACTTTTTTAAAAATTACTGATGGTCTCTGCTGTAACCGCGAATGACAATTATTATTCCGGCTTGGAAAAATTTCAATCTAATTAAAATTTTCACTAATGTTGTTGCTTGACCAAAGTTTATGCATTACGGTTTGTTTGCTTTTTAGGGATATTACTGACCACTCTCGTTAATGGTTTTTGTTAATGTTAGCTGCACGTGAGTTATTAGATTATTTTAAGTGAATATCAAAGACCAAATATGTTACCGAATCGAGTATTATGGAAATTCATTTCTTCGGAGTTAATCAACAGTTCAATAATATGGAATATGTATTAAATTCTCTGGCCTTTACAGATACTGTGACCAATGTTTACATTATGAGTGTTCGCCCAGTCTCAATAAAAGACAACGTGATGCTTTCGAAGCAAACAGGATTTTTTTTTTTTTTTCAATTTTGCAGGTTGAACTTTAAGAGTCAAATACAAGTATGTTTCTATTTAAGCAATTATACTATTGTGCTATCGTCCCTGTTCGTGTTTAATACCTACCTCTATTAATGCTTCTGAGTTCTTCAAGCTCACCCTGAAACACTGGTGAAGTTTACATTTGGTCAAATCAGGTCAATCTTTCATCCTAGAAACCGGAACTATTCTAGATCCGTGACGATACGCAAGAACAATCACGGGATTAAACTAGAACAAATATAATAATGTTAATCGTCAAGGGGTCGTTTACATCATCAACTAATGTTAAACACGTAGTACCTTACCATATCTAGCATGATGGCGCTTTGTCACACCCCGTGTAGTAATATCACATACTTGTTTATTGAATTACCGCTGGATGGTGTATTGAAAGCACTGCTCGAGGCATTGTCTGACATGATACCCCGTTTTAGAAGCTCGCAGTATGCATATGACGTCATCGCGAATTTGTCTTCACTCGGCAGTACACTCCTTGGGCGGACTTGGAGCGCAGGTAAATATCGCGGAAATCCAATTACGAGGCTTCAAAGGTGGCGGCGCATAATACGTCTGGGAAGAGGATCGGCGCGGGAGGAGCACAAACACCCCTCCCGGTGGAGAAGACGGAGCGAGGGTGGAGCACAACCGAATATGAATAGCTCCCACTGCCGCGTCAGATCAAAACCTACCTCTACATATCAAGTCCCGCCTTCCAGCAAGTTCATCATATTTATGAATGGCATGACTTCGGTTCCCCGCTTGTCTTTATAAAGAAATATTAATAGTATTAGCTGTTCACGTGAGCTGTTAATGAACGACCGCGGGACGTCTCTTTTAAACCAGTTATGGCACAATTAACACATTGATGAAATCTGTAACTTAGTTCCTTGAAACACGATAAACATTCCGACTTTGAGCAGTAACGTACCTTTAAATGGATACTAATTTGTGGAGACTATTATCTTAATTTCGCAGCGTTTCGACATATCATCAAACTGAAACACTCCTGGGACAACAGACTAATTAAACTTCCAACCTCATCAAAATCCGACTGATAGTTTTAGCATGAATCGTGTTCAACGAAAAATGGTTTCTAATTTGTGGACACTTTAATCTTAAATTTTCAAGCTTTCCAATTTCACATCAAAATGAAACATACCCTAGAAACATACTACCGAACGTGGTGGTGTAACGGCTAGCGTTCTGGCCTCGCATTCGGGAGGACGGCGGTTCGAATCCCCGTCCGGGCATCCAGATTTGGGTTTTCCATTGTTTCCCAAATCACTCCAGGCAAATGCCGGGATGCTTCCTTCAAAAGGTCATGGCCGAATTCCTTCCCATTCCTTGCCCCCCCCCCCCCCCCATCCTTTCCCGTCTTTAAAGACCTCGCTGTTAGAGAGACGTTAAGCAGATAAAAAAAAAAGAAACATACCCTAGATCTAGGTGCTGTACATTATTCAAATCCTCTTCAATATCTGAAACATAGTTTTTGCGTGAATCCCGTTCATCCCAACTGAAAAAGACAGAAACTTTAATACAATTGTTTCCTTTTCTGCTGGTAAGTAAAAAAGTGACTCAAAATCTAAATGTACAGATCTCCTTCCGGTCGTGGTCTTATTATATTTACAAATCAGCCACAAATTACTTGTTATATGGCATTTGGCTACTAAGACGTACAACCAGGTCCTGTATTGTGTCTCTCAAAGACTACACGAACCAGTTTCTATTGTATATTGCTTCAACTAAGTACGGACAACATAACGGATACAACATTTAATTGAAACTATGCTCGGCCGAGGACATACTAATATCAGCGACCCTTGATACGCGAGCACTTTCACCACCGGCTAGCAACTGTATTATAACGATATCGATAGCGCGGCTAGGTAAGGGTGTTGTTACAAAACATGTAACAGGTCATACATTTGTAATATCATTAACAATTGAGTTTCTGCTAAAAGTGATTTCAATAACATAACGACAAACATGAAGAGATCCATTATCAACCACCGTTAATCTTTCTCTCTTTCGATATATCGGATTCTGAAAACTATAGATGTTTTAATAAAATGCAGTCTTGTAGTCTGAGAGTTGGATCCAGAGGAACCAGCGATCGAATTCCTGCCCAGTAATTCATATTGCTATTTTCCATGCTTTATTAAATCAATTTTGAGCGAATACCGGACTAATTTTCTTCTTCATCAAGAATCTCATCCAGATGACCCAGTAAGGGTTTTTGCAGAAAGCGATAGTCTATATGTTGGGCGATTGTCCGCTGTTTAGTCAAGAATAGCATAAGCCGTCAACGTAGTTGGATGGCGCATGTCGGAACCAACTAGATAGCGGTAAATTGGCTGAAATAAAAGTGGACCTCAGTAAGGTGTTATGAAATAGTTCTCCTCCAGAGTGGTGGAATCACTGAAGGGCAAGGCCTCGCTTTCCACCGGAAGAGATCCCTATCTTACTTGAAACTATGCAAGAAAAAGATAAGGCTCAAATAGATAGTGGGTGACGTCATTTATTCAAATTATGGACGTTCAGACGAAGGGGGCAGTTGGCTTTGGGAGGCAGGTCACTCAAATTTATTTTTGTACTAGCTGGTGCCCACGACTTCGTTCGTGTTTGTAAAGAATATGGATTGACAACTACCGACATCTAACCACCATAGTGCACGATGGGAGACTCGATGCTATTACCACACACAAACACCAGTTATCTGCGCTATGTAGTTCAGGCAGAAAAGTATAATATGTGGACACACATGTCTTTGGTCGAAATACGTTAATGACCTGAATCGACCACTTATTTGATGTAAAATTTCAATTTCTGTTCATATTTTGTAACGTAATTTCGGCAATATTGTTCTGAATGAATAGTGTTAGCACCGAACACCTAGGAGGCACAGAATGTGCTTAACACTTAACGATCAACATTATGTATAACACGGGTAACAGTATGAACATTCAAAACAAATTCATTGACATTTCACTATGTCGCCACGTCTAATTCACAAGTAGGAAGTATTTAAAAGACCCACTTCCCACAGTAAAGGAGATACATTAATATCACTGTCACTTCTCGACTTACCTTACAATGGATGACGCTAAGTTTGGTTCGGTAAGAGTGCGTGAGATATTCCTGGTTGAGTTGGAGCAGAATTTTGGTATGGACTGATGATCTAAGATTTAATAACTTCAGCATCTGATATTTTCTATATGAATAAGTTTTCTATACATCCATTTAACTCGTAGTGTATTTATTTTCATGTTTAAAGCTTTATAACGTTTTTTCTTGAATGCTGAGAAGTTGCACGACGTAAATTTTTTCTTATTTGGAAGTCACTAATTTCGCTGTCAAATTTATATTGGATATTCAGAGCAAAACCGTGGTAGATATTGTGGTGTCTTCTTTTAAGGAAAGTAAATTCTCGATCATACTGTTCTAACAATAAAAATAATTATCAAGTTTGAGTAATATTAATGATTGCTAGTCACAAGATACATTATTCTGGACCAAATAGGATCAATGAAAAGTGGGTGTACAATTTAACTGAATTTATTTAAAAAATGGAATGCGAACCTTAGTTATTTATGATGGGCAATAAATCCACTCAATGTTCAAGTTAGGTAGAAAGTTTAGTCACCCAACGGACGTGTAAATCTGGACGCTTTGTTGAGTCACGTAGAACTGTCTGTTTGACACGCCGCACCGCCAACATCTCACACATACTGTACCACCTAGCGTGGTGGGTAAACGGTTAACGTTCTGACCTCGCATTCGGAAAAACGCGAGTTTGAATCCCCGTCCAGGCATCCAGATTTTAGTTTTCATGGTTTCCCCAAATCACTTCAGGCGAATGCCGGGATGCTTCTTTCAAAAAGGCCATGACCGAATTCCTTCCCATTTTTTGCCACCCATCCTTTCCCGTCTCTAAAGACCTAGAAGCAGTCCCATCCCGCCTCTAATGACCTTAGTCGTCGACGAGGCGTAAAGCAATAAGTTAAAAAAAAAAAATACTGTACGAACTGTCAGGGGTGCCTAGCAACACTGATACTCTGTACTTAGGAATTCATTACAATATGGATGGTTAACCGCCAACTCACTACGGCCTTCCTCAGTGTTTAAGGTACTGGCTTCTGGTAGCTAGTCTGTCAGCCACAGTCGATACTGTGCTTTCTACGGAGTACTGTGTGCTCTCTTTTTTCTTATGTCTTTACACCTTTTCGACGTCGAGATCATTACAGGTTGGAAAGAACTAGAGGCCAGCAATGGGAAGGAATCTGATCATGGCATTTTGTATGGACAATCCTGGCATTCACGTGGAGTGATTTCGGAAAACCATGCAAATTTGGATAGCCAGATAAGTATTCGAACCCACGTCCTTCCGAATGGGGGGGGGGGTCATAGCGTCGCCACTCACCCACCAGCATCTGTCCTCATTCTTTGTTTTATCACCAATCTGTAGTGAAATTGAAGCAACAACTTTAAAAACCAATTCCCAAAGTCTCGTGTGATCGTAATGACCCGGTAACGGCTGCGCTGTCCACCTCTGTCAAAGCCGCCTTAACCTTACCCGAAATCCTACCACATACATAGGATCTACAGTTTAAAGTGGAATCGAATCATCGAAGCGTTCTGGCGTACTTTACATTACACAGAAAGCTGTACCAGGGGGGGAATATCGTGTTAGGAGCCTTCGACAGCCAGTCGAGACAGAGTTTCGAACTGGAGACTTTTCGGTCTCCAATGAGACAGCTTAACTACTGGACCATGCCGCCGCTACACTGCTTAGTGAAACCAATGCTTCCCCTACTAAATCTGACAATAACGATGGAATCATTACACCGTCATTAGCATGGGACAAGGACGGGAAGAAATTAAGCCTTGGCCATTGAAATGAATCCATTCGCCTGGATATATTTTGAAAGACCACAAAGGCCAGAGTGGGTTTCGAACCTGTTGTTCGAATTCCTGTATTGGTTGGAATTCGTATGGTCACTAAAAATGATTTCCATTTCTGGCAAAGCTTTGTTTCTTCATACGGAGAACTCTAAGACGCTTTGTAGTTCAGATGCTAAGCAATACTATCTGTCCTCTTTACAAATAAATATATCGAATTCGATTAGTTGGGCATGATAGAGGCAGATAGCGCCCTAAATTGAAATTCTTTCATTGTGTGACCGAACAATACTTTCTTGCCTCCCAGCAAGAACGTCATCCGCTATTTAAGATTGTATATACAATTTGTAAAAGGTTATTTTTTGCGGCGAAACATCATTCTCCCTTCGTACTAAAAAAATTAGGTACCATTTTGAAGATTCAGCTCTCTTCTTTGGTAACATCATAAATTAATAACGGAAACTTTCTAACTTCAACCCTTAAGTGGCAAAATTATGAACAAACATTTTCACGGGAATGAGACAGCTCAGTGTCAAACTACTAAGCTTCAATGGTGTCGATAAAGAGTGCTCTCTTTACCGCTAGATAGAAGTACCACATATTACAAACTGTGTGGTTTTCCTAGAGTAAGAAGCTTTTCGGATATTTCTTTTTGGAAAACATTTCATCGTAACGGCGCGTTCATAAACTACATAGCCCCATTTTGGCCGCCTCTGAACACCCGCTCCCCTCTACATGTAGCCTAACGTGGCTTTTACCATTACACTTCCCTTCCGCCCCCCCCCCCCTTCCGGCGAGGCACATAGCTTTTTTCCCTGTTGATTCCAGAACACATTTTGTACTGTTTTCTCTTGTTAGACTATAGATGACGGAAATAACTAGTCAGATGCTCTTGTATGATCTGTACTTTATTTTAACTGTGACAAATAATATTAATGGAAAAGCTAAGTGGCTTTCCTCCGAAGCTCCCTCCTCCTCAAGTCCTCAAGTACTCCAGCGTAGCTTTCATCCGAATACTTCCCCTTACCCTTTACCCTTAACCAAGCTACGTAGTTTATGGACGCTCCCTAAGACGTTGTAGGCGTTTGCTACGTACGTATCTCACTAGTAGAGGTCTTCAGTGTGGAAATCTCGATCGTAGAACGAACAAGTCTGATTAATAGTACGTCTTCTCTGGTTTCTCGCCCTAAAGCGGTTCTGCCTGGTGGGCCTCCGTTTAAGAGAAATCGTGGGTTAAAAAGTGTAAAAAATGTTTCCGGATTATTTATACCTGTACGAAATATCGTTTGCTTATAATGTTGATGTAGCCGTGCGCGTTAAGACGGTGGATTTATGCGTGAAGGGTCCGAAGTCTGATCCCACAACTTGTGAATTTTTTTAATTTGTATTTCTTTATTAATGTTCGATCATTTAGCATTAAAAATTTGTTTTGAAACAAACATCCAAATTTATTTTCCTTTGAGAAATACGCATATATTTGGATGATATAAATCATAAAAACATTTGAAAAAAAAAATTAAAGGCACCCCAGGAACGTTTTATAAAGGATATCCTTCCACAACCACATACAGTAATTATTATTGATGTAGAATACCAGATTTCGTTAACACTTGTAAATTCCTTGTTTCAATTCAAAATTTGTTATTAATACCGATCAAATTAGACGTGCCTATAAATGTACTTATAATCGCACTCTGGAATTCATAGGCTCGAAGACTGCTGGTGCGAAAGCAGAACATAGCAAAAAGGAGCCATTCATACACGGCACAGTATGATTTGACACTTTCTGGAGAAATGTTACTACACGTATTCCTTTTTGTTCAGGAACCAAGCAACCAGTTTGTTCCAAGGATACATGAAGAATTTCGGCGCTTGGAGCTGGAGTATGGAAACGTTGTTGTGACCTTTTCAAAATCGGAAAATCTGACGAAAGAAATGAATAAAAAATTTTTGTAGTTAGTGATTAAATCATACGTCATAAATGAAGAAATTTTGTTGATGGTTGATTCGTGAAGTGGACATATTGTTACGACGGTTTAGGATCAAGTCTTCTCAAATGAAAATGGAACTGTTACTTACAAATGTTAATGAAATCTGCTTATCTACATCAATAATAAATACTAAGTGTGCCGGTGGAAGGATATCCATTATAGAATGTTCCTGGTATGCACTTAATTATTGTTTAATTTTTTTAAATGATTTATATCGTCCAAACATTTGCGCATTTGTCAAAGGAATATAAATAATTTTTATAATTTGTTTCAAACAAAATTTATAATGCTGAAATATTGAATTTTTGCTGTCGTCAGTCTTTCGACTGGTTTGATGCAATCCTCCATCCCTTCCTATCTTATGCTAACCTCTTCATCTCTACATACCGTTTACAACCCCCATCCTCAATTATCTGCTTCATATATTCTAATCTCTGTCTTCCTCTACAATTTTTACCTTCGACTGTTCCCTCCACCAGCAAATTTACCAATCCAGCATGCGTCAAAATATGACCTACCAGCCTGTCTCTTGTTTCTGTGAGCTTCTTCCACAAACTTCGTTCCTCACCCATCATTTCCAAAACTCGTTCATTTCTTACTTTGTCTGTCCACTTTATTTTCAGCATTCTTCTGTAACACCACATTTCAAAAGCTTCAATTTTCTTTCTTTCAGGTATTCCTTGTTTCGCTACCATAAAGTGCTGTGCTCCATACAGAGAGTTTCAAAAATTTCTTTCTAATTCCTAGATCAATATTTGAAACTAATAGATTTCTCTTTTTCATTAAGACTCTTTTTACTAGTGTTATTAAAGTTCGAATAGCAATAGGAAAAAGAAATCGCGGGTTGTGGGATCGAACTTCGCATACCTCGCGTACGAACACACCGTCTCAACGAGTACGACTACATCAACATCATAAGTAAATGGTGTTCCATACAGGTATAATTGATCTAGACACTTTTTAACCCCCGATTTTTCTTAAACGGAGGCCCACCAGGCACAACTGCTTTCTGGCGAGAAACTATAGGCGACGTACTATTAATCAGACTTGTTTGTTCTACAATCGCGATTTCCACACTGAAGACCTCTCCTAGTCAGTTGAAAAATTAACAGTTACTACAAATGAGCCAGTTCTTCTTTCATTCTATTCAGACCATCAACCTCGTTATTCATCGTGTATCATTCTAGAAATTTTCGTACGGGCCACGTACTAATATATTTCGAGACTGTTTATACAGAAAATTAGCTACTAGAAAGTATCTTCCTCGCTGTTATGTGGTTTTATTTGCACTACAAGTGTGAGGAACCACTGCGCTCTTATTGGCACCAGTTTGACCGAGATCAGCCGCCACAGTGCGTGGCCCTCTTTTGTCGCCGCGGCGTGTTCTCATTGTGGATAGTAATCACCAGCCTGGTGGGCCGGGGCTTTAGGCGGCGCGCCTAATCCCGTAAGCCGTGGTAATTATAATCGCAAAGTTATTCAGGGCCCGTCGCGGCACAATACGGGTGAGGGCGGTGTTTACATTCCCGAGGCGCGAGTGAAGGCGTGGGAGGGCGGGGGTTCTTTTGTAGCCAGAGGCGGCGGGATTACGCCGGGCGATCAAGCCACACACGCGCAAGTGGCGGCCACTCTGCAAGTCTCCACTCGCTCTCCTAGATTCTCAGCCCCTACTGCTTTGTCAAGCCTCAACCCCACCAATTTTCGAGGAGTGAGTTAGAACAAAATCTTATCCATCAAGATTTGGGTTTTCCATGGTTTTCCCAAATCACTCCAGGCGAATGCCGGAATGCTTACTTCAAAAAGGCAATGGCCGAATTCCTTCCCGTTCCTTGTCCCCATTCCCATCTCGCCTCTAATGACCTTAGCCGTTGACGAGGCGTAAAGCAATAAGTAAAAAATAAATTATCCATCAAGCGGATATGGGATGCTCAAATGAGAGAAGCACCCACTGTGCCTAATAAGAGACTCTGCAAACAGTTAAACAAACAGTGGCGACACCTGTGGATACAGATTAATTAAGATTCCTTACTCCTCACCAACACGAGAAATATATGTAACGTCAGGAATTACAAGGGCAGTTAGTTCAAAGAATCTGTTAATTGCATATAAACCTGGTGTGAAAGGTTTACATGTTGTTACAGCCCTCAAACCCAACATTATAATAATTTCAATTGTATGAATTAAGTACATTGACGTTGGAAAGAAATAAACATTTTTAACTGTAAATTTGTACATTTTTTCGTATGAATGAGTATTGTTTTGATAAACAGAAATTATTTAGATGAAGCGTAACATGATTAAAAGCACAAGAATATGTGAAATGTTAATTAAAATCAGTAATAATGATTGTTACATAAGTCATGTTTTTAGTACGATTTTCGGCTACTTGGAACTATTTAAATTTGTCAGTTTTATGTTTAAATATTCTCAATTTTCATTCAAAAATGTTTCTTCATGATTATAAATAATTTTTTATATGATCTGATTGTTTTTGTACTAATAGGTAGCGACTACTAGCGATCCAGAAGCGTTGGTCGGCTATTTTAATCTTTTCTCGTAAAATTCTGTATCCCCTACTTAATCTCCTGAGATCACTAGCTGTTGAGTTTTCCCTTGCGTACGCTGGAAATTGTGCTAACCGGACGCTATGTCTGTAATATGCTTTAAAATCTTTGAAAGCAGCTGATGATATGCCTTATACGTGTAACTTATGTATTTATAAAGATGGAATGAACAGTGAAAAAAAGTGAATCAATGGTCTTGTTATTTTATCAACTACCTGATTATTTAGAAGTTATAATCTATGATATATCGTATGTCGGTGAAAGTTTAAATCACTTGGTGATCTGACTACAAAATCCTGTAAATCTAAGGATTAATTAATTGACTACAACTTACGGCGAACTTCCACGGAAATGCTTATCGATGTGTTATTCAATGCAATAGATTAATCTCTTAAAAATTTAGCTAAAGCTTTAAGTATGACCTCGAGTTGATCGAGTTATCCTGAAACCATCACTGATGAAGTTTTTTTTTCTTATGGCTTCCGATGTCGAAGTCATCAGAAGTGGTAAAGGACAGGGGGCAAAGAGCAAAGAGTGAGGAACGGTAAGGAATTAGGCTACCTGCCTTTTTGAAGGAACCATTCCAGCATTCGCATGGAGTGATTGGGAGAACCCAAATCTTGATGACCGGACGGGAATTCGAACGCACGTCCTCCCAAATGCGAGGCCAGAGTTTTACCGCTCGCCCACCTCACTCGGCATTGGCAGTAGTACAAATGACTGAATGCTCAACGAAGTTCGTTAAAAAAGCACCAGTTAAAATTTTAACAATGTTAGTCAAGTAGGGTCAGCTGTACCTGAGATAGGTTACTCTGAATCCAGTTTGTTAACCAACTCCCGCCCTGAATGACCGATGAAGTCCTTACCACGAAGCGATATTATAAGACGATATTATGAAAATAATTGCGCGGTGTAAAGATTGGCAGTTGGAGTTAAACGCTAAAAGTGCCAAGTCATCCGTGTAAGTAAAAAGGTGACACCTATTTAGCTCTGAATATACAATTAATGGTACTGTCCTTAGAACGGTAGATTCCGCTAAATACCTAGGGATAACAATTAGTAATAATTTGTCGTGGAATGAGCATATCGAGAATGTAATTGTGAAAGCAAACGTATGCTCCGATTTCTAGGTCGTAATTTAAGTCAATGTACTCTGGAAGTTAAATCGATTGTATACAAGTCACTAGTGCGTCCTCACTTAGAATATTGTTGTTCTGTATGGGGTCCCCATCAAAAGGGGTTAATGGAGGCATTAGAGAAGGTCCAAAGAAGAGCCTCCCGATTCGTTACAGGTGTAGTTGGAGGGAAAGTGTAAGTGTGATGTTTAAGGAGTTAGGTTGGGAAGACCTGGAACACCGAAGGCGTCGCTTTAGACAGAAGCTAATTGAAAAAATTACGACTGACGTATTTCGGAATATCAGCCAGCAAATATTGCTACCAGCAACATTCATATCTCGGAATGATCGCGAAATAAGATAAGAGAAATCAGGCCCAGAACCGATTCATTTCTGTTCTCATTTTTTCCACGAACGATTAGGGAATTGAATAGAAAGGATCTACCTGGCGAGTAAGCTTAAAATCTGACAGCAGTAGTTTTCGATAAAGCACTCTGGCCATCCTGATCTGGGTTTTCCATGGTTTTCCCGGATCACTCCAGGCGAATGCTCGGATGGTTCCTCACATTAGCTCATGAGCCCCTCCAGCCATATCCTGTATATCCCATCCATCCTATTACCCTTTTGGATAGATTCAATGCACCCTCCGCCACACACTTCTAGTGAATCGCGGAGTAATAATAATAATAATAATAATAAAGCTGCTTCACGTCTACAATAATGTCATCTGTTATACTAAAATTTGATCTGTCATTTTTTTTTTTTTTTTTTTTTTTTGTTAATCAGTGATTGAAAGAATGATCTTGATTCTCTACGTGCATTGCGATTTTACCAATCCTCCTCACCTGCCTCATATTTGGAAAGTATCAACTTACACTAGTCACGAAGTTCCTAAATGTTGTAGTTTCCCTGATTATTCATTAAACATCAGTTACTTTTTCTACCACGTTTCATTTTTACTTTTTATAATTTACGACGGAATTCTAAGTTCCTACAACTATTTCTATGACGTCAACTCGTTACTGATACGGCGTTCGACGTAATGGAATTTATGCTCTTGACTCCAAGTACCACATGGTTTGGTAACAATATGTGACATTACTGGATCTAGGAGCCCGAAGATTAGTCCTATTTCCAGAGCTAGTATTAGCACCATAATTACTTCCAACAGTGACAGTCATAATTCGTCGTTTTTAATGAAAACTTCTATCTTTGACCAGCCCAATCAAACGCTTTATAATGATTTGAGCTACGTTTATTTAACTCAGCAACATTGATGGAAAGAAATATGTGAATTCTTTATTTTAATACGAAATTTTTTTGTCCTATGAAGCACTGCTTTCTCTTTAAGTGCCACAATACAGCTAGCACAGGTATTCAAAATCCTTTTCAACACGAATGTTGGAAAGCGTATTAGAAACACATTTAAAAAGATTTAAAAAAATAAAACTTACCACTGGTAACAAGGAACAATAATGTTTTTAAATTCACAAGTATGCAACGCGAATCATCTCACGAAAGCGGTATTCATTGTTCATATTACAAGAATACAAATATACTGGAAATAATTTTAAAAATACTATTCATTATCATCTGAAACGTACCAAATTTACGGTTCTTTATTTAAAAAGTCTTAGCACGGGAATGGTGACATCAAAAACTAAGTAGTAGTGGGTAATTCCAACAGTTTTTATCTATACGAGATATAACTTTTCTCACCATCTAGTCTTCGATACCTAAACACAATGAATGACTGGATTTGAGTAAGCTGAAGTATCAATTAAGTTATCACTCACCAAGTATACGATCCATCACACCCAATCACTTATTACGTTATGCAGCAGGAGATGACTTGTAGTTACAGACACAATTACTATTACACAACCAACCATTTCTATAGATATAGGAAAGGCCTGCAGAGCAATAAATTATATTGTTGTTCAGGAAAATTCCCCAACGTAGGATGGCAACGTCAAACTGATTGTCGCTGTGAAGAGTACTGTATCGAAAACTGTTAAGAATGTAAGCTGTGTTTGACAACACGAGGTTTTTTTTTTATGGCATTTGGCTGCGGGCATAACAGAAAGGTAGCTTGCCCTGCATGCGCATGGTCTTTCTTTATTCAGTGTCAAGCGATAGAAAGCTTGTTAATGTTCGGATGTATTAATGAATGCTAGTACCATTTGTTTAATCGAACTGTCCTCCGCTACCGAAATCAGGTCTGCAGTTAAAAGCGAGGAACACATGGTCTTCTGAAATTCGCAGAAAGATTTGTGAACTGTACGATGTAAGTACGTTGAATAGTTGCTCGTATTAGACGTTACTCCTGTGCCATAGAGTGCAGCTATCACGAAAAATCTCATCCAACCATTTGGATTAGAACAATTTGATCTTATCCCTTATAATATTAATCTCGTACCTGGCGTCATCCAATTCTTCTTATACCTTAAGAAGTTTCTTACTGGTCGGCGCTTTGATGAAGATGAATTACAAAATGATGTTACCAGATTGCACATTGCGCAGGCAACTGATTTTTAGAGCCATTGTATACAAATTCCTTTGCACGAACCGGTAATTTCCTCAACAATGGCGGAGATTAGGTTGAAAATAGTATGGGTTTTGTAAAAATAAAAAATTACACCTTTTTCTGTTACTTATTCCTAACGCAGCTTAATTTGCGAACAGGCCTCAATGCTTTTTTTGACGTTACCGCCAGCGATTGAAGGTGTTCCGAAAATGGTGAATTATGTTTCGTAAGAAGTTCCATCATCCCTAAGACGACAAATCCAGATATATTCAATCACTCCTTGGTAAAGAATTTCGTGGATGCGTTTAAAATGTATACATATATAAACTAACTACCACCCATGCGAAAATAATTAAAATCGGTATTAGATTCCAACTGTTGGAATTTAACGATGATACACATGACTGATTCAAACAGGCAACAGAATTGTTCCTTGACAGAAATATGAACAATAACTTTTCTTACAAATTAATACCATCATGATTAGTCAAAACTATTTCTTGTACAGGAAAAGCGTTAGCTATGCATGTTCACTATGTACGCTTAAATGCGAGTGAAGACGTAGTGATACGAAAGTATCATACCATTACAGTGAAATTATATCACACATTACTGATATGCTCGTACAATTTGTTATTAATTTGTGGAATAATGCAACGATTATAACGGCAAAAAATCAGTATACAGAGAAATCTTCACGATTTCTATTCAATGCTTGCATCTTGTATTGAAAGAGAGTAAGTATAGTGTCATGGAGATTCTTTCACCGTGTGGCTATGCGAGAACGCTTATTTCATAATCTATTGCTGCAGGACTTCCCCGGTCCAGATGAGTATTTCCCAGACATATTAAGCATTCGACTTACGTCACGAACCTGCGGTTAATAGAAATAGCTGCATATAAAGAGAGCTGAGAGGTTGAACAATTTTGCTGTTACATTACCACTCTCCGAAACGGACCATGAGTAATCTCTATTAGCGATGTGACTTCTGTCTCTTTAAGCTTCTAAAAGTATCGGTGGTTGTAGAGATTTCCCTTAAGTCGTAACAGCTGCTACATAAGAAAGCAAGATAAGTGAAACCGTAAGAAAGTGTGAGAAATGCGTAAACCACGGGAAAATGAGTATTTAGTTAATCCTGATCAACCTCCAGTGGAAAGCGTTTTAAGTTCCTCACCGCCTCCCCTACTGGACCCGAGCCTAGCCCGACCATCGCCAAATTAATTTTCAACAAATTAAGCAAAAGGACGGAGGGGCAGGAAATGCCCAGAGCGTCCAGTGTCACCACGGCTCGCCGTGGTGGCACAAACCTCCAGCTGATGATGATGAGCTGACTCAATAATTATAAGTCAGCAGACCAGTATAGATGGTTTCATACCTTAAGAATACGGTGGAGCTAACAGTTTAGATATCCAGTTTTTACAACACAATCCGGCGTTACACCCGTGATATCATTGCATTAGAGCAGTGATGTCAAAGATATGGCCCGCGGGCCGCATCCGGCCTCCGGGCCCTATAAATACGGCCCGCGATCGCAATGTGACACAGAAAGAAGAATCATGTTTTTTTATAGCTTTTAGACTTCACTCGATTCCTCTACGGAAGTTTTAAAATGCGCACACTACATTTATAAGTAATTTCAATGGTAGCGCGTGCCTAGACAAGCGAGAGAGATAGACAGTAACGCCATCTCTTAGCAACGAGCGGAATCTTCCACGCGTTTCGAGTCTAGACTAGAACCTTCCTTATCGATATAAAAGGAGTACGTCGGCGCGACGTGAGTCAGTTGAGTCGATTGTGACGGTATTGTGCATTTATTTGTGTGGTGCGCGTGCGATATCCATAACTGTTGTGTCGAGTTCCATAATTATTACGATTTTGGCATAATGTCACAAAAACGTAAAGTTGATAGTGAGTGCAGAGTTTTTCAGTCTAAATGGGAAATTTCATATTTTTTCATAGAATGGAAAGGTAAACCACTTTGTTTGATTTACAATCAAACAGTTGCTGTTTGTAAGGAGTTTAACTTGAAGAGACACTATGATACGAATCATAAATCAAAATTCGATTGTTACACTGAAAATATAAGAATGGACACATTGTCATCTTTAAAATCTAAACTTCAAGATCAACAATCGATGTTTACTAAAGCTAATACTGAGAGCAAAGATGTCCTGAAATCAAGTTTTATTATTGCATTAGAAATCGCGAAGAGATCAAAACCTTTCACTGATGGTGATTTTATTAAAGACTGTATGTTGAAAGTTGCCAATGTTTCATTTCCATTTGAAAAGTCAATAATTCAAAATGTTTCGCTGTCAAGAAACACTGTTGCTTCAAGAATAAATGATTTATCTCAAAATTTGGTTCTTCAATTGAAGGAGAAAATTAAGGAATTTACAAACTTTTCACTGGCTGTTGACGAGAGCACTGATACTGTTGATACAGCTCAACTTGCTGTTTTTATACGAGGTATTAACAGTAACTTTGAAATAACTGAAGAACTATTAAAGTGCGTTCCATTGACAGGTACTACAACAGCAAATGATATTTATTCTGCAATTGAGCATTTGATAGCAGAATATGAACTCGACTGGAATATACTTAGCAGCACAACTACGGATGACGCGGGCGCTCCTGCCATGGCTGGCAAACATTCGGCCGTTGTAACTAAATTAAAACAGAAAACGTCAGGGAATTTTGTGGGATTTCACTGTATAATTCATCAGGAATCATTGGCATCCAAACATTTAAAAATGGACCATGTCATGCAACCTATAATTAAAATAGTAAATTTTATAAGGAGCAGAGGACTAAATCACCGACAGTTCAGGCAGTTTTTACAAGATTTGGACGAAAAGTTTTCTGATGTCCCTTATTTCACCGAAGTTCGTTGGCTCAGTCGAGGAGGATTTTTAGAAAGATTTTTTGCATTACGTGACCCTATTCAAGATTTCATGTTAGAAAAAGGCAACCCAATTGATTATGACAATGAGTGGTGGGTTGATTGTGCCTTTTTGGTAGATATGAATAAACACTTGACTGATCTGAATGAAAAGTTACATGGTAAGAATCTGATTGTCACTCAAATGTATTCATGTATTCAAGCATTTGAAACAAAGTTGAGGCTGTGGGAAAATCAGGTAAAAAATCAAACTTTGGATCATTTCCCTCATTTAAAATCATTTTGCACAGTGAACCACAAAAAATTGGATCAGTATTCTCAACGTCTGCAAAATCTGATCACGGAATTCAACTATCGTTTTGAAGAATTCCACAAAATGAATGAAATGGAATTCCCAATTTTCAGCAATCTATTCTAATTTGAAGCTTCACAGGCACCAGTTCATTTGCAAATGGAGTTGATAGATCTTCAATCGCACAGTATTTTGAAAGAAAAATTTAAAGAGGTAAACGCTCTTATGTTTTATACACAATATTTCAAGAGTTTGGATAACTACCTGGAATTAAAAAAGCATGCAGCACGCATTCTGAGCATGTTTGATAGCACCTATTTATGAGGGCAGATGTTTTCCATCATGAAAATAAATAAGAACAAACATCGCACAAGACTTACGAATGAACATCTCCAATCAATTCTTAAAATAATTACAACAAATGTGCTACCTGAAATCAATGAGCTAGTCAAAAACAAGAGAAATCAGGTATCTGGATCCTGGAGCTCAAAATAATTACCGTCTTTTATAACTTTGATATGATTTTTAACAATTGTATATTATATACTATACAATTAAATAAATAAAATGTTATAATAATTCAGTACATTTTTAATTTGAATCTGGCCCGCCTACACATTCTAAATTTAATATACGGCCCTCTGCAAAATTGAGTTTGACACCTATGCATTAGAGCAAGGGTGGCCAACCCGCGGCCCACGGGCCGCATGCTGCCTGCCTTCGACATTTTTCCGGCCCGCGAGATTCATCTCACTTTTCTATATTTTTTTTTTACATTTCATTTTTAGTGTTATATATTTCATTACTGTGTGTGTTTAATATCAATATTGTTATTATATTATCTATGTTTACGCGTAAGAATAATAGTAAACAATAATAATAACTCATTATGTTTCAATTTTTCACTAAAAAAAAGTCTAAATCTAATATGGTGATAAATAATTTTACGTATATGCGGCCCGCGGATAATGCATTTCGAAAGTGGACCGCAAGATAATTTGGGTTGGACACCCCTGCATTAGAGAGTTGTTTGTGCAGATATGCTAAATCAGACGCACAGTGGTAAGCTTGTGATTCTATTTGACCGACCTTGTATATGGGATCATGATTGAGGCAAAATTAAATTACGCCTTACAGTTATCCAGAAATAATCCAAAAGTTTGGCTTGAGGTATCCTATTGCACGTATGCTAATGCAGACGCACAGTGGTAAGCTTGTGATTCTATTTGACCGACCCCGTATATGGGATCATGATTGAGGCAAAATTAATTTACGCCTTACAGTTATCCAGAAATAATCCAAAAGTTTGGCTTGAGGTATCCTATTGCACGGTATACGGATCGAACTATTTTTCTTCCCTCGTTGAGTAGATAAGGCCAATGTAATCTTGGACAGCTCCAAGATTTATCATCTATACTTTTAGTGCTGCCGACAGCTGAAATAATGTTCGAGAAACATAGCTTCTTCTCTGTAGCACATGGAGCGATATATTCAGTGGATTGGTCGTAAATTAGGCGCCAATATCATAGACCTAATACCACACTATTTATCGTACGGGCCTTCGTCGGGTAACTGATTTTTGATGCTACTCCGAGAGCGTAAGTGAAAGCCTACCTAAAGATGAGAACAAGTGGCCGCAGGTACCAACCTCGAAGATATTCCCCTGATAGTTCGAACTTCCTCGAAGATTGTTTACATTCATTCTTCCATCTTCGTAGGAAAAATTGAGAGAATTTTAAGGAGCGACAATTCTCTATTTTAAAACAGGAGAAATTTAATATACAGATTTTCAGATAAGTGTACTCCACTTTATAATGAAATTTCGTTCACAATAAGACACCATAAACATTTATTAAAATCTATCTTTCAAATGAATCATTCAATAATTTACAAACAATGTACTTAAATAAGATATAGAAGACCAACAAGAAAATAAACATATAGCAAATCAAAATTATATCAAACAAAAAAGAGGATAAAGTCAATATAAATAGAGCAACAAGTGCGTCGTAGAGAACGCGTTATGAGACGAATAATTTCTTCTTAGATTGATTCGTTGCCTATGTGTACGTTGCTGGAATTAGGTGAGCTACTGCGTTCTAACCTTGAAATAGTGGATATATCGTTATCAGCTGTAGTCAGGGCAGATACGGAATCAGGTATTATCGGACAGAAAAAAAAACACAACTCCATAACAGCCAGTTTCAAAAGAGTGACCAATATTAACGCTATCAATTACCAACTATTGACAGGGAGTAAGCCTAACATATTTATTGACATTTTAAATATTTGACATCTCGTATATTTTCAAAAAATGACATTACATCCGTGGGAAACTGGTTTCTCAGATATTCATCTCATCAGATATATTACAATTTGTCGTGGGTATGGCTTAGTACGGTATGTGTCGTATCTTGAAAACAGTTAAAACTGACGTAAATCAGATGTAAAAGTAAAATAGTCGCGATGTAAAACATTTACAATAGAACGTCGTACTCTATTGTCTGATTTTAGGACGAACAAATGAGCCATACAAATATTTTTGTTTAAAAATATAGGAATTATTAAGTTTCTTTAAATCAGCATAAGTTATCTTTGCATACAATGAACAGTTAAGGTATTTTATTAAACCAACGAAATTATTTATGACATAATAGCATGTAATATCTACATGTAGTAGTACACATTATACGCGCAACAAATTGAATCCACAAAAAGCTGTTAAGAAATATATTTTACTGGCTGATATTGCAAGTTTACTGTATATATTGTTATAAATTGCACTTATAATTAATGATAAACAATGAAGGTTTGCTGGAGTTTAGAATACATTTATTTTATTTTGTTGTCCAATTGATTTTTTTGTGCTTCGGTTATCCTTCCTCTTTTTTTCCTTTCGGCATATTATTTGGATTCAATACCTTTAATATTGTTCTGATGGGCACAAATAATTTTGTTGAGATATGTTTTTGGTTGATTTTGTTATTGGTAGGTGACGTCAGCTTGTGATTTTTTAAATCGATTGCAACCTTGGTGAAAAGCAAAGAAAATTACTTACAATGTGCTGCTTATGCTCTTCCCAAGTTTACAGATAGCTAGAAAGGACCAGTTTGTGGAAATATATACCAATCCCTATATTTGTAAACTGACGGTTATTTAATAATATGAGAACAATACTTAGTTAAAACAGTGCGCATGGAGTCGAACCAGTGATCCTTGCCTTGCGTTGCCTTCAAACTAAAGCAGGCTTGCTGTACCAATGTTCGGCGACCGGACTGCAGATATTGATCCTGCGATGCGCAAAACACGCAAACACATTCGCGCGAGCACATTGCTCATATTTTATGAATGTGACTAATATATCGTTAATTACCAGCTGGCCGGCACGCGGTCACAAATTACACCGCCCCCTCCACCAGCAATGAATGGGAAGGCGAGCGCGCGGGCATTAGGGAATCCGTATGGCTGGCTACCCGAGATATGGCCGTGATGGAACACCGTAATTAAATCGTGTTTGGGCCCAGCGCCTGCCAAGAATACCTCCGGGCCTGCTACACGACCGCAGCGCACACTTGGTAATCACAGACGGAGGCGTCCAGGGCGATTAGTCGATTTACTAACATGCCTGTGAGACGGTAGAGAATAGAAATTCTTCAGCATAACAAATTACAGTTTTAAGTTTAAAATGTAATGCGCAATCAGGAAAGGACAAAGGGCAACGATGCGTAGAGATTGTGAGATTAGAGGTGCAGGGACATAAGATCTACAGCAGCCAGGAGATATCGATCACTAACGATCTGACCTCGCATTCGGGAGGAGGCGAAATCGAATTCCTGTCCGGGCATCGAGATTTGTGTTTCTCGTAGTTTTCCCAAATCTCCCCAAGCGCATACCAGGAATTCCTTAAAAAATCCATGGCCGAATTCCTTCCCGCTCCTTTTTTCCTTCTCTAATAACCCCGATTTCGATAAGGCCTGGAATGGGATTCATTGCAAGACAGGAGGAGAATGAGGAGAGTCATGGGAGTGTACAGGGCATATACTGGCGATGAGGCATGGAAAGATATTGCAATAGGTATGAAAAGTAGTGCATGGAAGGGAAAAGAAGACCATGACCATAAGCTGGCACTCGATTTCAGGCACAAGGGTGTAGGAAGATTCTCTTTTTTAGGTAAGGGTGTCAGGGATTGGAATGAGTTACCAAGAGAAATGATGAATAATTTACTGAAAACTTTGAAAGAATTTAAAGATAAAATTTGTAGAGGGCAAATGTAGGTAGGTGCAGGATAGGGGGAAGATGGTTGTGTAGGGAAATTGCCACCGGAGCCTGTGCTCCATTGCAATTAAATCAAATTAAAAAAAAAATTAAAGCATATATATATATATAGAGAGAGAGAGAGAGAAAGAGAAATGTGCCTGTATACTACACCATGGATAAAGATGAACAAAGGATCACGTAACTTTCCAAACGGTTGTGGGCCAAAATTTGACACAATATGTGCGTCCGTTGAAGCTTTGTAGCTTGAATTAAGTCTTCTTCTGTTATTTGTTTATTTAGCTTCTTTTGGTGGTCTGGCTACTACTTTTTTTCGCTCTGCCACCCCGTGAGGAGTAGTTATAGGTGGGTAGGACCTCTTTCATGTGTGCAGTAGAACAAATGAATAACACTCCGGTACGGTATATATAATATTTACATTTATTAACAACAGTACATAACAAACTTGTAAAAGCCCATTTGCTTTGTCTAATCCCCTTGTTACAGCCAGGACAGTTATCCTTGCGACTAATGTCAGAGCTTGACTTTCCGTGAGCTTCTATCTTATTCAACCATCCCTAATTCTGACTTCGCCTAAGCAGGTTCCTTCCCACCTGTATCAATGGTAGCGCTGTGAGCTGCGCTCGGCATAGCCTGCTTCCATCTTCGGCTGCCTCTGCAACCGCTACCAGCCTCGACTCGAAGACCTCCAGTTGCGCCCTGCCAGACAGACCATCTTCGCTCTCTGCAGTCCAGTTATAATCGTCGCTCCCCCCCACTCCATTGTACCTGGTGGGGAGATCTACTTACCAATTGCTTTGCCCATTGATGCGGTTATCCCTGTCTGTTGAGTCGAGATTCGCACGTAAATGTCGATTCTTCTGACATACTCCGCAGGTCGTTGCCTTCTGAGCTTATATATTTCTTCTGTTGCAACTGCTTACAACTGCTGTCGCAACTGACCTAGCTTGCTGTAGTACTTTGTGAAATATTATACGATGGTTGGAACTTAAATAGTGGCAACACTGCTGTAGAGACACTATGGCGCAATGGAATCTACTATTGTCGCTGATAGCACACGTTGTTGACATACCTACCTTACCTCCGAGCAAATGGACTCGCCCGTCCCACGTCTCCGGCGTGCACACAATCGAAGGAAACTTGCGGTCTAACATAACGGTGTCACTATGTTTTCGAAACAGGAACAACGGAGTTGGATCAAGATTGAATGTGCCAGAGGTCGTACACCACGGCAGTGTCATCAAGGTATTCAAGAGGTGTGCGGGGAATCTGTATTGGCGTACAGAACAGTGGCACGCTGGGTAAAAGCCTTCAACGAGTGTCGGCAAACTGTGGCAGACATGCATCGGGCAGGTCGTCCTAGCGTGTCTGAAGAAGAAATGCATACTGTTGCCGCGTTAGTGGACAATGATCGACGCCACAAGATTCGTGAGCTCGCCTACAAAACCAGATTAGGGCATACGACTGTACTTCGCATCCTGAAGGAACGCCTGGGCATGCAAAATTGCATCACGATGGGTTCCGCATGAATTGACCGAAATGCAGAAATGGATGCTTTACGACGCTGCTCAGACGCATTTGGAGGACTATGAGCGCGAAGGAGAGGCTTTCATACCGTATCGTAACACTGGATGAGAATTGGGCCACATCGTACGAGCCAAAACTGAAACGCCAATCCAACGAATAGCGTCATTATGGGTCACCGCGAAAGTCGAAAGTGCGTCAGAAACCCAGTTTGATAAAGGTCATGGTGATTTTCGTGTACGACTGTGATGGTGTTATCCTAACGCATTACGTTCCTCCACGGCAGACCGTCAATGCACAGTATTACTGTTCGTTTTTGGAGCATCACCTGCGACTAGCTTTGCGAAAGAAGCGGCAACGCTTTCTGCACAACCCACTCATCATTTTGCACGACATTGCGCGGGCGCACACAGCGCAAGCTGTGGCTGCTCTGTTCGGTCGATGGGACTGGGAAGTACTGTACCATCCACCATACTCCCCAGACTTAAGTCCTTGTGACTTTGATTTGATTCCGAAGATGAAGGAACTACTTCGTGGCAGTCACTTCAGAACTGTTCCAGAGATTCGACAGGCAGTAGACCGCTCCATTCGCACCATCAATAGAACAGGCTCTGCTGTATACGACGCCTTCCACATCGCTGGCAATGGGTTCTACACAATCTACACAACGCTGGTGACTACTTTGAAGGACAGTAACAGGTGCTAACATGTAACGCTTTTGTATCGGTTGTGAATACATAGAAGCCACTACTTAAGTTCCAACCCTCGTACATCCCAATAATTCTCTAAAAACCGTAAGTCCACCACATTATGACAAAATACACAATATTTATAAGACAATAAATGACAATGTTTCATCCTAAACCAATCATCAAGGCATTTGAAATAAAAATTGAAAGTTTTATGTCCAGGTTGTCCAGCCACTCTGTGGTAGCTCTAGACAGTTTAGCGAAAATAGGCAAGAACCGTTACTACAGTCGTTGACAATACGCCGGATAGTCTGTTCAGATGCACCACAGTCACAGTTGGGTGAAGTTTCCATGACCCATTTATTCATCAGTAAGCCACACAGGTCATGGTTGGTTTGTACCCTAAGAGCCACTCATGTTTTACTTCATGTCTAATTCATCTGGCTAGAAATGAATACAGACACATGGAGATTTTTTTTTAATGGCGTTTGGCAGCGAAGGCCATACAGCCAGCTCAATGTAATTTTGTAGTATTCAGTGTATAAATCATCATCCAGTATATATTGTATTTTCCAATGTATGGACGCCACAGGACGGACAGGACATTCACACAGACACACAACACTTAAACATACATGCCCGTGGCCGGATTCGAACTGGTGGCCTTCGGCACGCGGAGCTAGCACCCTAGCCCCTACGCTAGCGAGGCCGGCGACAGATGGAGATGATGATGAGGAAACTCTGTACCGATGTCTGCTTAGCTACGGCAAAGTGTTTTCTGCTATTGGGTTTCCTGTCGGTAGGAAGCTGGAAGTACATATTACGGGTTATGCAACCTTGTGAATATCTGGATAACAAAGGCCACCAATTAGCTACTACGATCGTGTTCCATGATGCAGCTTTCGCAAGGATCTTTGTAAACGAAAACAAAAATTCCAGAAGAGTTTATTTAATTTTTTTATCTATAAACTGTTCATGTGTCCCGTACTTAGAAATTATGACAGACAACCAAGACAGGAAACCGACGACTCGGAGATTTCTAGCAGACGCGCTAGCCACTTAGGCCCCGCAACAAACTCCGGCAGTTCGAACGTGAAGAAATGGCGGAGCGGATGTTTGGTGTCCAAAGTTTGACATTCACCAAGAGTGGTGCCGACGCACTTTGGCCGCTGTTTTGCTATTTCACACTTCCGCAGCAGAAATAAGAACGGAGCACGCGAAGACAACAAAGGGATTTCCCCCACTTATAAATACTTCTCTCTACCGACCCACAAGTCTGCGAACCCGGAGAGTGAGAAGAAACTTTATTATTGCAAAGTTGGCGATTCGGAAACTCGGAGTGTGCTTTTCGCCCGTGGCCGCCATCTCACGCCCAGGTCATGTATTAAGCTTTATTGTAGTGTGTCCTTTGTCCGCAACTGAGCCGGAAAATAAGAAAAGTTGTGTTGCGGAACGAAAGAAAGAACCTCTACTTCCCTAATTGAAAAAGTATGCGGGGTAGGAGGGACGTTACTTCATATAAAGGACCACTTCGTCTTCATTCGTCGACCGCGCGAAAGATAATCCATTTCCGCCGTCCGCCGCTATAGCAATTCGAACTGAACGTCTCCTGGCAACGCGACAGGAGATGCTGTGTG
The DNA here is from genome assembly GCA_031002005.1 of Vandiemenella viatica. Taxonomy (NCBI): domain Eukaryota; kingdom Metazoa; phylum Arthropoda; class Insecta; order Orthoptera; family Morabidae; genus Vandiemenella; species Vandiemenella viatica. The sequence continues at coordinate 75,148,648 of CM061919.1, forward strand.
AGAGGACAGACACAAAAAGATACTCACATAATATACACGGTCTTCTTGTGCAAGACAGTAAACAATTATTTCCTTGGTCTCGCATGAGAGATTGTCTTCTGGATAGGTGTTGAAGTGTGTGAGTGAGACTCGAGTTGTCAGTAACTCGAATCCTGGTCTCCGCCGGAATTTCTTAACGAGTCCTTAACCTGATTTTTCGCTTTTGCAATGTCTATTTTGTATCATTAGTTCACCTGAAACAGTAGGCTGCAAGTATCCTTTACTGGCTAGAGTCCTTGATCTGGTAATCCTGATTTCAATTTTCTATGGTTTTCCAAGATCACTCAATACAGTAGCGGAATACCTCCTAAAAAGGACATGGTCGAATTTCTTACCGTTATTATCTTCAATCCTTCGCAGTCTCAAATGACTTTGACCTCGACGAGCCAATGTAAAACGCTTTTAGTCAGTCGTTAAGGGCAAATTCAATTTCAATTTTTAAGCTTACGCTAAACTTTCTTAAATAATTGAGCAACATACTGATTCCACGTGCAATGAGATGGTTCATGCATTATTGCTTTGTATAAATATAACAAAAACTTATTTTTAGGGGGCCTACGTTTTCATCGCGAAAGTCGTACTTCATGGTGGAAGCTGTCATTACAACATAAACACTGTAGAAATCTGGAGGAATCTTGGGAGGACAGAAGACGTACCATACACAACTGGCTAGAAACTTCCCCCAAAGATAATGAAAAACTATGGTGCACTAATGCATTAGAAACATTGATACCTTCCTTGGCTTTTTAGAGATATATTAAACCAAGAAATTTTTAATATATATATATATTCTGTACTTATACGTAGCAGACCTTCTAGTTTCCTATATTACTGCTGAGATTGAACATTAGTTCATGCACGACAGTTATTATTTATTTCTATATTATTCTTATATTTTTGTACTTTTATTGTAATTTATATCACCACTGAAACTAAATTGTGAAGAAATACATCTGCTTCGATTTTTTTTATCAGATAAATGTACCATATGCACAGAAAAATCAAATATACCTGTAAACGGCTGCACGAAAATGTTACATCAACATACTGATATCAAGTTCTTGCTGTTATACAGCTTCATAAATTTGTTCGTTATCAGACCAGAATATAAATATGGAGTGTATCGCTTTCTCGCTTCTCCACTAACAATATCTGTATTTGATTGAAAATTTCGATTATTTGATCTTTCGAGGTACGTGTTTCATGAGGTTTTAGAGCATCTACATTCTCTGATATGGATTCTTTAAAATTACTTCCTTTTATTATTGGCCTTCACGGAACTCATCATAATGATTGTATTCAGTGGTAAAGATACGTCGTTCCCCTACCAAGAGTTGAAATATTCAAAACGAACAGCATTACTTTTGTTGTTTGAGGTTTCCATTTCAAAATGTTGACATTAAAGTTTAAGATTCGCAAATGTATAAATTAATAAATAAAAGGACCGGGATATTCGTTTACAGTTAAGTGACGAGAATGCTGACTTTAAATTTGAAAAAAAAAAATTTATAAACAATAAAAATCTAATGTTTATTAAAACAATAATCAAATAATTGAATAATAAAACATTCTTAACAAATCGTTACAAATTCAAATTGTGAAAGCTCTCTCATTGTTTTTAAACTTTCGTGAAACTTGAGACAGCTGCAATTGACGAAAATCGTAGATTATACAGATTTCGTTACAATTTTGTAGACCAGGTGGGGTGGATGCTGTGTTTATTGCAGCTAGACGTCATCCACTGGTCCCTTCATACTAAAAGAAACTGAATCAAGGTGAATTTGATTCGTTATCTTCAAACCATCACACCAGCCGAATCAAACCAAGTCAATCCGAATTAAGTCTGGTGTCCATAAACAGAAAAACAATGTTGTTTTATTATTGGAAGCAGTTGCTAAGTTTGTTCCAAGACGATATTATGTGTACATTTATTCTCAGTGTAGTACGTGGTACTATTCTTTAAATCTGTATCCACCAAGTATGAATGTATTAATTCTTTCAAGTTAGTATTATCACTCATTTTTATATGCACAGCACTATGGATGAGAGACAGCATTTAATTGAAATAGCTGATGCTGTTAGCTAGATACCAACCAGCTAACACGCTTTTGTGATCGGCTGGAAAAATCTCCGCTGTGATCCCATACGTTGCAAGACGACAGCGAGAATAAGTTATGCGCCGTAGTACTTACCGACCTGACGTAATACTGACATTTCGTCAACAGTTAGAAGATGAAGGTATTCCTCTCGCACCTGTATCTTGCTATCGCATTAAAGAGATCTTCGATTTATATGATTGTTAAAGGATCTCAAAAGCCAGGACAAAAAAACATCGAAAGCGATTGAGGGAGTAGTAATAAGATGCTTTGCTTAACCAATACAAACTTTTTAACTAATGAACAGCATTGTTGATGACCTCTTCCAGCCATTTGCGGACTTTTTTACAAAAACCGTTAATGATACTTGATACTAAATTTGTTTCTTTTATTGAATTATTTTCCTATTGTTTCAAGTTTTTTAATTGTTAATAGAAACAATTGTATTACTCATTTTTATATTTAAAAAATCTATGTGGTAAATAAAATGATAGAAACATAAAGAATTCAATGATGTCAGTTTGTTTGTGTAATAACACTATTTTATTGTTGTTCACTTTATTCTCTTCAAGCTTTTAATTTACAACTTTTTTCTAAAATATTCGTACATCTGAACGTTGATATATTGCGTAGTTCGGCCGAGCATGTTACACCTATCGTCTATTCAGATTTTTGCACTACGTTTTAATTGAAATGTTTATGTGAGATCTGCGATGCTCCCCACTTTTTACCTCAAATCGGTACCTCACACTAACAGAAAGAGAATAAAACATTTACCACGTACTTACGTTGTTCGCTGACGGATGGCAATAATTATATCCCATGTTTGGGTTATATCGTAGGTCTACTAAATGTCTTTCACTCCTCCCCACCTCTATCTAAACGCTTTATCAGATCCTAATCAGAACCTCCATCAATTTTTGATGACACATAAGAGCGAAGTCTTTCTCGGCGTTCTATATTAATGTATTATTCTCGGTAAGCTAACCGAGTAAACATAGTGTTTTCACACAATATTTCGGCGATCAAACTCTCCTTCCTTATCTTCAGGTGAAGCATGGACCAGGTTGATGACCTGAACTTTACAGCTTGTCAAGAGCGAACGTTGTTGATGTGTCAATATGTTATTAAATGATATGATTTGATTCGTTGTCAGCCAATCAACAACGAACGCTATTGGCAAGATATAAAGTTAATATCTTCCGGCCTAGACCGTACTGCCCCTGAAGAACTGGGCGGATGGTGTGATTATCGTAATATTGTGACTGCGTTTACTTGAGAAGAATACATCAAGTTGTGATAACATTTCCTCTAGACACAGAATTTCGTATGGCAAATGTGTATTGCAATTATATATTTCATAATGATGACACAGCAACTATGTTTTCATAACAAAATTTGGATATTTGTGTAAGTTAAATTCTGTTACTGTCATGCTTAATACAGATATCTAGCAGTAATTTAACGGAGTATTAGTGCTTTATTAGTCAAGTTTTTATACTTTTGCAAGTAATTAATATGAAATGTAAACATTTCTACGATGAAAATGGAGGCGGCAGCGAATCTGCCGTAAGAGAAACCAATTAGAGGGGTTTCCTGGAGGAAAGTGAAGAGAATGAAGAAATATTGACTTGGTAAGTGAAGGAAATTTAAACGAACATTTTGAAGCATTAATTATGAAATCTACTGAACTTTTAAACATTTCATGTTTCACAGTATACTGAAAATCAGATTTTAAAGTAGGTCAGAAACAGTAAATATACTACTACAATTTCTTTCAGAACAGTAAAGAGTTAATTACTTGTCTGTTAAAGAACTATTTTATTTTACTTTACAGATTAATGAACTAATGAAATATTCTATCTTCTATCCATCTGATTTAATTGTTTTCGCTAAGTTTTTTGACGTCATGATTTTTATCTCAGAGCAAAGACATGTTAATTAAAAAAATCGTGTTAGTATTAAGCTATGAAGAAGTGTAATAACACAATTTTTTTCGTGAAATACGTATCTCCAAAACATTCGATACCTTCCATGAATTTTTTGGTATGATTGCAACACTTATACTGTTACTAGATTAATACTATATGATATTTGCAAATGTTATATATATATTTTAAGTGCGGACAAAGTGGAACGTGACCTACTATGATAATTGGTTATACATCGATTAAAGATTGTTTTATTGATAAATGTTTCTCTGAAATGCTTAATCGCCATGGCATTACGGCCAACAGGAGGAAGTTTCGTCGGTGGTAACACACAAAACTATCAATGGTGGAGGCGCTTTGATGGCTGCATAAAGCTGCGCTACTTACTGCCGTTAAAACTGTCTTCCGCTCACAGCGAGAGGGCCAAGTTTTTACGACCTCATCAAAGACGGGAAAAAAATGAACTCGAAGGAGAGGGAGCACCCTCAGGGCGATGTTCACTTCAAAAGACAGCCAGCAGAAAATGTTTACATCTCTTTCAATCGAGCTGATAGCAGTCTTTAAAGGAATATCGTATTAAAAGCACCAATCTGCGCTACAGAAAAACGGGTCAGTAAACACATCGCGTCTTCAACTTTATCTGACTCCCCTACAGAGGACACGTATTTTCTTTCTTACAACTTTTAGAACCAAGTTGACATTTCTCATAAAAGCTCTGTGTCAGAGAATTACTGTTTACTGGCTTATCTTGGTAACTAGGCTTCTGATGATATTCTGTCTTGTAATATTGAATTTAACAGTCATTCAGTGATGTAGCTGGTGTGTTTAATGACTTTGAGAACGTGTTCTAATTGCTTTTCAAGCAGTGCTACTGCTTTTACGCAGATTGCCGTGGCCTTAGATCCGCCATCAAAAGATTAAAATGTGAATAAGCAAAATCGGATAAAAATCACAAGAACAATTTCAAAATTCGCTTTCAGAAGGTGATAATCATTCAATTCCTTCGGACTTTACTGCCATTCTATTACTAATTCCTACCATAATATCTCGTAGATCACAGTATAACTCATAATGGGTTTTTTTATCCGTTTATTGTAGCTAAAATAAAAACCTGTGTTTTCGGCATACGCTTTTGATTTAATAGATCATCAGTACCAGTTTTTATTTACTCGTTACGATACACTCGGGAAATGTTCCATCTCAATCTTCTATTTGCCTATTTTATGTGTTCTCTCACTATGATGTTTTGTAATATAAAACATGTTCAACATTTTTTAAGCACACTATTAGTAGTTACACAAACATAGCAGCTACCAAATAACAGTATCCTTACAAATAAATCGAACAAACTTTATATTGCAAAACACAACAGTGCGTGTGTGACACACATAAATTAAGTAAACGAATTACTGTGGTGGAATATTATAATAATATTTAATTAAATTGCAATGGAGCACATGCTACGGTGGCAATTTCCTACACACCAGTCTTCCCCCTTTCCTACACCCACCTATATCTGCACTATACAAATTTTAACTTTAAACTCTTTCAACACTTTTGGTAAATTATTCATCATTTCACTTGGTAACTTATTCCAATCCCTGATGCCCTTTCCTAGAAAAGAGAATCTGCCTACACCATTGTGCCCGAAATTGAATTCCAGCATGTGGTCATAGTCATCTTTTCCCTTCCATGCATTACTTTTAATTCTCGACTGAACGTAATAAGGAAATAAAAATTGGTACCGATGATGATCTAATAAATCTAAACTCGTATGCCGAAAACAAAGGTTTTATTTTAGTTACACTAGACGGATTAAAGAAATCGCAACAAACAAGTTATTAGTAAAGCAGCTAAGGAAAATGGCCTAAACATCAACAATACATCTTTATTCGTTATTTTCTTCAGTTCGTTTAGTGTAAGTTATTTCAGCAAATATCACTATACCAAAATTTTCTTATCAAAATGAGATTATTGTTACTAAAGGAAAAACTTTGATTTTCGGTAAAAAAAAGGAGGAGCTAGAAATAATGAACAATGATGTTTAATAAACGTGAAAAAGACAGGCTAAACGGTTGCAATGAGGGTACTCATTAGATTTATAAACTTTCTGTAATGTGATAAGGTAGCTATTAAACGGAAAACTTTTGATGCACTTTTCTTTTTTTTTCTTTTTTTTTTTTTTTTTTTTTTTTTTTTGCAGAAATGCGTTTGAAGATACATATCGGATTCTTTACCAAAAGTGGCTAAGCCACATTAAATGACAAGAACTTGTATTTACCAGCAGATAAAAATCTAGATACACACAGGCACCGATATTCATTCTAGAACGTCAAATAATTATCAAAAAACGTAGGTTACAATTGAAAACAAAACTTACATAAATTGGCATATTCAAAAGAAACTTCAAACAATCTGAAAAATTTCAACAGTAGTTTTAACATAATAAACAATTTATATTAACTGAAAACAAACCAAAATATAATAGTTGATGCTTTTCAATGTCCTTTAACTAAAATATTTAATACTAAAATCAGTTTAGGGTAGTCAAAAATGAGTGAGAGGCCATTTTCACGACATAATGACGTAATCTTCTCGACTGTTCAACAGAAAAAACACACTCATTCACAACCTTTTCATATAATATACAAAACAAAATACCATATATTAACAAACCAGTCTCACATAACCATATTCAGTTAATCGTTTCCTTTATTTTATATAGCTTTAATAAGTTGAAAGAAGGGTATATGAAAAGAAACAACATTATAGTAGTATACTACTCAAGATCTCTCTTCTTTAAATTACTTTTAACTAATTACTCATTTAGATTCCACATATAAAGGAGATGAACGAAGAACAGAGACAGTAGAGATATCAGTATAGTTTAGAAATGAAGGAATGTAATTTGAGGACAAACAGTAGGGGAAGAAAGGGCGAGAGAATAAAGATAAGGTATAAGATGAGAAAGAAATAATGACAAACGACGAGAGACATTTTTCTAGAAAATATCTAAATGATAATAGTAGATTAACACGAGAAACTATACAATGCTGAAAGAGTGCTGTGTAAATAAATGAATCTTAGTCCAGTCAAATAAGGATTAAACCTCGGAATGAAAGATAACAAGCTGAAAAATTTGCATAAACCTTTGTTTTGATATTTTATAAATTCGCTCAAAAGTCTCGTAGAATCTCGTGTACGCTAGTAAAGATATTTAAGGTCAAAGGTCACAAAAATGGTTTTTTACAAATATCTCGCTTCCTTTACTCTAAATGTTGAGTTATTAGAAAATTTGTAGTGATTAAAATTCTCTACAAATTTCGTCATGGACAATTTCTCATAGATTTAACCCTTCTTGAGATAGAGAGTGGAGAGTGGGGAGTGCTTAGCCGTATGAACGATAACGCTACTGTACGATACGTTAACTGTTAAATCCAATAGACAGTACGATTTATAATGTGAGTTATTTATTTATAATGTTGTAATAATGAATAAACTGTAATTATTTACTAATTAATAAATTGTATTTATGGACATTATATTATTTATAAATCATATATGAGATTAAAATTAACATAATTTATATTAGTAAAAAGATATTTAAATGAACTTATTAAATGCAATTATTTTTTAATTTACCGACAGTTTATCATAAATCTGTTACAATTCAGGTTAACATATAGAGAATTTTGTTGTTGTTACTTCTTGTGTCAAGTATGCTGCTCAATATACTTCATGTTCGTCGTTGTATTTCTCTTCTTGTCGCTCAACTTGAATTTCTAATTCATTATCATTATCGTCATCATCCATTAAATTTAGTTCTAAAGTTTCAAGGATTTTAGGTACATATTTACTTTCTTCATCTAGATCATCTGGTTATAATGCAGCATTGAGGCATGTTTGTCCATTACACTGATCACAAACTGAGGATCATTGCAATTCTACTTTTCTGCATCCGCAATTAGAACCACAGCCTTCATTGCAATTACAACTTCATTTTGCAACATCCACCCCCATTTCGTGGGTTCTAAATCATTCCCTAACCAAGTTTGGATCTGATAGTAGACACTATTGATGTGTTGTCGAGTTGCTGCACTTGTAGGTGGGAGAGTGGATAACTGGACTGGTTTCTTGAATCTAGCTGATTTGATACATTCTGTATATGGAAAATCGTCTATGCTGCATTCTGATTTTGGAGCATTATCCATTGCTAAAAAGACACTCTATTTTCAAACAATGTTTCTAGAGAACAGTTGTCTTTCTGAAAAACGTGAGCTGCTTGATCCAAATCGGAATCTCACTCGAATGTTTTAATAATTCATATTCCTTTTTTCTTTTTTTTCTTTTTTTTTTTTAAAAAAAAGTGCATATGTTGTGTCACATCCACTAAAGGCGTGAAAAAAAAATTTGTTTCTTAGAACGAGGATATTTTTCAAAGCTTTTAGTCGAATATTTTTGTGTTTCGACATTACCCTTACCGATTTTATTAAATAAAGTTTTGCTGATGTGATTGAGTACGTCCTATTATAAGAACTAGTATACCGATATCTTCTCCTATGATGTAGACAGACTTTTTTTGTGTAGCTTCTTCAATGGCTGTTTCGAACATCAGCATCATCTCTGGCTTGTTTTATAGCGATGTTAACAGTTTTTAATTTCTTAATAAGCATTTCAATAAAGTTATTTATTAAATCGGTTCGATAAAAAAAATTCTTGGTTGATTGGCACAATTATTGTTTCATCCAAAACCACTTCGTAAGATCTTGAAAGGCCGACAGTTCTTTTTACTTTAAAACTTGAATCGTAATTGATTAAACTGTTCTGGAATAAAAATATAATCAAAATACATTTATACTATATCATTTAAATATCTTATTAATATCATTAAATTAACGTATGATATTCACAAGTAATACAATATCCATAAATAGAATTTATTAATTAGTATATAATTACAGTGTATTCATTATTAAAACATTAATAAATTATTAACATTATAAATCATAGTCTATTTGGATTCTACAGTTAGCGTATCATAAGTAGCGCTATCGTCTATGTGGCTAGGTGCTCCCCACTCTACACGCTCTGTCTCAAGAAGGTTTAAATCTATGAAATATTGTCTATGATGAAATTTGTAGAGAATTTTATGCTCTACAACTTTTCTAAGAACTCAAAATAATATTTAGAGTAAAGGAAGCGAGATATTTGTAAGAAAACTGTTTTTTGTGACCTTTGACCTTGAATATCTTGACTAGTGTACACGAGATTCTATGAGACTTTTGATCCAACTTATAAAATGTCAAAACAAGGGTTTGTGCAAATTTTCAGCTTGTTATCTTTCATTCCGAGGGTTGCCCCTTTGTTCACTTTATTTGACTGGATTATCTGCCTCTTGGCAGAATAACTAATACAAAAGTTCTCCATCTGTGGCGCAGTACATAATTTCATATCAGTGTTATACGCGCCCCTTGGTTGTCGTCTTCGCTGCACGCTGCAGTAACACACTGCGCATGCGAGGCGTGTTGTAGGCTGCAGTCGTGTACGGCGGGTTGCTTGTCGGAGGCTCCATTAGGCGCAGATGGCGTCCTCGCGGCGAGGCAACGGGAGGCGGATATTGGCGCCCACACAGCAGCAGCCAAACCACGGGTCCACCAACTCTCAGGGAAACAGTGTCTCAACATCCTGTATATGCGACAGCAAAGAATAAAGTATAATCATCCGCAGCTTTTGATTTCAATGACGTGTTATTTCCGTAACTAACCCTTAATCAGTTCTTCGTAATATTATTGATCTCCTATGATATACTAATATAGCAAAACAATTGTAGTGTCGCAGTCAGATTAATTGAATTTTATTGTTGGGCTCCTTCTTAAGTTTCAAAATATCACTTGAAATTCATTTCAGATAATTGATGTGCAATTATTAATTATAAGAAACAAATAATGAGACATTTCATTGCTTTCTGTTAAATTATGTTTTGATTTTATTCAGCAATAGCCAATTCAAAGAAATAAATGCTGCTGAACAAATGAAGTTGAGCATTGAAATTCTGGTTACATCGCATTTGAGGGACCAAGGCTGTGGTCAGATGTTCCCGCCCTATGCAGACAGTGGATGTAATGACGCAAATAGTAACCCTGTTTGAAATTGTTGACATATTGCAGGTTCGCACTAAAATGAAAGAAGTTATATATTGCATCCCTCTATGAACCCATAAATGAACTTCTGAAGAAGACAAGCTTATGTTTGTAGAAACTGCAGTTAAGATCAATAAATTAAAATTTTAAGCAACTGGTTGGCTATTATTGTACCGAACATGTAATTAAGACTGCGAGTAAGGTATTCTATCCCGATAGATGGCGCTGGAGTCTACTTGTATATTCATAGACGGTTTTTGCTCCATTCGCAGGGATCCATTTAGTATTGTCTGGCGAAGCTTTCTCGCATCCGAAATGTCTAACAGACTCCAGTGCCATCTGTCGAAATGAACCACAATTGAAAACGTCACTCCTCACTTTGATAAGATATAGTATGAATATTACCTCTATAATTCCAGTGATTTGTTAATGATGATGCGGTTTACTTACGCACAATATATTTTATCTTATAACCTTAAACGAGCAATTTTTGTATTTATGTACTGTGCATTGGTATGTCGGGAATTGATATAACGATTTGTATGAAATTCAATTCAGATACGTTTTCCTTTCAAGTTTATCTAGATGCGTGTCTTCCCTGAGAAAACGTGATTATATATTCTAACGTTGTTTTATAACACCATCTCGTAGAAATCTGAAGCGACTTTATATATTTGGATTAAGTTTCAATCAAACAATTTTTTACTTTCCAAATTTAGTAAGGTAGGTGTCATCCTTGAAAAACATAATTTCACAGAAAAAATTAGTATGGTAAGTGTCATCCATGAAAAAAAAAAAAACATAATTTTACACACAAAAATTTCTAACGTAACGCCATGAAAATAAGTAAAAGAAAGTAAGGAAGCTAGAAGTTCAATTATTAATTATAATCAAACAAATGAGGTGTTGTTAAGGAAAATTTATCGAACATTGCTAGAAGTATAACGCATACTTTTTAGGTTAAAATGTACGGCTTCGACAATAATAATTACAAACTTACAAATTACCTTAACCGTATCTCCACGTTCTATTATTCGCCAATTACAATGTTTACGAGCACTTCTTGGTGATTTTAAAAACCAATTTTTAAAGTTATTTTCGCATTTTCATCGTTAATGATCATCCTAAACTGCGATATGTACCTCTTAAAACGTTTGTCAAGTTGTTTTTACTCAATTTAAACTTTATCAACATCAATATGTCATTTTACCAAAATATTTATGCGAATACTATGTTAAAATTAAAAATAAGCATAGCATATATTTGCCGGTTTAAATACGCTTCGAGTGCAGTATGGCTGAAAACTGCCCCGAATGAAATGAACATGCGAATTATCTGGAAATGGAACTCCTATTTAGACTCCGTCTATGTCTGGATCAGCTCATGCAATAAATTTCACGATAACTTTTTTCATTAATGTTTTGTTAGGAATAATCTATGGTCTTTCAATGTAAACTGACTGGACTGCCGGCCGGCTTCCTTGATGTCTTTTCGAATTAGGCCTTAGTGAGCCCTTTCCCTTATTTCATCTCTCATCAATTTCGCAAACAACACTACATTAAACACACACATACACACACGTACAATCACAGTCATCCCCATTTTCAATAACGCTTACGAACGCTGTCGCACTGGAGAAGGCAAAACCCCTCAAATCATTTTCCCAGTCATTCTCTTGAAGGGTAAATGTCCTCCATGATAATCGCCTACGCCCGGACTCAGTCAAGGCGTTCATAGACTTCCCTTTCATGTAACGTTTCTTCCGAGAGATTTCTAAATCTACAAATCACAATTCGCCAAGACCGTCGTAATCGTCTTTGTTTTTATAGCTGTTTCTTTTCCTTTGCACGTCTTACCTGCATTCCAACAGACAAAGCTCCTGATAAGCTCTCTCTCGCAGACCTTTGTCTTCATTTTCCTCATAGCCAAATATTTCCAGGACGGTCTGTTTTTCAAATTTTTCAATCTTTAATATCCAATTTACTTTTGAACAAGCATATGACTTCGTAGGAATTTTCATACTCATTTACAAATTATTTTTATTAAACTTAAATTTTTTGAGAGCGTCTTCAGCACTCACCTACTTTTGCCATTTACAAATTTTAGTTTTCAACTCTTTTAGTGTTTTTAATAAACTTTTCAGTACTTATTTATTTATTTATTTTTTGCTTATGGCTTTAAAGATCGTCGACGACATTAGATGAAGGAAAGGACTGGGGGAAAGTAAAGGGAAGGTAATACGCCATAGCCTTTATAGGAACCATCCCGGCAACTTAGAAACCATGGAAAACCAAATATAGATGGTCGGACAGCAACTCGAACCCGACTGCTCCCGAATGCGAGGCCACCAATGTAATTTATTCTAGTTCGCTTCTCCCTTACCTACAAAAGAACATTTTCCCACTCCCTTATGCTTGAAATCCTGGTAGATGAACAATAACGCTCTGACCTGGCATTCGGAAACACGCTAGTGTTCAAATACCTTGATTTAGGTTTCATGGATTTCTGAAATCACCCCAGGCGAGTGCCTGTAGCAGAATTCTTTCACATTCCTTGTCCCATACGCTCTCCCGCCACTTATGACCTCGACGCCAACAGGATGTAAGGCCATAAGGAGTCGCGTGGTATCAAAAGGATATTGTCATCAATTCCCTTCCATATACTACTCCTAATTCTTCTACCAATATCCATACAAGCCTCAACGCCGATATATGCCTCGTAAACTCCTGCGCGCCATTCATCTGTAACGTGGGCCCCTTAAGGCCGCCACACACTAGCAGTAGTCTGACCATGGCTTTATAACCAGTTTCCTCACTGTTGTAGCACATCCCTTTATCACCCTTTCCAATATTCTCTACGGTCGCCCTCGTAGAGGTACCCCAGCCATCAGAGTAGGCATACAGCGTGTTAAAGTGTAAAATATTTTGGGATGTGATAGTATGCATCAAAATAAGACAAAAAACATTGGGTCTCAAACGCATACTTTCGGAGTTAACAACAGGTCCGCAATGTGACGCCTCAGTCCTCTCGCATAAGCAATCACACGCTCTTTGATACTGTTCTGGTTGGTCCTGTATGTGATGACACATGCATTGAAGACGTATAGGACCAACCAAGACAGTTTCACAGAGTGCGTGATTCCTTACGGCTAAGGGCTGAGGCATGCATGGCACCAGGGGGACGTCACATTGCAGACCTGTTATTAACTCCGAAAGTATGCGTTTGCGACACAATGATTAATTTTTATCTTATTTTGATGCACATTATCATCATCATTATCATTGGGGACCATCTCCAGTATCCCGGGTGTAGTTTACGAGCCTTGGTTGTTGTATAAGATCGTTTTCCACTGTCTCCTATCCAGAAAAGTTTCTTGGTCCGTGATATATTACCAGTTCCAGCCCCTTCTCTCTATGTCCTCCTTCAGTTGGTCTATCCGTCTTCTTTTTGGTCTTCCCACTGGTCTTTTTTTTTTTTTTTTCACAGAATCCTTTTTTTTCCAAATCAGTTTTTGGTAGTCTTGTAATAATCATTCTCTTGACATGCCCAAATCACTTAAGTCTTGATGACCTCCTAAAATATTTTACACTTTTTAACACCCTGTTTATAACTCTCGTACCTTTTAAATTTACGTATTGTCACTACACTACGACGAATCCCAAGTTTTGAGGGTAGGCGTGAAGTAACTTGGAGCCCACAACACTTCGAACCACTAGTGTATCTTCTAACAAGGAGTCGCCGCTGGTCAGCCAACTGGTGCATTATTCAGCAGCGAACCGTCCAACTAGCAGGCGTTACAACACACAGACCAGATTAAGCACGGTGCTGTCCTAGCGCCAGGATTAGCTCCGCGGGGCGGCAGAGCTGGCAACAAAAATCCATACGGTCCCGCCCAGCCGCTGCAACATGAGGATTTTCCGGAAACAGTGGTCGGGGGACGGGGAGGCGCTTTTGTTTCTGAGCTGACGCCGCGTTGCTCGTTTGTTATTCAGATTAGTTTCATTGTAATCTATGAACAAAAACAGATACGCAACGATTGCCCACGAAAGTGCAGTGGAAAAAAGTTGACGGTTTATTTGTAAAAGGGAACAAGCTCAACGTGTTCGTGACGTAAGGCCTACTTATTGTCACATCTCCCCGCTTCTGTGAGTTTGCTTTTCGATTGCCTATAGCCATTATAGTCGGTAAAGATTTAATTTGCAAAACTGATATGGGGACCGTTCAGAAAACGACCATCCAGGAAAAACGGATCGATTAAGCCTAAAGGAATGCTTAAGTTACACACTTAAATGAATTTTCGTGTTTCATTAATCGATACATAAGCTAAATTTCATTTTTAGCTACTACTTAAACTACCTAAACCATCAATGATACTCTTCTAAAATATAAAATTGTAAATTATGGGAAAAATCCGAGCCTTATAAAAACCACAGCCGTCTCTTTCAGCAGATTAGGCCAGACTGAATAGTAGCAGGTGTCGTTCAAAACTGAATAATTCAATGCAGTGTGACAGTTAAAACAACTATACTTATAATAAGCAACTATTGGTCATCTATCACGCAATGACGTCACCCTATGACGCTGCGCTGTGACGTCGCCCTATGACGCTGCGCTATGACGTCACACTTTACGCCATTGTTCTACGTTATGCACCTTATTTAATAACATTTCTAAGCATTCGCGAATAAATTAACTGACAGAACAATGAAATAAAATTACGTTTGCGTTTAAATCGACATATCAATCTTTAGAAGCTTATATTTATGTAACTTTCTTTTGATTCTTTAAATTCTTTGTCCATGGATATGTAAGATAAAAACTTTCGGACATCAACGTTAGCGAAAGTTTTCATTAGATTGTTACTTAGCATGGGTTAGAATTACAACTGGCATATGACGTTATAGCAGAGGGCATGAATAGTGTTGCAAACTGAAAAAAAAATCAGCGTTGATGAAAAAAAAAAAAAACATGAAAAAAAACCTAGCACCCGTGTTTTTTTTTATTTTTATTTTTTCAGAAAACAATATATTTGATAAATTATAGTTTTATTTAAGGAACTTACATTTTACAAGTGTGTTTTAAGTCTTACTGAATCATATAATGTCTCACAATAATGATTCATAAGTGTATCTATATAGGTAGTACATAATTTTATTCATCTTCTATGTCAGTACCACATTCACTAGTATCAGCACTATCAGCACTACCAACACTAGTTCGATCGGTGTCGGAATTTTCTGTCTCCTCTAGATCCATAACTTCAGAAATAGTTAATTTTCTTTTACTGGTTGTTCTTGTATTGTACGCAAAAGATTTTGAGATTGCAATTTTAAATTGTGAGCAAAGTACACACTGTGCATAAAGACTGCACCGATAGTTCTGTATTACGGTCTTTTAAGTTTGAATTAAAATCTATTATCAAACAAAATAGGAGCTTTACTTCTTTTCAATCGTTTGTTTACACCAACGGTTGCAAGGAAACGATTCATAATTAGGGACCGTGCACAAAGTACGTGGCTCGGTCCAGAGGGAGGAGGTGTTAGCTGGAAGGCTACACTGGGCTACGTGGGGAAAGGGGGGGAGGGGGAGGTTCCGAGCCAGGCCACGTAACTTTCCTTTCGTAACATTTTTCACAGTTAAAATGAGGAACTGAACTCACAACAGCATGTGAGTATTTATTTCCCTCAGTTAATTATATCCGTATGTAATTTACAATAGTCTGACAAGAGAAAACGGTACAAAATGTCTTCTGGAATCAAAGCCGAAGAAAGCTGCGCGGGGGGGGGGGGGGGAGGCAAAAGCCACGTAGGGCTACGTGGGGTAGGAGGGGGGTTCACAGGAGGCCAAAATGGAGCTATGTGGTTTATGCACGCTCCCTTACTGACAATTTAATGAGTCAGTACCACTATACTCTGAGAGTTAACAAGTATACGAATATAAGGAAAGCCCAATAAGTAATAAAAAGAGGCAAAAAACCGTGGATAAATTTTAAATTCCTAATTTTTTAAAAGATCTGTAGGTAATTTTGTAGGGCTGGCAGCACTATTTCAAATAGCAAGTATCAATCCAAACAATGGGGAATGGGGATTCCTTCTCGCGTAACCTAGTCTCTTCGGGAAATCCCCGTTCGTAAAGAAAATTTCAGTCAATTTTGCCAATATTTTCGTTTTTTTTTTTCCTACTGAACCAGAAAAATATAGTAGATTTTAAACTAAGATAAGTACTTAGAATAAACTCTAAAACAGTCATTTTAAACGATAACTGCCTTACAAATATGAGATTTAGTAGTTGTGAAAAAAAACGTGTTCCAGAAAAAAAAACATGTTTTTTTTTTCTAAGTTTTTTTTCATGTTTTTTTTTTTCAAGCCAGAAAAAAAACGTTTTTTTTACAACACTAGGCATGAATAATTTAGTTTTTTTTTGTCCTATTATTGAAATTATTAAATCGTATGAACGGAAATAGTTGCACACTGATCGCGATCTGTGCAGCCTACTCTACTATTTAAACAAATATTACGTGTCATAATGTAAGTTTATAAGATTCATTTTAATTTCCTTTGCTTTAACTGTGCAATAGTATTGAGGCTATTACTTCAGCAACGTATAACTGTGTCAGCCATTCAAATGCTGTAATATAAGTCTGAATCACGGATAAAACGGAAAGGTGTAAAAATCCTTGATGATTTTTGATCAAATTTATATCGCGATGTATTATTAACACTAAAATGTGATACAGTACATGTATTAACATGCATGAGATTTAAGTATTGTTCTTCTGGCGGTAAGTTTAGCGTAGTATGTGGTAAGGTTGAAATGCAACCTGGACCCGGATGGAAACGTAAACCTTTTGCTACAGTGCAAGGCACGAGGAAGTACACTGATTTTTATTTTATAACAATCCATATTCTTTCACATTGTGGATAGTGAACGTAAAACATTACAGCCATATAAGCGACCAACTTCACAAAATTTGCCAGAATTTCCTAAAATTCGTTACCTACGGGAAGTAATAATGGCAGATCTACTCTACAATTTTATTATAATGAATTAAAATGCTTTGTTTAACATTTTGTGACATTTTATTACATAAAATATTATTTTCATCCCACCCTAACTACTTTTAAATTCAATAAATTATTATATAATTTTAAAATCATTTCTTAGTGCTTAAATTAATTTTTAAGCTCTCGTGGATTGTTTCCTACAAAATTAGCAATAATGTTTGCTTTTCCGGGTAGCCATTGTTAAGAATATCGCGGGACATTATTTGTACTCAAGGACAGACTCGTCGAGTGCTCTGTAGCAATCGATGTACAGTCAGTATAGTACAGTATGACAGGGAAGTTGAACGGAATAAAGTATGGAGGGCTAGCAGTAGAGATGTGTCGTTCGCGAGTGAACCAATTCTTTTGAAAGAGCGTGAGAGTTGCTCATTAAAAGTAAACAGTAGTTTTTCTCGGAGACCCGAGTCATTTGTTTTGGCAGGGTGTAGTACAGTACGCACTGTCATTTGAACTAACTTCAATGGAGTGCACGCCAACAGTAAGAAAAGTGTCGTTGCGATGACGGTGTGAACTAGTGGACCGACCTACTGTCTGATCGCTTTCCCGACAGTCTTCCAAAGCTGTGCAAATTTGCACAGAAAATATAGAAGTAGGATGTTGAGCTAAAAAATAACTCAAATATTATTTTTGAACAGTAACTTCCGTTTAATTTAAGGCTATACGTTGCGTAAAAGTGATTGTACTTAGTTTTTGTACCAATAAATAAATTAATGTGAAACCAACTATGCTTTATTGTTATGAAACAACCCTCTCATAAAATCCCAGCAACCTGTACTGAATTTCATTTTCGCTTTGAAATGGCCTCTTCGGATCAAAAATAATCCGCTAGTATTTATGGCAAAAATTTTTGAGGATAAATACGAAAATAAATTAAAATAACCGGTTGTGAGATTAATGTACAAACTCAGTCTAAATGCAGATAATACGAACAGATACTATACTCAAATCGGAAATAACCATTCTTTTTATTTAAAGTGAGCATGTGAACCATTCAGGAAAGCCTTCCACTGAGCACCGTGCTTTTTAGTTAGTCACTTTGCCCCCGTCTAGCTGCCAAAGACAGACATTCACGTATGTAGGGCAGTTTGGTGGAGACGAGGATAAAAGACCTTGGCTAGTACTAATAGACTAGATGAAAGATGTAACAGTTAATATTTATTTTCAAATATTTTGAATAAATAGAAAAGTGC
>CM061919.1:75168107-75235128 GCA_031002005.1 Vandiemenella viatica
AAAAAACTAATCCTATGTATGCAATTTTCGATCTGAAATTTAATTGCTGTAAATTTACGTTAACTGAAATCATGTGATGTTCGTTACTTGTTTCTTTTGTTTAGTAACAACAATGCTTATTTTTCGTCAGGTTTCCTTTTTTATATATATATAATTCATTCCCCTCTGGGTGAGGCCCAGCGGGGCGGGCTGTTGTAGGGCCACATGTCGGCCCTTTTCAGCCAGAGGCTTACCAGATGCTCCCTAGATCTTTATTATTTTACATTGAAACATGATACATAAATTTTCATTGGTGACATACAGAACAATTACATTATACAGATAATATGGTACAAATTTAATGGTAACATACTGAACATTAATAACATTACGTAGATATTATGGTACAGTAGATATAAGCAGACAATAATGGAGTTATTTTGAGTGCTAGATGTGCTGGTGTTGGCGCTGGTTGCGTGGTAACATTAAATTCCATACATTGCCAATATTGTTGATATGGTATGAGGAATGTAGTTGATAGTAATTATGTTATTGTGTGATTGGAAGATGCGCTGATGTTAATTGTTGATTGCGGCGTTGCAGTTAATGGTTGTGTGGAGTTGTGGAAGCTGTCGCAGTCTTTTATTGTTTGTTTCGGCCTCGTCATGGAACACCAACGGGCTGCAATGCTCGGGCATAGCCATTATGTTTACTGCTGATAGTTTTTCTAATGTTTGTGGGTCTATTGTGTCATCTGTTAATATAGAGTGAACAAGAATGTGGGGGGGATACACATACTTTTGCTTAGGATGACGGTGATGAAGTAGTTTACGTTCCAGCAAGGGGAGAAGATCAGGGCGGTGCAGGACTAGTCGGCTGGCATACTTTTGCCGGAGTTTGAACAATCTGTCTTGAAGGGGAGGGATGTTGGCTAAGGGGTAAACGGTGTCTGAGGGGGTGCGTGGGTGGATGCCTAAGATGTTACGGAGAATTCTTCTTTCAGTTGTGACCAGTTTGTTGAAGGTTGGGTGCTGAGATGATGGATGTGATTGGGGCGGCGTATTCTAACAGGGGGCGCATAAAGGTTTTGTAGGTGTGGATTAGAGTTGAGCAGGAGGGGGCAGACAGCTTTCGTCGGAGCAGCTTGATAAGATTTAGTCTAGATAAGAGTTTTTGTCTGAGATGGTGAATGTGTTGGCCGAAATTCAGGGTTTTGTCAAGGTGGACTCCAAGGTATTTAGCACTGGGACAGAAGCGAAGGGGTGTGTTCCAAATTTTGATTTGTATGTTATTTTCAGCTTGGGAAAATGCGGAGGTTTTGTGTTTGTGTTGGAAGAGCACTGCCTGTGTTTTTGTCGGATTCGGCTTGATGCGCCATTTCTGGAAGTAGGATTGGAGGGTGTTGAGGAATCTAGTTGCTTTGCTATTGATATACGTGGTGTTTTTATGCGAGATCCAGTAGGCTATGTCATCGGCATAAAGTGCTATTGCTTCAGAGGTGAGTGAAGGAGTAGGGATATCGGAGACGTATAGGGAGAACAGGAGAGGAGAGAGCACAGCACCTTGCGGGACACCCGCCTGCGGCGAGAAGGGTGCTGAATGAGCATTACCTACTTTGATGGAACATGTGCGGTTGGTAAGGAAACTATGGATGAGTTGGAGGAATGGGGGAGGGAAGCCGAGTTTGTAGAGTTTGTATATGAGACCGGGGATGCCAGACTTTATCAAAGGCTCGTTCAATGTCAAATAATATTGCTAGTGTGCAATGGCCGGCGTTGAGGGATTGTACTATTGCAGATGTGAGGCGGAGGAGTGGGTCATTGGTGGAGTGATGTGGACGGAAACCGGATTGAATGGAAGGGATTAATGTTAGGGATTCAGTGAAATGGATAATACGAGTTTGGAGGATTTTTTCAAAGAGTTTACCGGGAACAGGTAGGAGTGAGATGGGGCGATATGATGAAGGGGAGGAGGGAGGTTTGTTTGGTTTGGGTATCATGATGACTTCTGCTTGTTTCCAGAGGGATGGGAAGTAGGATAATTGTAGGCAGGCGTTGAAAAGTTGGTGGAAGAGAGGTATGATTACATGTTCAGGAGCTTTTCGGAGAAGGAATCGGGTAATTTTGTCGTGGCCGGGAGTCGAGTTTCGGCCAGAGAGGAGGGCAGTTTTTATTTCCAGATCAGTGATTTCTTCTGTAAGTGCATGTTGTAATGATGTGGGTGCCGATGGAGAAGTGAGAATTGAAGGTATGGATGATTCGACTGTCTGTCTGAAGTTGTCGTCGAACAGTGGGTCGGTCGGTGGCGAGTAAACCTCACGAAGCTCGTCCGCGAACATCGTGGCTTTTTCGTCGTCGCAGGTGGAAGTTTTATTATTGATGGTCAATGGATGTGATGAGTGAGAGTACTGCCCTGTCAGAACCTTAAATTTCTTCCAGTACAGACTCCCACTCTTGTAGTCAAGCGTCTCACAGGTATGTTGCCATTGTCGTTGTCGGTGGAGGGTGATTGTCTTACGAATTTTCGCGTTGAGTCGATTCCATTCAGTCCGGAGCAAGGGTTTGGAATCTCGTTTGAGTTGTCTATAGAGTCGTCGTTTGGTCTTGATGAGTGATACGGCCTCTGGCGGAATAGACGGTTTGTATGGAAAGATCTTTTTATTAGGTATAATTTCTATGGCAGCCGAAAAGGAAGATTGTATTTCTTTGGTGATGTGGTCTATGTCTGCAGGTGTAGTAATTTGGAAGGGCCGAAAAAGAGATGATTCTATGATAGTGTTGAATTTTTCCCAGTCTGCTTTTTGGTAGTCTTTGATTAGTCGGAACGGTTGGGTGGGTTTGGTTTTGATGAATGTGGAGGAGAAGATTATGGGTAGGTGATCACTGGTTATGGATTCGGCGAGGCGCGCAGAGGTGAGGGTGTCGTGGAGGGAAGGGCTATAGAGGATGTGGTCAGGGGTGGAGGTACCTTGGTGCGAGATGAAGGTGGGGGTGTTGATGGGTAGGTGACAGATGTTGAGGGAGGTGATGGTGTCGACTAGGATGTGGCCAGTGGGGTTACTTGCGTGGTCGCCAAGTAGGCGGTGGCGAGCGTTGAAGTCCCCTAGGATGATGAAGTGGGGAAAGGAGGAGAGATATTCTAGTAGGTTAACGAGGAGGGGTTCGGAGGGACGGTGATATAGTGATGTAACAAGGAGTGGAGGGGAATTCTTCCTGAGGATATTGACAGCTATACATTCCATTTGTGAAAAAGGATGAGGAAGATGAAATTGTACAGCGGAGAAGGAGTTACGGACTAGGATGGCTACACCTCCACGGGCCTCGCCAGGTCGGTCTTTACGGAAAGTGTTAAAGCCAGGTACTTTGATGTCAAGTGTAGGTGAGCCGAAGGTTTCCGCCAGGGCCGCGATGTGAACGTCGTTGGCAACTAGTGAATTATGGAGTAGGGTCTGTTTGTATCGAAAGCCACCGATGTTAACGAAATAGAAGTTCGTGGGACTACTCGTCATTGTCGTCTGGTCCATTATCACGTGTCGGGAAAATTGGGGGTGGTCTTGAAATGGTTATATGCAGCTGATTATTATCCTGGGTTACCTTGACTGTACGGTTGAGGAATTGCCTTGTTTGTTGTGAGAGGTGGCGGATGATCTCTTGTTTTCTGTCCTGGAAACAATTAATCAGTGTTGAAAAAAGAAGCCTGATAAGGTCGTCTTTTAGTGTTAGGTCGTCAATGGCGTCTTCGTCAATTGTCTCGGGTATGGGTTGGGGTTCGTCAGTGCACTTGATTTTTGCAGTCATTTCAGCAGATTTGGCCTGTATGGGTTTGGTTGGGCATTTGCGGGAGGTTGCATTGTGGGGGCCCTTGCAATTTGTGCATGTTGGTTTTTGTTGTTTGTTAGGGACAGTTTGGGAGTAAGTGGTCGCCCCCACAATGAGTGCATGTTGGGGTGCGTTTATTACAACTGTTGGATGGGTGGTCATAGGACAGACAGTGTCCACATTGAGCTGGGATAGGTGGTGGGGGATTAGATGGTTCGGTCCTGTAACGGAACATCTGGAAATAAAAACCTTGTTCCAGAAGGGTATCAACTGTATATTTGGAAAAGGTGATGATTCTCATCATCATTGTGGGGTTATTTGTTGCTCTTGATCTAATTCTAAAAACTTTGTGGAAATCTAGTTGTTGGTTCTGTAGAGATTCGGCGATTTCCTCCTCCGTGATGTCGTAGTCGACACCCTTGACCACGACAGAGAAGGAAGGGGGACGGGGTTGTTGGATAGTGGGATAGTTTGGTGGGGAGTGTGTGACTGATATGTGGGTATGGAAAGCTGCAGAAAGTTCGGATTGTAAGGTGGAGGATAGATCAGGTTCTGGACTTTTTACTATTAGGGAGGTGCGGGTAGTTTTGAGGTATTGTATGGGCTTTTTTATTCTTTGTTGGAAGGTTGCTGCTATTGTTTTTTGATTGATATTTTGTGGAATGTTGTGGATGAAATAGGTATGTAGTGGGCGTGGAGGACGAGGAGGATAGGGAGAGAATGGAGGAGAGTATGGGGGAGAGTGGTGAGAGGAGTATGGTGATGCTGGCTCTGTGGTGGAAGGAGAGGTAGGCATGGTAGGAGAAGAAATGGCTGCATCCATAGGGACCGGATATAGGGGGGGGTGAGGGATGTAATGCAGATGATTTAACTTTTTTGCAGTTGGATTGGTCAATGTAATTGGCAATTTAGTTTTCGCACGAGGTTGGGGAGCTGTCTGACGGTTAGGGGAAGTTGGTGCAGAAGTGGACTGGGTGGCTTGGGCAAATGTTGGTTTAGATGTTTTGGAATTGGTGGGTTGGGGGGCCATTGTGTAGTGTGTTGTTTGTGCCACGTGTACTCCGGGGTTGAGGTTGTCACCGTAAGGTATCGACAACCCCGGTGGTACCCTAACAGTGCAGCCCGCGGGATATCCGCCTTTGACGGGTCCCTGGAGCGCGGTATTGCCCTAACTAGCCTACGAGAGTTGAGTGTATTTGTGGTCTGACGACAGTGCTTTGCAGTAAGTTGCAGGCGAGGTTGTTGATTTTGTAGCTGGCGGAAGGTCTCGGGCGACTGGAAGTTTCCTGGAGCAGTTGATCGGTGTTCAGATGTGTTTGGCTGGCAGGGAAACTCGTGGACAGAAGCGGCGAACTCGTGGATGGAAGCGGCGAACTCGTAAACAGGAAAACACACCCGGCGAGGCTGACGCGGAAGTCAGCAGCCGCGTCGGATGGGGTACTCGGCTGGCCCAAGCAGCAGGCAGGAACGGTGCGATCACCGATAGATTATATCGGTGATCGATGTAGTTATTGATATTTCCTTGATGTGTGATGAGTTACGATTCTTGATGTGATGATGGTAAAAGATGAAGAACCACGATAGTCGGAAGAACGCCTGTAGCGATCGGCACAGGTACAGCAATGCGTCACAGTACAGATGTTGCCCGGCCGGAGTCTCGTCTCGAAGTGCGAATCTGTATCTTTACTGTACCATTTTCTTCCAGTGGTTTCAAACATGTTAGTTATTCATACTTTCGTAATTATTATAGAATTCAGTTCGTCTTTCTTTCCTTTATTCTAACAACATCACTGTTTTCTGCTAATCTTTCATCATTGGAAAAACTTTTAATTTGTTTTTATTAGCAGCGTAGAAAATTCACCATACATTTCATTAACTCCATAAGCTTCATTATCAATAAAACAAAAGTGTGTTATTAACTGTTTCGGAATTATTTCTTGCATTTTAACTACATCGCAACGTAAAGTAAGAAGCAAACATCAACTAGTTAAAGTGTTCCCCAGACCATAAGATTTTTTGCAACAGTCATTGTGACAAAATACGTGAGACCACGTGTGAGAGTGAAAAGAATATTATTAATTATTACTCAGGAATTTTTTTTCAATATGCTTCAAAGTGCTTTTCTTTGTACTCAAAGGGACTGGAAGAATGGCAAGAAATATCGGTCACGTTTCCATTTTTCAAGTGTGACAAATGTAGGTCTAACTTTTGTGTGGTAATTAATAACACACAAATTTACTGAACATTATTCCAGATTAACAACGCTGTCTCGCGTTTAAAATATTTTGTACCACTTATTTCGAAAAAAAAAAAAATTAAATGGTGAGATAAAGAAAAACTTCTGTGAAGTGAAGGGTTGTAATGTGAAGTAATAACTGCAAATTAGTAATACGATGAAAGGATGCTCACATTAATTAAACAAGTTAAAACTACAAATGCTTAGGAATTATCGAATTAAATAGAATCAACGTAAAAGATATTCCTGTGTACAGCTAACCGAATTTCATTTGTCAGGGATTTTACTCCTTGGTGAGATTTAAAATATAGAAAAAGATGGAAGCTGACAGTTATTGTTAGAACAGTTGATTATATAACGTTAAGCGATATACATTCATTTAGGGACACTGTCTCTAAAAACTAAGAAAGCGTCCATTTAGTTATTCTATGCCAATATGGCAGCTGTAACGTAATTGTATACAGCTTCGTAATAATTGAAAATATTTAACTTTGGGGGTTTCCCAATGCGAAGTGGATTTTGAGGTG
Source organism: Vandiemenella viatica (assembly GCA_031002005.1). NCBI lineage: Eukaryota > Metazoa > Arthropoda > Insecta > Orthoptera > Morabidae > Vandiemenella > Vandiemenella viatica. The sequence goes on from CM061919.1 coordinate 75,174,668, forward strand.
CCACCCACTACAATTGTATTTAATCCTAGTGCGATTTTATCTAAGACATGGCGGAACAAAAAAAGGAAGAGAAAGAAGACATCGATATGCGTCAGGAGTTCATCCTCAACTACCTGATAAAATCGCACGAATAAAGACTGAAAAGTGGGTGAAGATGATGAGTACAGACGAATTTAGGGTAAGAAATAAAGTTTTTTAAAAGTATGTTTCTTCAAAAGAACTACAAATAAAATGCTCTAAAGTTTGTCAGATTGTTGACCACGGAATGGCAAAGTTTTAAGACAAAACGCTTCTATGATCCAAAGATTGTAACGTTTTAAATAAATTACCTCAATAGGGCAGTTCTATCATTACCGTGGCGCCACAATCTGATGATGAATTCTTGTAGAATTCGACGAAACAAATTGAAAATAAAAAATAAAGTTTTTTGATATGTCAATTGGTTTTAGAGATATAGCATGTTAAAAATCAGTAATAGGTATAGTTTCTTGTGCATTTAGTGACGTTTCTTCTGGTCCAGGCCATATTTCAACCTAACAACAACCACTAGGAAGAAAATAAAACACCTATAGTGTACTTACACAGTGTAGATTTAGTGGTGGTGGTAAAACAATTTCTGGTTCAGACCAGATCTAACAGCCTCACTTTTGAGATACAATATCTTGAGAACTAAGCGAGATATCATAAAACTTTATTCTATATTTCCCATCTGTCTTTTCGAGATACATACGAATTAATCATCAAATTTGGCTATAGCGAAATTTTACTTCTGGTCCAGGCCGCATTTCAATCTAACCACGTCAATTTTGAGATACAATATCTTGAGAACTATGCGAGATATCAAAAAATTTTATTCTTTACTTTCAATTTGTCTCGTCGAGATAAGAATCCATCATCAAATTGCGGCGCCACGGTTATCGTAGAATCCCGCTCAATAGTTTAATGGACCCTCTTTCCCAATATTTTATTTATTATTAGCGACGTAAAAGCAGTAAAGTGAAATTTCCTAACTGTTATTCGTAAAACATTCGTGGTTGTTCTATCATTAACATGACGTCACAATCTGATGATGAATTCTTGTAGAACTCGACGAAACAAATCGAAATAAAAAAAAGTTTTTTATATCTCGCTTGGTTTTCGAGTTATAGCATGTTCAAAATCAGTTATAGTTAATAGTTCCTTGTGCTTTTGGCGCCGCTTCTTCTGATTCAGGCCGCGTTTCCGCCTAACAACAACCACTAGAAATAAAATAAAATACCTATAGGGCATTTCCACCGTGTAGTTACAGTAGTTTTGGTAAAAAAAAATCTGGTCCAGGCCAGATCTCACCGTAACCTCCTCACTTTTGAGATACAATCTCTTGAGAACTAAGCGAGATATCAAAAACATTTATTTATTATTTTCGATTTGTCTCGTCGAGTTACATACGAATTCATCATCAAATTTGGCAGTGGCGAATTGTTTTTCTGGTCCAGAGCGCGTTTCAACCTTACCACGTCAATTTTGAGAAACAATATTTCGAGAACTAAGCGAGATATCAAAAAACTTTATTCTTTACTTTCAGTTTGTCTCGTCGAGTTACATAAGAATACATCATCAAATTGCGGCATCACGGTTATCGTAGAATCCCCACATTCGTTTATGCTACGCGAATTATACTTTTAGAATTTATACCGAGAAATAAATTTTGCTTGTAAAGATTTACAGGCAGTTCCATCGTGGCGCCACAATCAGATACTAAATTATTGTAGGATGCGACGAAACAAATCGAAAATAAGGAATGAAAATATTTGATGTCTTGCTTGGTTTTCAAGATCAGTTGTAGGCACGGTTCCTTGTGCTTTTGGTGACGTTTCTTCTGGTCCAGTCCGTTTTTCAACCTAACAACAACCACTAGGAAGAAAATGAAACTCCTATATTGCATTTCCACCGTGTAGATATAGTGGTTTTGGTGATCTTTTTTCTGGTCCAGGTCGGATCTGACACTAACCTCCTCACTTTTGAGATACAGTATGTCTAGAACTAAGCGATGTATCAAAAAAATGTAATGTTTATTTTCGATTTGTCTCGTCGAGTTACATATGAATTCATTATCAAATTTGCCTATGGTGAAATTTTTCTTCTGGTCCAGGTCGCATTTCAACCTACCCACGTCAATCTTGAGATACAATCGAGAACTAAACGCGATGTCAAAAAAAATTATTCTTTACTTTCAATTTGTCTCGTTGAGTTACATAAGAATCCATCATCAATTTGCGGCGCCGGTTATCGTAGAATCCCCGATTTACACGATCAACTGTGAATCGCAATGCAGTGAATATATTGATGAGGGTGCAGTAGATTGATTTTCGAGCAGCAATATTAGTGGAGGTTGTAGCTATACTGAAATACAGGCTTGGTCAGACTGTCAGCTGAAACTTCGTCTTACAGCATAAGGAATGTGGAACTCAGTTTTTATTTGTAATTTAAGTTGCTTTATGAGCCGCACATTACTGGCGCTATTGGAGTATGGAAGTTATTCCACGTGTATTACGAGCGATGTGATGCATCCAGGACCATACTACGTTGTACAGCATAAGATATTTAGACTTCGATATTTTTTTATATACCGTTTGCTTTTTGGGGGGGCCATATTACCGACGTTATTAATTTAGCTGCATGTAAGTTAGGTACCACCGACTTAAAAAAAAATTACAAGATAGCAGAAGCTGTAAATTTTTCGTTTCCATAGTTTTTGCAGTGGCTCCACATCAAGAACCATACTAGAAGGAATTATCCTTGTGGTCAGAAAATTTATACCCATGTATTATGTATAATTATACCCATTATTTTTTTCTTGAGTAAAGTTGTTCGAAATAAGTGTAATTTCATGCACGTTATTATCAAATAAATACGTACTATTACCTGTTGCTGATTCTTCGCGAAAAATTCCGGATTCATATGGTATGTAAAGAAGAGGTCATCCTAAACGTAATTTACAACACTGAGTGACAACAGCCTATCTGACAGAGATAAATTGTTATACTGTCTATGACGATTATAATCTAATGCAAGTCGCAAGATAGCCAACTATAAAAACAAGCAACGTTATTTGTCATTCTGGTTCAAGTTGCTTTTCAACTAACCACTAACCACGACCTCCGCTGATATTGGGGTTCCATCGTAAGAGTTTGGCCAACATGCGAAATACATTAGATCATTAAGGCCTGGCCACACAGAACGCGACAAGCGACAGCGACACGCGATATTGTGTCGCGGCGCGACGTCGCTATTGTAATTCACAGTTTTGAATTAGGACGGTCACACACAAAGCGATCCGTCGCCGGGCCGCAGTCTTTGTCGCGGCGACAAGCGTCACAGTTGTACAAAATTACAGAATTGTCGCGCGACACAGCAACATGGCCGATGAAGAAAATTTTCAAGCTCATAAAAAAAAAATATTTTTCGCTTTCAGAATTGTATTTTTTCTTGTTAGTTTCTCACTTTTTGTTTGTCTGATTATACTGTAATTATTTAAAATAAATAATACTTGTATTTGAGCCTATCATTATTTCTTTTGACTGTGAAGTAAATTTTCAATAATAAATTGTACTTTTTACTGTGACTATTTCACTTTGTGATGATACGTCTGGTTTTTAGGGTATTTCCTAATATTGACCACCATGCAAATAACTCTGCTGCCTTCAAGGGGGAAGCATCCGGAAGTGATAACGTTATAAATCGCTTAAAGGTCAGGGGTTCGGGCATTTCCATTGTTTTTTTTTTTTTTTTTTTTTTTTTTTTTTTTTTAAGAATATATATTAAATGAACAGAACTTACCTCATACAAATGGCTAATCTTTCTCTTGTACCAATTGCTTTTCTCCAGTTCGTGGCGCACTTTGATATAGTTGATTTTAACTGATTGTGTAATTTACCGAAACATTCTCAAGACATACGAAAATATTTATAAAATCTATCTTCATGTGACAAAGGTGGTGGTATTTAACAAGGCATTCTCTCTTGTCATTGATTTCAGGAACCCAGAACCGTCTTTTCTTTCTGCTTAGTGCAAACAAAAGAAGTAGAGTCTCTTCATCACTTGACATGTTTTATAAGAATTTACTAGCCCTAGAAAACTTATTAAGATATAAATAAATAAATACAGATTTCTTCCCGATAGAGAGTTTCACTAGCATGGCATTTATCGCTGTAGAGTAGTTGTCGCGTCCTGTGTGACGTACCAAAATCGCGTGTCGCCGCGACGAGAGAACGACCAGTTGTTGCTGTCGCTTGTCGCGTTCTGTGTGCCCGGGCCTTTAATGTTCTAGGCAATATAAGAATTTGTCTCCGGTACAACAGATCTGTTATCATTCCTCAGTACTGTATATTACAGAACATTTCGGTATGCATTTTTTTTTCTCGAATAATGAAGCAGAAGAAATATCTTCAATAAAAATCAATAAGCTGCTTTATCATAACCGTGGCGCCCCAAATTGGTGATGGATTAATAAATAACTCGACGAAACAAATCAAAAGTGAATGATAAAATATTTTGGTATCGCACTTAGTTCTCGAGATATCAGCTGTCAAAATTTAGCTGTAGGTATAGTTCCTAGTGCCTTTGACGACTTAATACTTCTGATTCAGGCCTTATTTCAGCCTAACCACAACAACTAAGAAGAACATAAAATACCCATCGTGCATGTCCAGCGTTAGGGATTCTAGGAATACCGTGGCACCGCAATTTAATGGTGGATTCTTATGTAGTTCGACGAAAAAATTCGAAAATAAATAACATTTTTTAATATCTCGCTTAGTTCTTGGCATATCCTATTTCAAAATTGAGTTGGTTAGGTTGAAATGGGGCCTGGACCAGAAGAAAAATTTCGCCAAAGCCAAATTTGCTGATAGGTTCTGATGTATCTCCACGAGACAAATCGAAAGTAAATAACACAATTTTTTGATACGTTGATTAGTTCTCGAGATATTATATCTAAAAATTGAGATAGATTGGTTAAGATGCGACCTGGACAAGAAAAAAGGGGAACGGCACCACTTTCGGTACCTGCGAAAAACTGCTACTAACCTGTTGAAATTTACATCAGTCTCTTCGTCAAGATGTCCTCTTCACGTTTTGCGATTATACATCCCTGAAAAGTAGCCAGGAATTTAATTAAAAATGCCGAAATATGACATGACGCTCAGCCGTTACATGCCGCCAACGTTGAAAAAATCAGTGACAGTCTCTTAAAATGTTGATTTAATCCTTCCTTTGATAAAAGTAGCACAAAATTGACAAACACGCAATATTTATCCGAATTGTAATACGGTGATGACCGCCATATTACATAGCGACGAGCAACCAGAGATAATCGATTGCTTCCATTGTAAACAAATACGCCATTGCCTGTTTGATGCTGCATATCCAAAATTTCTTATTTTTTTTTCACTTGGTCCAGGCCGTATTTCAACCTAACCACGATTTCTATGACAAAACTAAACTGTTTAGGTTAAAATGATCCCTGTACCGATAATTTTTATGTTATTTTAGCAGTGCTGAAAGCATTTAGCAGTTGCTCAGCCTTTCATATTTCGGCATTTTTAATTAAATTCCTGGCGACTTTTCCGGAATGTATGATCGCAAAACGTGAAGAGGACATCTTGACGAAGCGACTGATGTAAATTTCAACAGGTTAGTAGCAGTTTTTCGCAGGTATCGAAAGTGGTGCAGTTCCCGAAAAAAGCCGCACAACGCACTATACGGTGAACATGTACAATAGGTGCTTTGTTTTCTTCCTAGCGGTTGTGGTTAGGTTGAAATACGACCTGGACCAGAAGAAAAACGCTAGCAAAAGCGATATCTCGAAAACTAAGCGAGATATATAAAAAATATTCTTTAAATTTTTTGGTCGAGTTACATCTGAATTCATCATCAACTTGAGGGGCCGATGTTATGATAGTGCTGCCCTTTGTGAGATAGTATATTTCTATACCTAAGCGAGATATCGAATAAAAATTCTTTCGATTTGTCTCGCCGAGTTACATAAGAATTCATCAAACTGCGGTGACATAATTATCGTAGACTGCCAATTAATGTGTATATTTGGAGGCTGTAATGAACACATATTATTAAATAATATCGCCAAGGTAATGTATGTACTTATTTTCAGAACAGATGGACTGTTCCTTCTAGTTCGATTCATATTACGTAGGAGATGTTCATACTTTGTTCACCATGCACGCTGGCAAACGGAGTATACCGTACCTACTCTTTTGTTCTACATTCTGATTATTTTTTCCTTTGTTTAAAGGAGTTATGACCACACCATCGACATGCCCTAATTTACAGCAATAACAACAATCACGGAAAATTAGCCACCGTACATAGAAGCTAAGCTAGCCTTCAACTGTTGCTACGTGTTAGCATGAAGCAATGTGGGAATTTCATTGCATCTGCTCCTTAAGGCCGGCCTTGCATTATTGGCTGGTCAAACCGACTGTGCAGCTTTATATGCTTTCAGCAGATGAAAAGGCAAGAAGTTCTCAGCTTTCTCCACATAGGCCAAGGCCATATATGGTGAAAGCACCTCCCAGAGAGTGATTTTTATACCATTCGCGGAAAGTTGTATGTTTATTCCTTGTAATCACATTCTTATTTGAAAACAGTCAATTGATAACAACTTATAAAAAGTTTAAAGTTTTTGAATCACGTCTGGTCTTCTTCAAACATTACATAGTAAGGCACAGTAAGTAATGCAAGTGGTTAGCTTTCTTGCACTATAACATCCATTTTGTATTCATACAAAACTGAATGGATGTTTTGTTGTTTGTATTGTCTTAGAAGGCTTTTGGCATTGTTATCATCATTTCTTTCTTACTCCTTCCCAAGATCATTCATTTAGTTTTATTCCTATAGATTCTCATTCCGAATTCCTTACAGCCTTTGTCTAAAGCTTTGTCTTTTGAGTATCTTGACACTTTCTGCCAGTAAAACCATGTCATCAGCAAACCTACATCCATGCATACACCTCCTTTACTTCTTAAACTTCTTTTTATAATTTTCTCCAAATACATGTTAAATAATATGGGTGACAAACAACATCCCTGTTTTACACCTCTCCTAATCTTCCCCTCTTCTGTAAGATCATTCCCCACTCTCACTCACTCTAACTCCTTGTTCGATGTATAATCTACTTATTAGCCTTCTTTCCTTCCAGCCAAAGCCTTTATTTTTTAGAATATCCATTAAATTCACCCATTGCACTCTATCAAAAGCATTTTCCAGGTCTATGAAAACCACGTAACAATTTCTTTTCCTTTCACTTAGTGTTCTCAGCAAACCAATAGCATCTCTTGCACTTCTTCCTTTTTGAAATCAAAACTGTTCTTCTGCAATTGACGTTGACAGTTTGCTGGACACTCTTGGTAATATCTTAGCAGCGTGGCATAAGAAGCTAATGGTTCTGAAATCTTTACATTTCACTGCATTCTTTTTCTTTTTAATTGAAATCAACACTGTTGTTAAAAAGTCTTATGGCCATTCTCCTCTTTCATATATCTCATTACACAAATATAGTACTTCTATTCTTCCCTCATCTTTCAAACTTTTCAGAATTTCTATAGGTAAGTCATTGATCCCACAGACTTTCCTGTTCTTCATTTCCTCCAAAGTCTTCTCCACTTCCACTTCCAGGATTTGGCCTCCCATCTCCTCCTTGCAGACTCTCTCTTCTTCTTCTAATAAGTTGGAAAGACAAAGTAAGGAATGATGAAGTGCTGGAACGAGTAGGAGAGGAAAGGTGCCTTATAAAAACAATAAGCAACAGAAAAAGGAACTGGAATGGTCATGTGTTGAGGAATAAATGCCTGCTTAAAACTGCTCTGGAGGGGATTGTAAACAGAGGGAAAAGAAGAGGTCGGCAAGGAATAAAATGATTGATGACATCATGGTGAATGGGAAATATATAGAGACTAAGAGAATGGCGGAACAAAGGGAGGCTTGGAAGTCTGTCATTGTGAATGGACCTGCTGAAAAGCAGAAAACTCTTGATGATGATTGGCATTGTTGGAGTCATTCATATCTAATTTCGATCTGAGAGGTTTAGTAGCTCAGTGGTTAAGACCCTTGATTCCTAAGAAGAACTGATACATGCCTGTATCCCCTCGACTTTTCCAGGTCTATAACCTTCGTGCTTGATTCTTAAATAATGTGTTTGGTATTATCAGATCATATTTTTCAAAAAATTCTAACAACCTGTTCGTTTCTTTCTTTTAGATCAAACCCTCTTTCAGTATTCCCCTGTTTACCTTCTCCCACAATCGCATTCTAATCACCCATGATTATTAGATTTTCTTCCCCCTTATTGAATTAATTTCTAAGTTTCTTCATATATTTTCTCTGTGCAGTGATCATCCTCTGGTGACGATGGCGTATGCACTTGTATTAAAGTGTTTGGCGTAAGGCTTAGTTTCTATCCTCGCCAGTATAATCTTGTCACTAAACTGTTCATAATACCTCATACGTTTTTTCCAGTATTTGATTCAGAAAAAATTCCAAACCAAAACCGGTAACTCTAAACACAGGTCGTGAGCTAATTATTTGCATTCCCCAGAACAGAAATCCTGTGCATTCTTCCACTTCATAATCTACCTGTCCTGTTCTGACTTCTAAAATTACACGATTTTATTTCAAGAATGTTTCCATCCGTTCTAATAACTCCTACCTGAGCAGTCCCACCCGTGAAACAGGAATTTTGATTAAATATATAATTTGAGAGGGTTACATGCCTCAAGATATCCTCTGGGTATTGTAATGGTCCAAATTACATTTTTCATGTTTATGTTTTGTTTTCCATCTTTTGTACATGTTCATGTATTTTATTTCATGTTTATGTTTTGTTTTTCCATCTTTTGTACATGTTCATGTATTTAATTTTGGGTACGACTGGCTGAACTAGCACGACCTGGCTATTTTGGTTCCTGGCTATCTTGGTGTGAAGTCTTATGGTAACAGGCTACTGAACACTCTGAGTCATTGTGAGAGATGGCGTGATATGTAAATAACAGTCCGGACACCCCTGCTGGAATGCATGCAGGGTGGGGTGGGTCAGGTGCTGGCGGACGGGAGGACGGTCGCGAAAAGACAGTGCGGGAGAGAAGGTTGTATAGACTGGTGTGTTGAAAAGGTTTAAGTGAACGTCGCACGTGAGAGTGATTAGTGTTTGGTCACTGCCAGTACACCAACGGGACTCCTGCCACATAATGGATATCACTGTGCTACGACAATTGATTATTGGAAGCAAAACCTTTTCCACATAGTGAAACAACGAGACGCCCCACAATTATTGCTGAGGTCAGTTATCCTCAGCGCAAGTACACTCCAATTCAAGTAATCGGCAAATGGGCTGATCAGCATTTGGATGACCTATAAGCGCCCTGAGTTTAAGAACAATTTCACGCTCTACAAATAGCCAGGACATATTTAGTTCAAGAGATTAAATTTTGCTAGTCGAATATCAAATTATTTTATTTCATATTTTATTAGTTCATTTTGGTAATTGTTTCAAAATGTTAGTAACTACCATTAATGATTTGATTAACAGGTGTTATTTATATAAAATAAATTAAATGTATATGAAAGATCTTCATTTCTGGAGGTACCTTGCAATATTTGATGAAATTAAAATAAGAAAAGTAAGATGACTATTACAGTATTTAATGCACCCGCTTCCCGTTGCTTTCTGCATCCCCGTGCCACTGATAATTTTTGATTCATCCGCTCTTCCGCCCTCCTTTCAGGAAGCTGTTAACTTTTATTATTAAAAGGCCTTTTTATTCAATAAATACAACGCAAGTCAGCTTTTCCGCTTCCTACTTTAATGTTTAACATAGATTTTTGTCATAGGCTTTCAGCAAGTAAGTTCGTGTCAATGTCAATTCCAAAAATTGCTATTTTCTTTTAACAAGGTCATACTTGTGACGAATGAATAGGAGGAATTATCTGTTTAGGGCTTTATCTTCAAGTTTATTAGAGACGGGAGAGAACCCGGGACAAGTAAAAGGATTTAATTTTGCCTCGCGTTTAAAGGAACAATATCGAATTCACCTGGAGTAATTTCAGCAAATCATGATTAACCGAAAACTGGATTTCCGGACCGGAATTCTAACCCGTATTCTCCAGAATGATAAGATCTAACCACACATACAACAATGTCGGTGAATACGATGGATTAAGCGTAGACGTGTATCAAGCAAAGGATTTAAGGGTTTACATCGCATTCGAACATACTACCGTAAGCATATATACCTATATATATATATTGAAGTAGGCCTATCCGAAAAATAAATTATTGTTATGACATCTGACAAGAAACATTCATCATATTTTGAAAACTATAAAGGCTTTTCTGCGTCCGAGTATGATATCTGTCATTCTATGGCTAACCTTTCATCCAATAACCTTACTAATAATAAATGCTTTGGTTAATTTTTTTTGTGTAATCCGAATTCCTCAGCAGTAAGGGAACATGTAATAACGAAGGAAAAAATCATTATAGTATCATAATATGGAAGTGAATGGATAGTATGTAAATATTGCTGTTTTTGTGTATAAATGTGATGTGTATGTTGGCTGTAGTGTGTTGTGTGCGTCACGAATATCTGGAAGATAAGGGGAAGGACGGAGTGGAAAACAGTACAGACAGATGGACATCTGGTTGGGCCGAAACCCATGAAAACCTAAAGTACCTGGGCGTTGAAGCCCTCTCACTTTTTTCTGAATAGGGGGTTGTGAGCTGGCTTTTTATGGAAGTCATAGTGTTGTTGGTATTTTTTTTACAAGTTTATTCAAGGTTGCTCTTCCAGAAAACACCGAGAGGGGGGCCAAGTTGAACGAACAAATCTGATGGACGAATCATCAAGTGATGTACACTGTGGAGAGGTTTGAGATTAAGCCCCAGACTTGGGCAAGCAACCTGTTGATAAGTAACGTACAAACTTGCCTATGTCTTGATAGTAAAAATCTCTTCCACAATCGTTACTCATGCCACGGCGCCGTACACTATAGCGCTGTATAAGTAACTAGAAATTCTGTACCCGTATGTATTCGTTACTAGACCAATCAATACCCGTTACTTTCGAATCGTTACTCGTTACTTTCGGTGCAATCGAACAATTGCATGAAGCATGTATCGAGTCGCGCTAGTACGGTTATCCTTCGTTACTATCGTGTCGTTTCGTTACTCGTTACTTTCGGTACACTCGTTAATTTCGGTACAGTCGAACACTAGCATGAAGCATTGCATCGCATCGTATCACATACGTGATGACTTCGTTCGTACTTGGTAAAGTTAAAAGTAAATTGTTTATTTAATAAAATAAGTTTAGCTAAGTTGTACATTCGGATAAAACTTAAAGTCAAGTAATTAGCACATGAATCTTACGAAAACCTCTGAATGTACACTTGATTTACTGTAATGAATATTATATACGAAAGAATAATCCAATTTCAAAACAAACACCTGTTTACATAAAAAAAAAAGACCTGACCACTCACCTGACAGTGACATATCTAAGGTCAATAACTGATGACGGTTATTTTTTAAAGTAGCCTACCCAAAACCCTGCATAGAAGCCTGATGTGATAATGGGACATGTATTTAACAAATATTATAATCTCATCATAGTATTTCTTTTTTAAATAGGAGGTTTCACCAATGTATTCCTTTACGGTTTTCATTTATTTTTGTAAATTCTTCATCTTTTTGTGATAGGTTTGTTAAAATAAATGTGGACATACCATCAAATCGGGCCTGCATGCAAAATACTATTGACTCCCGCGTTAATTGTTTAATTTTAAAACTATCAATAATCTAAACTTTTAAATCAATAACAAAGGCTCAGGACAAACATGCGATTAATTGTTGTTGCATCGCGGTTACAACAAACATTCAACATCAAAACCAGAACCGTATTGATGATTGATCACATGGATCCTGCGGTAATAATACAACAACTAACACCAGGCAAAAGGAATAAAGTCATTTTAACTTGTTCTTTGTTTATGGAATTCTGTAACTGCAAAAGAAGGCTGCTAGATTTGTTTCTGGAAATTATCGCAGAACGTAATCAGTAACAGATATGATAAAAGAACTGGAAAGGGATTCATTGGAAGACGGGAGGAAGGTTGAGAGGGTCATGGGAGTGTACAAGGCGTATATTGATGGTGAGGCATGGAAAGATATTGGTGTAAGAATTAAAAGTAATTCATGGAAGGGAAAAGATGACCATGACCACAATCTTGCACTCGATTTCAGGCACAAGGATTTAGGAAGATTCTCTTTTTAGGTAAGGGTTTCAGGGATTGGAATAAGTTACCAAGAGAAATTATGAATAATTTACCAAGAACGTTGAAAGAATTTAAAGTTAAAATTTGTAGAGGGAAAATGTAAGTGGCTGCAGGAAAGGGGGAAGATGAGTGTGTAGGGAAATTTTATTAAACATTATTAGACAAGTGCAGAGATGTATATCAAAAACTATTAGACAACTCTTTTATATTGTAAATTACACTATAAAATAAAATAGAAGGTATTAATTCTTAAAATAAACAAATTTCACAAATGTTTGAAATCAATAAACCTCATTAACGAACTATTAATGAAAAAACAGTAACTATCTCAAATTATCCATACAAACTGTCGTGTCTATTTACAAACTATATACTGTAAATTTTAATGTTAAATAAAATAGAAGTACAAAATTAGTCTTTACTTTGGCAAATTAGTTACCTGCGGGAGTTGGAACGTGTTCGTATCTATACAACAAATGCGAGTAACGAAACATGCGAGTAACGAAATGAATTTGTAACGATTCGGTACTTCGAGGCAGACAACGAACCCGTTACTCAGTATCGAATACATCGTTACTTTTACAGCTCTAATACACTATCACGACCTGAGTCTGAAATATGGACACTTAGATAATCGGAGACATTTGTGACAGAAAGTTCAGACTTATATTAGTTTCTACTATGCTTATGTTTTCTTTACTGAGTATTTTTAACGTTCAAGGAATCATTCTTAATAATTGAACTAAATTATTTCTCATACATTTTTCTCAAATCAAAATACTTGAACAATTCAAACGAACGCAACCTGATATAAACCTGGTGCGCGAAATATCGGTAGCTAAAATTAAACTCTATACTTATTATTGGTGCCATCTCTTACTCGAACTTATAACAAACTACCCTCGTATGATTCAATGGCGACCTAAGTTTTGAAGTAAACAAAATTTATCATAATTTATACTGAAATATCACTAAATAATCCCCACAGTTCATATACTAATTATATACACACAGCACAATGGCCTTTATGTTTTTATAAATATCTGTAAAAAAATAGCATACAGGGACTACACCGTTAGAAATTTCAGGTATCAATAGGAAACATGAGAAGTAGTATATCAAGATATAAGGTAAGTGGCATTGCTCTCATTAGTATTTCATATGTCATTATGCTTGTTATAAGTTATGTTTTTATTTAAAATGTATAAAATGTTAGTTGGATTCATTTCAATAATTTGTTAGTTATTATATACTGAAGTTAAATTTTCTGCATATTATACATGTCTTTACTCATTACAATTCTGTGTTTCTTTATCCAACTTATCACAAAAACAATAACAATAAGCCTACAACAATGTTATGAGTTAGCCCATGACCATATCAATGTAGATGTCATATTAATAATTATTCAACATAAAATTAGAATACTTCAGTAAACTAAATTTAATTTGCTATAAAAAATATGTTCTCTAAAAGGAGTTTTCAAGTATGCTAGCTCTCCGCGGGCCGGACAAAATCTGTCCGCGGGCCGGATGTGGCCCTCGGGCCGTAGTTTGGAGACCCCTGCTCTAGACTGTTGCTTCACAATAATACAGGATGCTTTTCTGTTTTTCAGGATATCGTGATGAACTTTCTTGATACTACAGACCACGACGTAATTGTATTGATGATGAATGCGTCAGGGCTGCTGGTGCCTACCATAGGTTACCCGCCAGTCATAAGAGCAAAGGCTGTTTACTTTATAAGGGTAAAAAAGGAAAAGATTACCGCAGAAAATATGAGGCAAGTTGTTATATTCGGTGACCTGTGTCCGAAACCTGTGGAGGAATTAGCTGTATTCGCAGACGAGGTAAGCCAGCTGAAGATTACTTACACAGTATTTAGTTAAAAACCGTAAGTTATTCTTAGCAAGTATACAAGGTATATAGCAGGTTGATCTACACCTACTGCATCTCGTATGTCTTAAGTGGGTGAAAAGATCTTATTTCTGCTTATAAAACACTTCCTCGCTTCCAATCAGGTCAGAACGTCGCACTCGGAGAACAGAGTCAACTGAAAACTGCTGAAACACTGCTGCTTGGACTAGTGATGGTTGTCGAGCGAACGAATTTAGATGACTGGTTAACGACCGAACTTTATCAATGAAATTTTCTGAATGCTATTCCGGCAGTTCAATTGAAAATTATAACTGATACAACTCTCGAAATATTCCATGAGGGCGACATTCTGACGTGGCTGGAAAATTGAAATATTTTTATCAAGATGAAAGGCACTAAGCAGTACCGGATTAACCACGTAGCAGGAGGTAGCAAATGATACGGGCCTCGCGCCTTCTAGGGGGCCTCGCGCCTTCTAGGGAGCCTCGCGCCTCCTAGGGGGGCCCCGCACCTAGGCTAGATGGGTGAACTTTTTTTTTTTTTGCTCTACAATTTTCCCCCGGACACCAAAAATCAACTGCATCTTCTTCACATTTGCTACGGGCCCCGCGCTGTCTTAATCCGGCCCTGGCACTATAAGGAATATCCCATCTTGTGCTGGCATTGTAACTGCACTCAGATTTCTATGCTTTGTACATGAGCTTATTACGAAGATAATTCTTAACAGCACAATTTTGTGATTAAATGTCTTCTGCGCTTTTGTAAAACGATGAACAATATATGAAAATTTGCAGCTTTCTTCTTGTTTCGATGTCAAACCGTAGCTATATTACTCTTAATGAAGAACTGAGTTATTCAATACGTTTGTTCCAATTTATTATACAAATATACACTCAGAAATATCTTGCATATCCTTTCATAGAATGCTGTCATATCCTTTATTATTTCTGCATTATGTATTTATTTGCATTGAACTTTTCTTTAGTGTGTTATTTGCAGTGCTGGATCTTGGGGGGAAGGTAAAAATGGGGCACTTTCCCTTGGCGGCAACTTCAGGGGGGCTGGAAAATTTGCGAAAATCGGGTGGCAACAGTGGGCAACAATCAGGGCGGCGATAGAGCTCTCTAACTTATTAGTTTATTTTTTCGTCACCTGCAGCACCACCACGCAAAGTGTGGTATTTTAACTTCCGGTTGACCACTGCGTTTGGATGCAGTCTTTATTCAAGAATTTAACAGTTAAAAAGCTGAAGTAATTACTTTTTAAAACCGGAGCACGTAATATGTAGAAGTATACTAAGCAAGAATTGACTGACAGGTAAGAATTCAAACCATCAAAGCCAATTAAGCCTTGAATTTACTGTTTAATTTGGGCCTCTTGCCGGTGTTTTGCTCCTCGTTTTGAACAGCTGGAAATCATTTTAAAATTATAAATGTCTGATTTTAGGCCAAAGTGTTTTTACCTTTGTTTTTAGAATAGTTTTTGCGTTGTTTTTATAGGTAATATAGGATAGAAGAATTCCTGAACACCAGTCAAACATTGAAGTTAAACTTGTTCTTCTGTGTGATAATTTCCTCAAGATTGGTTTAACGGGTTGTGTGCCGACACTAAAATTATATTTTCATCATAAAGATTCGTAATATTATCCGTTAGTATTTTTTATTCCTTTTGTTGAGTTTAAAAGATAAGTCCATGTTGCTAGGTGTCCGCAAAATGTGCGTCGATTGACGGCAAATTTAATCTTGGAACCGCTTGAGGTTTTAACTATTGCTTGTTTTACCTTCCTGTAAAATGCTGTTCACACTATGCATTGATCAACATGTGAGAAAAATCGTAACTCCAACATACTTTTGTTATCTCCTACATATTTATAAAAGAAAAAATTCGCGTGGTAATATTTACCTTGACCAAGCTATTTTAATACTTTTTTGACAGTTAAATAGATTTTCAGTCGATCTAAAGTATTTTTTAAAGTTAATTCTCTCATACAAAGTAGCAGAAAAATGTAAACAATCCACAGCAAATCAAGGCTATGTTGCCGTAATGTAAGCACAACTACAACATAAATAATTAATTACCAGCAGAGGCGCATACGAGGATGATACAATAACTTCATACGCTTAATTCAAAGCGTGAAAATCAAGCAACCACAGCTGTCAACTGATGGATTAAAATCCGATTTAACAAAATGACTACTACACACTCGGTTCCACTTCAACGGAGTTTTTTCCATACCTACTGCAGTTGTATAACCCACCCCTTTATCTTTGGAAAAAAACGTGATAACTAAGTCCCTGATAACAAAATAACAGGCGTAATTTCGTTTTTAATAAGCCTTGTAGCGACGATAGCACATGTAAACACAGTGCTACAGCGCAACCGGAAGCTGATTATACCACATTTCGGCGGTCATGTTGAAGTTACAAAGCTCTATACTCGGGGTAGCAGTACACAGTGTGGCGACAATGGGGGCGGTAAAAGTAATGCTCAAAGAGGCAGCAACTTCGAATATTCCTGGATCCGCTACTCAGGCCGGGCCGCATTTAGGCCCTGTGGGCCCCTAGGCTATACCTGTGGTGCAGGTCCCCCTGTCGGGAGTGGCCCTGGCTGCCTCCGGCTATTGATGATTAAATTTCGAAATTCAGTCCAAAAAAATTATGGGCGACCTTTTTTTTTTAGCTCTGCTACTGTCCCAGGCGGGGAATCCAGGGTTGTGGTGCGGGCCCCCTCTTTGTGGTGTAGGCCCCCCTTTGTGGTGCGGGCCCCTATATAGCCAATGTTTAAATGCGGCCCTGCCGCTACTGGTCATTTGTCGTATTTTTTAGAATTTGAACTGATGGCTCTCTTAAGTACATCCATAACGCGCACCATATTACTCAATACAATCTAAGATTATTTATCAATACTGGTAACAGAAGAGGACAAAGACGAGGACACTATTCAACACTGTGAACGTATAACCTTACCTGTGTTTGTAACCGTTTAGGATACACATTCTTTACATTTTCATGGTACGATTTAATGCAGAAAATTAAATGTTAATTTCAAGTTTACTTTTGCACGCTGCTTTCAGCTTTTTATGCCAACCCTGACAAACCCGATGAACCAGCGCGGCTGGCCTGCAGTAGCGGCGGCTGACGTTAGGAAACACGTCCACCGTTTGAGGAGCTCTATATATGAGGTTCGGGGCAGGATAACAGGGCAAACACTGCTGCCAATGCCCTTAGGCGTGGAACGTGTGCATGAGGTGGAGCAGGCCATCCTAGAGAGGTAAGTACTCTCCAAAAGTCAAAGTATCTTCTAGCATCCGTCTGAAATCTTCTTTGTTAGAATGGAGCCTATTAAATGACGAGTCGACAAGGCTGGTAATGATAAACCAGGGGAGCCACTGACTGCAGTATATCGCATGTCGGTAACCAATGCAGCTTGCCACGATTACTGCCCAGAAATTGGTCTTCGCCCGTACAGTTTCAACCTTGCCGGCCTCTTTTAGGGTTCCAAAGCCAGACTAGAACTTTATTATTTCAAATGTCAGTCAGTATTTTACAGCCTCGACATTACGTCTCCTTTGAATTAATAAAAATGAAATTTCGTTGGAAGATGTATTTTATTGACCACAGACAATAGAAAATTAAGGGTGCACACTCTAAATAAAAAAAAAAAACTGAAAGAACATTGTCCTCATGCTAGACTGGAACAAAATCAGCGGTGGCTGAGCATTATGTAGAAGGAAGGTATAAAACATTCGACTGAAGTGAGTTGGGGAAACCATTGAAAACCGTAATCTTCATGCCCGGACGGGGATTCGAACCGGCGTCCTCCCGAATGCGAGGCCGGAGCCTTAACCACTCACCCTACACTATGTTGCTGATCGGACGTGAAAGCACCCTCTGTGTTAACTGATGACATAAGCTACTGTTCTATATGTAGTTCAGTTGTAATCCTTTTATTAGTTTTGGTTGATGCGTGTAATGACAGACAAGGAATTCAAAATTTACTGATTTGCTTCCTGTATCAGGGGACCTGAATAAAAGTTATCTTATGTGTCAACCACTGTGTAATTTCGTTTAAATCCGTTCACTAGTTTCTGCCTGATGCGCGTACAGACACACAAGCAGACAGACATAAATTCTAAACCGACTGTATTGGGTGAGCGAGCGTACATTGACGCGCAGTTGACGCAGGCGGCGCAGCACCTTTTGAGGCGGAACAGCGCGTATTGAGACGCAGGGCAGGGCAGCACAGTACTGCGCCGCACGTGGCCTGCGCCACGTTGTGTTCACGACACAGAAACTGTGCCACGCAGCTCACTCGTGCCGGTTTTTGCCGTAACACTTCTTGCGTTATTTATAATCTTGCTTTACTAGACTTGCAACGAATAGTATATTCGGCCATACGCCGAATACCGAATATTCGGCAGACTTCCTGGCCGAATAGCCGAATATTCGACAAAAGTATTCGGCCGGAGTGAGCCAAAATCTGTATTGCTGTGCTTGTCTCTCGCCCCCTGTTGAAGCAGTTACCTCCCACCACTCTGTGCCTGTTTTAACAAGCTTGAAGTATTGCCTCAAGTATCTACTTTGGATTATTTATGACATTACTTTTTTTTATTAAGAATGACATCCAATGAGGTGTGAAGATAGAAAAGATTTCTTACGATAGTTCATAATACGGCATAAGCAATTGGTATAACCTTCTTAAGACCGAATTGCTCATACCACTTTCTGAACTGCCCCTTCATAATACGATAGTGATTACTTCCATCAATAATCTTCTTGTAGTATGATATGCCATTCTTCACTATATGTATCGATAACAGAGTGCAGTATTTACGTAGTCACAATATCCTCATACCTCGTTTTTAAGTCTGTGAGTAGGGCATTTAGACTAAATGTTGAATAAAGGTCGAAACATCATTGTCCTCAACGTTTATCAGTTACAAGTTGGAGAACTGAAGAGATTCGTGGCTTCCATTTTGTTTGAATATATTAATTCTGACAATAAAACCTAAAATTATGGCCTTAGTTTTATTAAATTCAGACTATCACTTTGTAACCGCAAGTCAACACAATTAAAATTATGAAATACATCTGTTAAATAAGCCGTGTATGGTTTTCATTTATTCTGCACTAAAAGCTTGATATTACTTTACTAAATGCCTGAACTGTTGAAAGTGGCTGGAACCCCCGTTTTCATTTCGTGGATTCCCAAATTTCCTTGTTACTCACACGGAAGTCCCTGTAGGGTCAATATCAATCACTTTGGGGATCATTGCTCTATTTTTAGAGATAAACTTCACCACATTCTTCAGATCGACATCGCACCGTTACCGTCTAAGTAAACCAACTAATAGCTGTAGATGACGGTGGGTATCGGACATGTGTCGGACGGCGATGCGATGCGGTGTCGTTTGAACCAACTTCAATCGAGTGAGCGCCAACAATAGAAAAACAGTCGGCGTGCTGGCGGTGCATCCAACTTTAGTTGATTGTGCAGCGTTAAGCAGTAGTTTACTTCGTGTTGATTTGATTACTTAAAAGTGAAGCTGTGTGGCAATCATGGCTTCTAAAAAGAAGTCGCCTATATGAACATACTTTGAGGACTATAAAAATGATACGAAAACTGTCGTGTGTAAATTGTGCAAAACAAATATTTTTCGAGGTGGAGTTGGCAAGAAAGCAACTACATCTGGAATGGTAAACCATCTGAGAAATAAACACAACGAAGAATACCGTAAGTTGCAGCCTACGCTTCCTAAGGGGCAAGTATTTACATATCAAAATATGGATGCAAATAAATCTAAGACATCAAAAAGACAATTGACTCTTGAAGAATGTACTGAAAAACCTAAACAATGGGATATTAATGATCCCAAGGCTAAAAAATACCATCGCTTAGTTGGCGAATGATAGTACTTGACAATGAGGCAGTAAATATGGTAGAAAGGGCTGGTTTTAGAAGACTGTTAAATAGCGCTTTGCCTCGGTATAATATACCATGTCGCCCTTACTTTTCAAACAAAATAATTCCAGAAATATACCAAAAGGCAGTAAAGACAATTAAACAAATGATTTCAGAGACTGATTTTATTTCCGTCACATGTGACATGTAGACGTGCTTGCATAATCACATTAGTTAAATTAGAAAAATTGGTATTTCTGCATCACAATCTTCCACTCCTAAATTTCAATTATGATGATTCCAGTGAATAGGTATTTAATATTTTTGTTTTGCTTTGGTATCATGTAAGTTGACCGTGCACGATTATTTTTTGTAATTGTAAGTTACATTAACATGCAATGAATCAATCGTTTTATTTTAGGCAATTATCTAAGTATTCGGTATTCGGCCGAATAGTACCTAGATATTCGGTATTCGGCCGAATAGCAGAAAAGTGGCCGAATAGGCCGAATACCGAATAGTTGCCGAATATTCGTTGCAAGCCTATGCTTTACATTAAAATCATTTTCAACTATGGAATAAGAAAAATTGATTAAACTGGTGCGTAACCACCCTGCGATTCACAATACCAGTCATACTAAATACATAAAAATTAAATTTAAACAAGAAATTTGGACAAGGATCACCAATGAGCCCAACAAGTGGCTAGCAAATTCAGCATTTATTTATCATACAACTGTCCATTCACAATTTTCTCCTTTTGATTTCATTTTTAATAAAACTTTAAAAAAGATTGATATATAGGCTATTATTTCATTATATGTTTTCTTATTATTTGTACTACATCATTCAATAGTGTCCCCTAGAAAAACTTTTTTTTCTTACTGTGGCACACGTCCGACTTAATTGAGCTCTTCTGCTTCTCCCTCTTCAAGGCAACCTACTGCTAATGAGAGAGGGAGAATTCTTCTGAAGACAATTTCCCGAATAATTTGTTGAACACTGCTTTTTTGGTTCCGAGTGTTTCTTATGTTCCATTATGTAGTTTTCTTAAAAATATAATATGAAATAAAAGGGAAATGCGTTCTTATAAATATCATGTACCATCAAACGCCTCTAATTAAATAAATAACCACGAAAATGCTGCTAGATTTTCTTCAGTTCCAATAGGTATTCGAGCGTCGTCGAGAAAATAACAGGTTAGATTATGCTGTGAATCTCCGCTCGATTCATCCGGAAATAATGCATAAATCTTTTGAGAATTCTCTTGTCACAACAAAAGCCATATGAGAGTTTCTTCCATAGTTTTGTCTAACTTAGCTTCTGATAAAAAAATAACAATTTTCCAAACTCGACATCCCAGTCTGATTCAGAAATCAAAAATCAAGTTTTTGCATCGACATGTTTTCGGTTTCTGGCACAACACAACAATGCTTGGTAAACTGCCGCACGAAACTGCGCTCTAATATGCGCGGGTAATTGCCCGACACAGTTTCTGTTTTCGTGCTGCCCTGCCCTGCTCTGCGCTGCCCCCACTGCACCACGTGGCTCAATATGCACCCCGGGTAACGCTCTGGCCCCGTGTCCCGGAGGACGCGCGTTCGAATCCCCGTCCCAGCATCCAGATTTAGGTTTTCATTGTTTTCCCCAAATCACTCCGGGCGAATCCTGGGATCCTTTCTTCAAAGGTCGTGGCCGAATTTCTACTCTTTTCTTGTCCCCAATCCATTCCCGCTTCTAATGACCTCGACGTCGACGAGGCGTAAAGACATTTTAAATTCTTTCAGATTTTTAGTAAACTATTCAACACTTTTTTGGTATTTTATTCCAGTCCCTCCCTCCCTTACCTACAAATGAAATTTTCCCAACTCTTATTTGTCTGAAATCGAGTGGTCATGATCAAATCTTCCCTTTCACGCGCTATTCCTAATTCTTCTACCAATATTCCAAGCCAAATCACCAATATGTCACTTGTACACTCCTAGCACTCTCTTCACCCTCTAATTCACACTATTTTACCTAAAATTTGGAACCATTTGCTTAATTATTGCGAAGGTATCAAATAACAGTGAAACTGAAGTCGAAGACCTTACGTAAAGCGAATTTTCGTTTGTTATATCGCGAGTTTGTTGTACACACAGTGCTCGGTTTAAACTTTTTAAGTATATTCGTGTGACGTTAGGCCCTGGTGACGTAGTTATGATTTGTCATGTATCTCGCATCTATCGTGGTTGGTCCTACAATTGAACATGGTATCCACAACACGGAACTTCCTAGCGCAGTCACATTAACAGCCCTGGCTTTTCCCCTGAAAGTGAAATAAAAACTGTCCCAAAAAATAAACACCCTATCCTAACACCTAGAAGTTATACTACCGAAGGTAGTGGGACTTCAATCACAGCAGCAAAGGCAGCGGAAAAAAAAAAATCTGGCAACTCGCGACACTAACCCAGGATCAAACACTTCCAAAACGTGCGTCGTCTCTACATAGTTACCGAGCGTGGTGGGTGAGCGGTTAACGCTCTGGACTCGCATTCGGGAGGACGCCGGTTTGAATCCCGGTCCAGACATCCAGATTTGGGTTTCCCCAAATCACTCCAGGCGAATACCGGGATGCTGGTTTCAAAAGACCATAGCCGAATTCCTTCCCGTCTTTGTCCCCAGTACCATCCCACTTGTAATAAGTAAAAATAAAACCCTGGGTGGTCATTGGGGACCGCCGACAGACGTGAAAACTTAAAATTATGAATATCATACGCACAACACGTCATACTTATAGCTTCAAAAATATTAAATAACTAGCTGACCCGGCAATGCTTCACTATTGCTCGACTTGAGTAGGCACATAGATTAAATGAAAAAATATTTACATATAAATTTTAAACTGCTGTTTCATTCATTTTCAGTTGGAAAGAGTGAGAGGGGATGCGCTTTGGAAAACATATGGAGGCAGTATTTTTTTGTTTGTTTCAAAGTATAAGTGTAAAAATTCTTATCTAAATCTGATAAAAAATGTGTTTGCCTAAATTATGGGGTAAAAACGTAATGGGGTTGGAAAGGGGATGAATATTCGGAAACCATACGTAGGCAATATTTTTCTGTTTGTTTTAAAGTATAAGTGGACAAATTGTTATCTAAATCGGATAAAAAATGTGGTTTGCCTAAATTATGGGGTAAAAACGTAATGGGGGTGGAAAGGAGGAGAGGGGATGAATATTCGGAAACCATACGTAGGCAGTATTTTTTTGTTTGTTTTAAAGTGTACTAATTCTTATCTAAATCTGATAAAAAATGTGGTTTGCCTAAATTATGGGGTAAAAACGTAATGGGGTTGGAAAGGGGGAGAGGGGATGATTCGGAAACCATACGTAGGCAGTATTTTTCTGTTTGTTTTAAAGTATAAGTGTGCAAATTCTTATCTAAATCGGATAAAAAATGTGGTTTGCCTAAATCAGGGGTGGGCAACCCAAATGATCTTGCGGGCCACTTTGAAAATGCGTCATAACTCCGCTGGCCACATATAAAATAATATATTGTATATTATATTAGATGTTCCGAGATGCCCGCGCATTATGAGTTCGCAGAATATAACTTAATTATTCCGCGAACTGATAACTGTAAACTCATAAATAAAACATGCAATATCTGTCATATATTCGAAAAAGTATTATTTTGAAATCAAAGTAATTTCTTTTTATAATTTCGACAGTTAATTTTAAAATATATGGATGCACAAATAATGTATTTTTTAAACACTTTGGTTTTCACTACATTTGCAATTATAAACTAAGTATAATTTGAAAAAGTGTGATGAGTCACGCGGGGCGAAAAAATCTTGCAAGGCAGCCTCGGGTTGGCCAACCATGCCCTAAACCGAGTACGATGCTTATTTTTTTTAATTTTAATGATTGAAAAAATCTGCTCACATTTATACGTGCTTCAGAATGAGCAAATTATGTTTCGTGAGAAAACTCTCAGCTGTGGATATTTTTCTTCTGTATCTGAAATTTCTGAATCTCTCGCGGGCCGGATTGAAGCTGGTGGAGGGCCAGATCCGGCCCGCGGGCCGGGGGTTGCCCATGTATGGCCTAAATTATGGGGTAAAAACGTAATGGGGGTGGAAAGGGGGAGAGGGGATGAATATTCGGAAACCATACGTAGGCAGTATTTTTTTGTTTGTTTTAAAGTATAAGTGTACTAATTCTTATCTAAATCGGATGAAAAATGTGATTTGCCTAAATTATGGGGTGAAAAAATTATGGGGTTGGAAAGGGGGCGAGGGGATTAATATTCGGAAACCTTATGTAGGCAGTATTTTTTTCTTTGTTTTAAAGGATAAGTGTACAAATTCCTATCTAAATCGTATAAAAAATGTGGTATTGCCTAAATTATGGGGTGTTATGGGGAATAGGGAGTGACTTTTTGGAATTTTTTTTTCACAGGAACCTTCGCAGACGCACACTCGAAAACTCTCCAAAGTTTCATTGCAATCTGATAAATGGTATAGGAATGCATAGAAGACGAACAAACAAACATTGATTTTTATATATAAGATTAATTCCGTGTAAACATAGTTACCTGGTGACAGGATTTCTACTGGCTGCGCTTTCCACCCTTATCTTAACAACCTTAAGTGCTACCAGGTACAAAGGATCTATAGTTTAACGTGGAATGCGAACGACAGTAGCATTATGGCGTACTTCATATTACACAGCAAGCTATGCTAGATGTGAAGGTAAGTTTAATAGTCAATTAAAATACCCGCCGAGACTGAGATTCGAGCCGGGAACCTTTCGTCGGCCATTCAGACACCTAAACTACTGAGCCACCAGACCGCAAAAGATATACTATTAACATTAGCATTTCGGTAATGCGAACTCATAAGATTTTACTCATTCAAAAAATTGCCCAACTTGCCTAAAGAAGATTTCATTTCAAAAACTAAAAATACAAATCCTAAAAATACCTACGCATCGCGGGATTTGAACATGCGACTCGGAAAGAGCACTTTCTGAAACATGTGCCTTAACCAATGAGCTACCAGACCGCCTTGTTTTGAAGTATATGTGTGCTAACCACTACCAAAATCGGATAAAAACTGAGGGTTTGTGTGAACAACGGCGATATAAATTAAGGTAAGGAGCGGAAAGGAGGAGTGGATTTAGGTTTCTGTAAGTCAAACGTCAACAATATTTTTCTATTTGTTTTAAATATAAGTATGCAAAATTCCATCAAAATCGTAATATAGAAGTTTACATTTTCAGAGTTTACATTATGAGAAGCAGACAGCTATGCCAGGTATTTTTTTTTTTAATGCTTATATTCTGTTGATGTTTCCTAGATTATAAGTTCATTTCCTTTCATTTTCTGCAGTGATGGACAATATGTGGACCTGCAACTGAAGAGCGCCATAGAGGAAATGGTAATGAAGTGGGCTGCTCAGGTCAAAGAAATTCTCAATCAAGAATCAAGTTGCGCCTTCGAGAAAAATCCTCACCCAACACCAAGTGCAGGTGAGAGGTGTATGTTGTGCCTGATTATTTTATATTCAAAACGGAATAAGGAATCAGTTTTACTGAAGGTGGACGTTTAATACTCTGGCCTGGCACTTGAAAAGGCACGCGTTTAAATTCTCGTATAGACATCGAGATTTTCCTGAAACCACTCGAGACGAATGTTATGGTCCCTTTATAAGAAACAACTGAATTCCTTTCCTTTCCTTGACCGCAGTCTTCTGCTATCTCTAATGACCTAGAAAAGAATCGAAAAGCCCCCCTCCCCCAGCCAAAAAAAAAAAAAAAAAAAAGAAATTGATTACTCTTAAAAGACCTAGCGAGAGGCAAAAGAGATGGTGAAGAGCAGAATGCAATACCTTCGTGGAAGCACAATGTTCTACAGGGAATTAACGGATTACGTTTACATTTAAAGTGATTTTCTGTAATATAGCCCTTCAAATTCTGTATCAAAAACATACATTCCACTAAGGTATTGCCAAAGCAAATAAGTCTTAATCCAGCGTTTCTCAAACTTTG
Source organism: Vandiemenella viatica (assembly GCA_031002005.1). Classification (NCBI taxonomy): domain Eukaryota; kingdom Metazoa; phylum Arthropoda; class Insecta; order Orthoptera; family Morabidae; genus Vandiemenella; species Vandiemenella viatica. The sequence continues at coordinate 75,200,805 of CM061919.1, forward strand.
TTTCCCTGTGACCAGATTATTTTTAGCATTCTTTTCGTGATCCACTAAAAAATTATTGCCTATTTTGAGATTTTTAACCAAAACTAAACATTATTTGGATGTGAATATAATTTTCGTATACTTTAATAATTACTTGTAATAATCTTACATATTTTTTCAAAAATAGTTGCATAAATGAAATTGAAATCAGATAAAATTGTTAATAATACTTTAAACTTATAGGTCGTGACAAAAGCCATCAGAAATTGTACACTTTTTCTTCTAAAACTAGTTACTCCTGACGACGCATCCGTAAATATCCTTAAGTAGTAATATGTCTTTGAGTTACGTGTCACGACACTTCAATTATGAACTCAACATCTGACTCCGGCAATTCTTAATTCTAAGTTAAATATATACAGATTCCCTTTGTCGCTGTTGATTTAGGAAAAAAAGGAAATATTCTTTCAGATAGGAAACAGCTGACAATTAATCCGGCAAATGAACATTTGCTGAGAAGTAATGGTTATAAAATTTAATTTAATTACAATGGAGCACAGGCTCTGGTGGCAATTTCCCCACACACCCATCTTCCCTCTATCCTGCACCCACCTACATTTGCCCTCTACAAATTTTATCTTTAAATTCTTTCAAAGTTTTTCGGTAAATTATTCATCATTTCTCTTGGTAACTCATTACAATCCATGACACCCTTACCTAAAAAAGAGAATCTTCCCACACCCTTGTGCCTGAAATCGAGTGCCATCTTGTGATCATGGTCATCTTTTCCCTTCCATGCACTACTTTTCATACCTATTGCAATATCTTTCCATGCCTCATCGCCAGTATATGCCCTGTACACTCCCATGACCCTCCTCATCCTCCTTCTGTCTTGCAATGAATCCCATTCCAGCTCCTTTATCATATCCGTCACTGATTGCATTCCGCGATAATTTCCAGAAACAAATCTAGCAGCCCTTCTTTGCACCCTCTCCTACTCCTGTATTTGATTCGTAAAATGAGGGTCCCATACTACACTACCATATTCGAGCAATGGTCTGACCAAAGTTTTGTAACCCAATTCCTTTACTTCTCCCGTTATACTCTCATTATATTCATTTTTCATTTCTGTTATGTTCATAAAAGCTCGAAATTTCTTGGCAGCCATCGAACCTCGCAGTGTTTAGAATGATGTTCGTATTCATTCCCAATTTCTTTGTATAAAGCAGAAACTATTCCCGAGTTTAATGTACGAGATTATCTGAGGGGTTAGAAACACTGAATCAACATATAGCATTGGTCTCAATACACTTTTCTGTGGTACTCCCATTTGCACATCCATTTCTTTTGGTAATGCATTTTCTACCCTAACTCTTCGCTTTCTACCTTTTGAGAATTATTCTACAGAAAAATTAATTTTTCATCCACTCCATTGGTTTTTACCTTATTTAGCATCATTTCATGGCTCATTCTGTCAAAAAGATATAGTGCTATACTATCAATTTCGCCTCCATTATCCATTTCATCGGAAATATTTTGCACATAGCGCGATAACTGAGTTTCTCATGAATATTCTTACTTACACCCATGTTGTCTATTTCAAAGACAGTTTCTTACCGCACAGACAATTTTGATGTGGTTGCATATCAATCACTCAAATAATTTACCTACAACTGATGTCAAACTGATAGGCCTGTGATTTTCGATCCCGTTTCTCTCCCACTCCCCTTTTCCACTTTTCCTTATCGCATTTTTCCACTCCTCTGGTAAGTAGCAAGTATCCATACTCAATCTAAATAGCATTGCAAGGTAATGTATACTGTCGTATCCTGCTATCTTTAAGATATCTGTAGTAAACTTATCTACACCAGCCCCTTTATGCTTTTTTAACTTTCTTAATTCATATTTTTGTGGTCTGCTCATTTCTAACTGTACCAACAAGCTCGTTCTCTGATTTACATTCTCCCATCCCTGAATAATATTAAACCAGTTACTTAACATCTTTGCCTTTTTCGTATCCTCAGTAGCTTCTTCTCCATCCTTATCTATAACAGTCTGAATACCTTCCATTCCTCTCAGTTTTCTAACTTAGCCATACTGAATTCTAAATGCAGCTTTCACGCTCCTACGGTACTTTGAAATATTCTTCAGAAACCTCATAAGAAACATATTGGCATTTTTCGATACATCTGTACTTTTCGTCAATCTGCAAAGACAAGAGAAATACGATTGTTACTTCAATACTATCAGCCATTTCCACAATTCTACGTTTCGTATTATTATTTGACAGAGCCAGCAAATTTACATGGTTCACGTGTTTTTTCGTCACATAAGCGAGATTTTACTATTATCACTATAGGAAATAATAATTATTTGTCATAGAGTGAGGATAACAGATCTCAACTATTAATTTGATGATTTATAACAAACCAATTCAAGGTTTTCTTATTGAGAACGCTGATATAATATCGAAGACATAGTCTTCATTTTAGCCATTAATACCCATTTTTTCATCGGCCTCTGACTGTATTTTGAATGCCTAATTTCTAATTGCCGCTTTAAATATGAATATTTCAGGAACTCGTTTTAAAGAGCCGTATGATGCGTATCTCCCTCATCACCTCGCATCGCTTCGCTGATTATGATATTTTGCGGCGAAGGCAAGCCGACTCAGAATTTTTTTTCGTGAATCGTTTCAGATCGTGACCCATCATTTGGGAAACGCTGTTTGTATCCCTATTGCGAAATTTTCCTCCCTTAATTATTACACTTTCGTATTTACGTCTCATCCCAGGAACAGGTTTTCTTTTTTATGACTTTACGCCTCGTTGAGGTCATTGGAGGGGAGAACGGACTGGGGGCAAGGAAGGGGCCATGACTTTTTGAAGGAACCATCTCAGCATTCGCCTGGAGTGATTTAGGTAAATCATGGAAAACCCAAATCTGGATGGCCGGACGGGGATTCGAACCCGCGTCCTCCCGAATGCGAGGCCAGAACGTTAACCGTTAACCCACCACGCTCGGTGGTTAAGTTTTCATATTTTAAGAAAACCACAAACGCAAGTTTCCTTTCCTTATTCGCGTCTAGCAGGACAGACTAAGTTACAGTAATTACCATGCCTGTCTTCCTTCATTAGTCCAATTCGTGAAATATGTTTCCTTTTTTAGAGATTGATTTTTGGGATGCCAGATTGAAAAATCTTGAATGCGTTGATGAACAACTGAAGGATCCACGTGTTAAGAAAATGGCTTCAATTTTGCAGTTAACGCAGAGCGTTTACTACAGAAGATTCACCGATACAGAAGAAAAAGTAGAAGGAGGTATGTTGTTGAGTTTTAAACGTCCTATAGCTATAGTATATAGCTACTGTTCTTACCAGCCAATCACTTTTCGTATTAAGTAATGCGAGAATGTGAATATAAATTTATTACATGTGTCACTACCTGATCTACTAAAGATACAAATATGTTGATTGATGAACTACTAAAAAATACGGTTAATGGATCTCGTTATCCTAAACTTAGTGATTTTCAATTCTACACACACATAAACTTATCGGATCAATAATACTAACCTAGGTAGACTGGTAGGAATTTTTATTGAAGCGTGTTGATGGGCGTGATTGATAAAATGTATAGATCGTCTAGGAGCGTGATTGTTAATATGTGACTGAGGGAAAAAACAGACACCAGAGCGGAAGCACTTATTCCCCGTCTCCTTTCATAATGACGACGATTCAGTCGGTGAGCGTGAATGCTGATTATTTTATATCGTGATTGCCATGAACTGTATCAAGTTAAATCAAATGATTTTTTCAATAAAAAGCCATCGCACTACAAAAAATTGTAAACGCATAAAGATAGTCTAAAGTAGATATCGAGATAGAAAAATTGAAAAAGAGATACTTCGAATTACGAGACTGATTGAGTATTGACGGCAGTAATTCATGGGCTGATTAAAGAACATCGAAGCGCGCTTGAATTTACAGAGTCAATATTATAATATTATTGATAATCTGATTGGGGTCTGGTCCGCTTAGTAACCGATGTGGTTCAGTTCTGCATTCTGTTCATACATGAGAAGAGACTGAATTCAAATTATTAAACAAATAGCAGACTATATTTTAAATTACTTACCAGCTTAACACCAATACTACATGTGTGTATTCCTATTTTTTTTTTTATTATTTATTTTTTTTTTGTCATACACCTCCCTTAATTTCCTTTGAGAAATAACATCCGAATAAAAATTTGTTTTCGTAAAAATTTGATCACAATTAGAATTTTTTGAGTTTTCTCCCATTTACCAAACAGAGGTCTGGTAGCTGATGGTTTGATCTGTTAGAAATTATGGTACCTTTTGGCACCCTCACGCGCATGCATCACCAAATATAGCTAATTGATGGTTCAACTATAGCCATAAACTGAAGCTGTTCTTACTGCCATTGCAGAACATGGAAAGAAAACTTAGTACGATCCCATTGTAGTTGTTTCTTCAAAGGACGTATTCTATTGCAAAATAAGAAATTAGTAGCATAATTATCAAATACTGTTCTCCTGAGCTATGAGGAATGTAACATACTAAGCTACTTGTGTAATGATTCTCTAATTTGTAGTAGTTTTCTGCGCAGGCTTGACTATGCTACTTTCACGACTTTTTATATAAGGAAAAATAAAACCATACTATATAACTTTTTTAAAACGTGGTTGAGGAGCTAGCTTTCACAGTTCAGGGTCCCGGATTCACAGCTCTGTGAGCCAGGAGTTTTTAATAGCTACGCTTGATCATATCAGATACACCAGGATGCTCCAAAGTTCTGATCCCACGTTAAACTGTAAGTACGTCCGCCACTAGAGGGTCGTAATGCACAGGAAATCGAAACTCCGGAACCAGGTCAAGACCACACTAATTTAGTTTCTTACCATCAAAATTAGTTTATTGGTGAAGTATATCCGATTGCAACCAGTCAACGAGAAGATTCTAACACTTCTTGTTCTCCACAAAACAGTGAATATTAGCTACGTGTTGATCTACACCTCTCGCTGGAGCATATGCTGGCTCTATTGTAGAGCTAATAACTTCTTATTCTTACCCATTACGATACTTTGGACAGACAGTCTAATGTTTGAAGTCGACTCATTCCTTTATTTATTCTACCATTAAGTGATTTCAGTTGTTATCCCTACATATGAGTGACGTCTGGCGATGGAATGGTCCACGGTTGGAAGCGAATAATGGAAAAGTTCAAAAATAATTTCAAATTACAATTTAAAAAAGTCGGTTAGGCAGTAGTTAAGCTAGTGCCGTTATTATTTTCATAAATACGATTCACTGATACCGTACTCATTTTATTTTCTTAATTTTTAATTATTCTCATTTGTTATACACTGATACAAAATCAAAAATTGTACACTTATTTTTTTTTGTTTATTTACACTTTCTTAAATACTTTTAAGTTTTTTAAATGTTTCTTTTTGTTATAATGTTCTTGACTATAGCTGTCCAAGTTACATGCGACCTATATGTCTGGTCGTCAGCACCAGTCCGATTTTGTTCTTCGCTCTCAGGCTCATTTTCTTCTGTCGAATTTTTCTGACTGAAGAAGGCGTCATGGGGTAAAATATATCCATTACGAATAAGTGAACCCTCCTCTTTTTGGGAGAATGCTCTTCCATTTCGGTAGTGTTGATCCGTTCACCTTCGACAGCCTTTGATGCTGTGGTAGTTCTAGCCCTTGGTAGGTAATTCATCCTGATTTCGGTTTACCACGGATTCACAAAATAATGCCAGGATGTCCCGGATGGTTTTCCTAAAAGGCCATGGTCGAATTCCTTTCCGTTCCTCTTCTCAGTCCACTTCCTTTTGGGCGGAAAGTTACATTACTGACTATCCAAAAAACTCAAAACCAACCATAGTCAAGTCCTGGTCACACAATACGTCCTAGACCTTAAATCCATCAATAGAATCCTTCGGCAAGCTTACGATTCCTGCTAACCTATCAAGCCTCAACTTACTTTTACTTATGGCTTTACGCCTCGTCGACATCGAGATCATCAGAGGCGGGATGAGACTGGGGACAAGGAATGGGAGGGAATTCGACCATGGCCTTTTTGAAGGAAGCATCCCGGCATACGCCTGGAGTGATTTGGGGAAATCATGGAAAACCCAAATCGTCAAGCATCAAGGCTCTTTCGCAGGCAATAGACCCCGTTGCAAGATGTGCAACATACACTACTCCCCCACCACTTTCAACAACCCTGCAACCCGATGAGATCTTTCCCATCACAGGACACGCCACCTGTGAAACCTTCCATATGATATACCAGCTAACCTGCAAACACTGCCTGGCTTGTTTGACAACCAATACATTACGAATGAATAATTACCGTCAGACAATATTCACCCGGAATCCAAAATATCCATTAACTGTCCATGTCATTTCCCATGACACCAATAATTTTTATTCTTGTTTCATAGTCCGTGTTATCAGAGTCCTCCCAAACAGCACCAGCACCCTTGAACTCAGAAGGCGGGAGCTATGTTACCAGTATAAACTGGCACAAGGCAACCTCCTGGTCTCAATTTAAGACAATACTTTTCCTTCCCTCTAGCTTCGCCTTGTGCCTTCATCCCGACAATTTAAATTGAACGTCCGCTAATCAGATGTCATGTTTAACTTCATAGATTTTTTTTTAAAAATTCCTTTTTTTATTTCATATATTTATTTTTGCTTACTCAGATTTATGTTGTTAACATTTTATCATGTCATTTTACATTTTCGCAATATTTTTCAATGCTCGGGTATTAGTTCTAAATCACAACCCCTCTCTCTGTCCTCTGTTTGAAATTACCCCCACCACCTTCCTAATTAACAGTCATTCTGTGAGGCAGTCTCCTACGACACCCCCTCTCCATAATGTTCTCTTGTTGATAAAGGGCTAAGATCCGAAATTTACAATGTCATTTGTGTTCTTGTCTTTTTTATGAGTTCGCGTCACTCATCACTTTATCTATGTTAAGTGGTGGTTTATTTCATTATCTTGATTTGTAATTCCTTTTGGCACCTTTTTTTTTATGTGTCGCGGCCTCAACGGCTATGTTTGTGTAGTCCCGCAACCTTGGTTGCCATAATACTACGTGTCGCTATGTTGGGATTGTGGGATTTCTTCGGGGACACTTTTTAATGCTCTTTAGGGGGAAAAAGGGCTGTGGGCGCCTTTGGCGCCCTTATGCCAAAATCCCCTCAGGTTTCGTGTTTCAGCCGGGCATCATCGTCGTGATCAACTGCGTTAGCAGTTGGACGATTTTCCCCAACTGACTTTCCTCGTTGATCTGCGTGGTTGCAGCGCCAGAGCTGCGGGTTGCTCGCTTCTTCTGTCGGCGGCTGCAGTGGGAACCAGCTGTTTATCGCGGGTTGCTGGTTTGTGTGACGTCGGTGCGTGGTCCTACTAGCTTGGGTGGCTGTCCTGCCCCTCCGCTCCTGTTGCTGGTCAGGTATGGTCGGGTTGGGGTGCTCTTCTCTCTCCCTCGGCACGAAGTCGCTTCCTCACGGGACAGCCTCCATAGTTGGCGGCGTGGTCAGCATCTCAGTTAGCACACATTGGCGTGGCCTCACGCGGTCGTGTGCAGGACCGTGGCGCTGTGGCTTCCGCCTCATTCGTACGCAGCGTACTTGGCTCCGGCAGTCCTTTGCCGGTAGCGCTGGCAGCGGAAAACACTGGATGACTATTGTTTCATCATATATATATATATACTAACAATGAGCAGGAAAATGCTTTAAGGCAATAAAACTAAGGAAGGATAGGGAAATATGACCCAACACTTACCACAGATGAGCGGCTGGAACGACGAACACAAAAAAAAAAAAAAAAAAACACGGGATAAGCGCAATATTTCGACCTACAGCCTTATACGTGCAGAAGTGAGACACCAGGCGGAGTCAGATGTGTACACAGAGACCGCTGTCTGGTGATTCTCTCGTGTTTTTGTTTGTCGTCCCAGCCGCCTTCATCTGTGGTAGGTGTTGGGTCATATTTCCCTATCCTTCCTTAGTTTTTTTTATATATATATAATTTATAATTTGCTTTTTACTGAAGTATGCTCAACGATATTCCGTAGTGTTAAAGCAAGAAAAACGTTGTACCAGTTTAGGATTGTTGTATCTTTTCCTTAAGGACATTCAGACACAGAAATTTGGATTGTCTTACAGCGCTGGCTGAGGCTCGGGAAGTGTCAGCTTACATGACGGCGCTAAGAAAGCAGTTCGATACCATCGAATCTATAGACTTCAACGAAGTGCGCCCTCATCTGAAGCCTTTAATGCATTGTGTATGCCTTACCTGGGCGAACTGCAGCTACTATCGTACCAGCTCGAGGATCATACTTCTGCTTAAAGAGATCTGTAACATGCTCATATTTCAGGTATGTCTCATTATTAAGCCCCGGATTTTTAGGTTCTAAAAAACCAAATTTAGGTTTATTCAACTCATGTTTTAGGCTTTTATAGATTTTATAGATTCTGATTTAGGATCTTACACGTTTTTAAGGGAAATAAAATTTAAAACACGCAATATATACTGCCATAGTGTTAAAAACATTGTTGACTTTACAATACAATGTCAAGTACTATTTAAAAACTTCTAACATGACATAGCTTGATCATATTAAAACATACAAAATAAACCACTATTATGTTCAAAATTCTTCATTTTTATTGTGTATGGTAAACAACTCATTTAAAACTTCTAATATGGACACTGAACAATGAAATATTTTGATAGATTTTCAGGAGTAAACCTTCCTCTCTTTTTCGTTCAAATTCTCTTGAATGCGGAGAAACTACGCTTTACGTCACATGAGGTGCGAACTTTGTACCAGCGATTTCATTAGGATTCCAAGGCAATATTCTTGTTCCTTTGGACCACAGAGGACACGGCCGATGTATTCCATCCTCTTGAAATCTGGACTGCGGGCTAAAACAGACTCCTGCTTCTTAGCTATAGACACCCCAACTGGTCCAGGAGCCACTTTGTCCCTCACTTCTTGGATGATTTGAACTGCTTCCGTCAACGGTAGAGTAACTTCTTCCAAATTCTTGATTGAAAATTCTGGGTTGTAAAATTTGCCTTTATATATGTCAACTCCTGTACAACTGGTACTGAGTGCAAACGCTTTCTTTGCATTTATTATAGCAATAGCTTCGCTTTCATCTAATGATTCGATGACCTCTGTGATGGTTTCTTAGTTTTCTGCATAATATACTGCGGCTGAAAGCCAGGTCCCCCATCGTGTCACTACTGGCTCGGGAGGGAGGGGTATCGATGGAAGCTTTTCCCTAAAAGTAACTACTCAACTTGGCGCTTTCAGGAATATTTTCTTCACTGAAAGAATTATCTCTTTAACTACAGGGTGCTGTTCCCGAATTTTTTCAGCTACATTGTGCAGCCCATGAGGTAGACAGGTGACATAGACCATTCGAAGATGGAATGCCTTCAAACACTCCCCTGCTTTTATCGTATAAGCTGCACTGTCTGTCACCAACAACGACAACTTATCCTCGTGTTCTAGATCTGACCACAACAGCTTTGATGCATCCCTTACAGCAATTACGACAGTAGACTGGTTAGCCATTGGAAGTTCTATGCACATAATGACTTGGGGTATACTACGTCCCTCACATGCGAGCTTGCCCACAACACTATGTATCTGCCGCAGGCATCTGTCGTCTCATCTACACTTAACCAGATGAAGTGGTCAGCAATGTCTACCCATTTTCTCACACATCTGTGGCGAGTAATTATTTCTTAAAGTGGATTCATCTGATATTTTTCTGTTACAAAATTCTTCCAAAATGGTTTTCAGGACTGCATTCTGGAGTGTTGAAGCTGGTATATTAGCGGCAGTGAGAGCTTCACACAGACGCAGGTGAAACGAATCTTCTGCACCCAGCTTTGAACTTGTAATGAAACTCTGCTTCTGTTCGGAACCGTTTCTCCTGGTAACGTTTGGCAAATGAGTTGCTGAATTCTGATACTGTAGTACGCGGGATCATTTTTCTACAGTAACTTATATAGAAGGCAAAAATAAAAATAGTCCACCTGAATATAACACCCAGATAATACCCAGTTAATATTATGAAATTTCATCCAGCAGTCTATACTGTCACTTTACGTTACTTTAGAAATGAAAACAAATAAAATCTAATTTATGTTTTAAAATTATAAAAGATATATGTATATAAAACAAATTAAACTAACTGGTTTCACACATGCTTGACAATATATAATTTTCTCATCTGTAGAAAAGTTCTTATCCATTCTTAACCACTTTCTTGAGGATTTCTGTTTAGGCATGATTGCTTTTAATTAAGGAACTAAACTTATGTAGGCCTAAACAATGTTTTAAGTTCCGTGTTACCAGTGAACGATGACGGTATACAACTGTTAATTTCTCAGAAAGGGGTTTGCGTTCCTGAAATTGTTAGTGTTTAACGTGTTATGTTTAAAACTTTTTTTTCGATTTTTTAATTTTAAAAAATATTTCATTCCTCCCAGCTGGGAGGATCACGAGATCCTTTTCAGCCTACTACACTACGGGGAGGGAAGGGGGATGGAAGGTCGGCCGTTTCCTTGTTGGGAACCATCCCAGCATTCGCTTAAAGTAACTGAGGAAAACCTCAGACAGGATGGCCGAACCGGGTTTGACCCCGGTCCTCCCGAATGGCAAGTAGCAGTGCGAAATCGCACTGCTCAAGCCGATTTGTTTCTACTGAATGTAAACCTTTTTAACCGACTTCAAAAAAAGGAAGAGGTTCTCAATTCGTCTTTTTTTTTTGTATGTATGCCCAGCGATATCTTCACCCATTTTGAACCGATTTAAATTAAATTTTTTTAGTGGATAGGGTATACCTCCAAAGTGGTCCCATTTGAATTTCATTGAGAAACCACCCCTTCTACCCCCCTCCGCCCCCTAATTTTATACAAATCCACGTTTTTTATTCGATCTCGATGAAATTTTGGACATATATAGCCAAAAATAAAGAGAAAAATACTGTCAACTTTTGGTTTAAAAAAACTGAACCCCTCTCCCCCTATCCACCCCCTTAATTTTTGCCAATTTTCTTTATTCAATGCTACAGTCGACACCATTTAACTGATCTCCATTAAAGTTGGCAATTACATGCAGTTTTCATGGAGAAGGATTCTGACCAAAAAATCAAAATAAAAAACCACCCCTCTCCCATTTACACCCCTAAATTTTATAGATACCTACATTTCTTATCTGATTTTTACTGAACTTTGCCCATGTATACTTTAAAACAAAGAGAAAAATCTTGTCAATATTTAGTCTTCCAAAGTTCAACCCCCCCCTACTTCCACCCCTTTAATTATTGTCAATGTTATTCATAAAAAGCTACACTCGACACCGTTTGACCGATTATCATCAAAGTTGGGCATATACATGTAATTTTTCATGGAGAATCTGACCAATAAATAAATAAATAAAAACCACACCTCTCCCCTTTACACCCCTTAATGTTTATACAAACCCACATTTCTTATCCGATTTCGATGAAACTTTGGACATGTATAGTAAAAAATAAAGAGAAAAATACTGTCAACTTTTGGTTTGAAAAAACTGAAGCCCTCAATTTTTACCAATGTTCTTTATACAATGCTACAGTCGACACATTTAACTGGTCTCCATTAAAGTTGGCATATATATGTAATTTTTCATGGAGAAGGTTTCTGACCAAAAAATTAAATAAATAAATAAAGCACCCCATGTCTTATTATTTATTTTATAGAAATCTACATTTCTTATTTGATTTTTATTGAACTTTGCCCATGTATACTTTAAAACAAAGAGAAAAATCTTGTCAAAATTTGGTTTGCCAATGCTCAACCCCTTTCCTCCTTCAACCCCATTAACTTTTGTCAATGTTTTTTATACAAAACTACAGTTGCAATCGTTTGACCGATTACCATGAAAGTTGCTTATATTTATTTTTTCACGAAGAAGGTGTCTGACCAAAAGATCTAAAAACCACCCCCTCTCCCCATTAAACTGCTTAATTTTTTTACACAATCACAATTTTTATCCGGTATAGACAGAACTTAGCAAATTTTTACTACAAAACAAAGAGAAAAATGATGCCAACTCTTGGTTTGCAAAAACTGAATCCCTCTCCCCGTTTCCACCCCTTGATTTTTGTCAATTTCTATTTAGAAAGCTACAGTCGACACCATTTGACCGATCTTTATTAAAGTTGGTAATTTTTTATGGATACGATCTCTGACCAAAAAATCAAAAAAACTACCCTAGCACCCCTTCCCTTACTATTTGCACAAAACCCACATTTTGATTCGATTCGGTGGAACTTCGGATTCGTATACTTCAAAACAAATAGAAAAAGAAAAATACTGTCTACATAACTTTCACAAAAATGCAAACCCTATCCCCCTTTCTACCCCATTAATTACTGTAAATGTTCTTCATTCAAAGCTACCGTTTCTTTCTAATTTTGAAGGAAGTATGCACATGTATACTGCAAAACAAACAGAAATACTGTCTACATTTGGTTTCGAGAGTCCAAACACCGCTCCTTCCTTTCCATCCTTTAATGTACAGTTTCTATCCGATTCTGAAGGAAATTTGCACATGCATACTTTAAAACATACACAGAACAATTGTGTTTAAATTAGGTTGCTGAAGCCCAACCCCTCTTCCCTTCTATCTCCACCCCTCCTAATTTCCAATGTTCTTTATAGATACCCACAGTTTTATCAGATTTCCATGGACCACTGCACATGTATACTTAAAACAAAAAAACAGAAAAATAGTCTCTACATTCTGTTTACAAAACCCTACCACTCACTCCCTTACCCCATTTAATTTTCGTAAATGTCCTTTACACAAAGCTACAGTTTTTATCTGGTTTCGATGGAAATTTACACGTGTATACTTTAAAACAAAGAGAAAAATACTGCCCACACTAGCTTTACAAAAACCAAACTACTCTTAGTCTCCACACCCCTGTTTGTTTTTTTTATACATACCTACAGTATTATCTGATATCAATAGAAATTTACACACGTATAGTTTAAATCAATCAGAAAAGGCAGTCTACATTTGGTATACAAAAGCTCAATCCCTCTTCCCCTTTACCCTCACCCCTTTTAATTTCCAATGTTCTTTACAAAAATCCACAGTTTTAAATCCCGTCAAAATCAGTTAAGCTATTTTTAAGTCATGGCATAATATTTATAAAATAAATGTGTCGTAATGTCTCAACATGTACTTCAAATTTCAACTTTGATCCCAAGCTTTCACGTTGTGAAAACCAATTATAAATCTATATTTTTCCTGTGATGCCGGAGAAAACAGATATATTCCAGAGAGATTTCTGTATTTGGTATGTTTTGATCCTCAGATGTTACATGTTTCCGTTATCGAGCAGCAGCTTTAACAGATGTTATGATAAGATCGAAACATAGCCTAACATTCCTTAACACAACGCCCAATTCACCCCGTTCTGGAAGTGGTTGTGGTATATAAAGACAGAATTCTTCTTTGAAAGCAAGCGCTTTAATCTCTGAGTTACCAGGAAGTTCGCGGCATATTTAAAATACCAAACGAACTATAATACCACTAAAAATTTAAAAATAAAATAATTGTTTTAAAAAAAAACCAACATAAAACCGCCTTCAAAAGAAAAGAAAAAAAGCACTAAAAATTTTAAAATAACTTTATACCTTGTAATCTTGAAGAAGGCCACAAAATGATGGCCGAAACGTTAGGTTTCAACAAATTGACGCGGTTCAACCCGGACAACCAAGATTACATTGACAACGAACGCGGAAGTCTGCGCACCAACTTTATACCTTGCTTAGGAAAAAGTAAATCTAAACAGACAACATTTTACATTACTTTCATTGAAATTTTGACATTAATATTGTTATTTTTGGAGTCGGTGCCAGCGAAAGCAAGAAAAACAAAAAGCTAAAAACAATGAGAAATAACAATAATACATAAAAAAATCATGTTACTGCTTACCTACAATTAATGCTAGAAACATGTTTCAACAAAACTGAAACATTCAGATGGTACGCCGATATTATACTCTGTAAATCGTTTACTGCATGATGCAACCTACCAACTGACACTGTAACGCCAGAGATATGCCTGGATGACCAATAAGGCCAAGCCACAGATTAAAATACTGTTAATTTGTTTCCCTAAGCTGTCTTCCACAATAACACTATCTGCCTCACGACATGCTGTAAAATATTGGGAATTTTTGTTCGTACTCCCCGTTTCACCTCTAACGCCAAAAGAAGTTCAGTAATTCGATCTTCGCGATGTGACAGCTGGCACTGTGGAAAACCACGGAAAACCTCAGACAGGATGGCCGAAGCGAGTTTGACCCCGGTCCTCCCGAATGGCAAGTAGCATTCGAATAAAGTTTTTGATGTGTACATCCTTACATATCCTGGGGAGCGTGCACAAACTACGTGGCTCGATCCAGGGAGGGGAGAGGGGGTTGGCTGGAAGGCTACGAGTTAAAATGAGGAACAGAACTCACAACACCGCATTGTTATAGCTTTTCTCAATGTTACTGTCAACAATTAGGTTAAAACACATCATTTAATATTGTGGTGAATAGTTATTCCAATTTTAAAATAAATCCTTCCGTTTTACACGTAAACATAGTTCCTTTACCCTCCAAGTTCGGCTTTACCCCTCGGACTATGTTAGGGATCATTCCTATACTGCTCACATTTGCAGTGTCTTGGATCTTAGGATTCACGTAATAATAGATACAGCTGGGGATGGTGACTGGCCGGATCGCCATGTAACATTAACTTGGATCAATGTAGAAGAAGAAAACGAAATTTTTTAGAAGGAAGGGAGAAAAGGAAGCAACCGTCCGTAACCTGTCAATAAGGCACTGTTCCGGCATTTGCCTGGAGGGGAAAAGGAAAACCATGGAATACCGTGTCAGAACAGCCGACGGTTGGGTTCGAACCCATGGCGTCTTCCACGGCCCATACCCCTGAGCTAATCCGGTTGGTCATTTGTTTAAGTAACAAAATTACAGTCAATCTGGATCAGTACATCGAATTAGGTCATTTTAGGTTCTAAAAACCGAATTAGGTCATTTTAGGTCATAACATAAAAATTAGGTCATTTTAGGTCCTATTAAATTTATGAATATGATTAGTTTATACAGTAAACGTAAGAGAAAGTTAAAATTTCGTGGATATTAGGTTGGGAACAAAATAGGTTCGAACCTAAGAATCCGGGGCTTACTCATTATCAAATAAGGCTACTATACAATCTAGTGGCTGCCACTGTAATAAAGCACGGTGAAACAATTAAGTCAATTACTTCAGAATCCTGAAGAGGCGTGTTCGCTACCACAGCCGGTCCGCGAGAATGAAAATTCTATGATGACGAAGATAAGGGGGTCAGGCGTTGGAATAAGTTACCAAGAGAATTAATGAATAATTTATCAACAACGGTGAAACAATTTAAAGTTGAAATTTGTGGAGGACAAAAGTAGGTGGGCACAGGAAGGGGGAGGGGGAAATTGATGTATGGGGAAAACCACCACCGGAGAATGCTCTTCATCGCAATTAAATTAAATTAAACTTCAGAACTGTGTTAAAAACATTTTCAGATATCGAGCTAACCTTACAGATGCTGACGTGGTATCAATAATGAATTATCCTGTTCATTTGTAGTCCAATCAACAATGAATTTAACCAAATTTATTAGATGCCTTAAGACAGCGTTTCTCAAAGTGGGGTATGCGAACCCCTAGGGGTTCGCCAGTTAATCTTAGAGGGCTCGCGACAAGATTTCCGTAAAGGCCGGTCTACACGTAACGACCGACTTGACGGACGTTTTACTTGATCAGGCAAAACGTATCAGTCAAAAAATTATGTGTGGACAGCAAAACGAACGTTTTACCTGAACTGAATGGAGACGGACGACTTCCAGAAAACTGATCAGCGGGAGCATTGTTTTCCGTCTTGACTGACGACTTCCAGAAAACGGATCGGCTGGAGCATTGTTTTCGGTCTTTACTAATGTTTTTCCCTTCAGTCTTTAATCATTTTTCAACTTGTGTGGAACTAAAATAACTATTATTTTGTTTTTCTTTTCGAAAAAATTTTATGCAATGGTCTTTTAGAATCTATGACAATGATTTGTTTACGGAATTCATTGAGTTGTATCCTAGTATACGGCAAGTTAGAGTCAAATGACTACATCGACCGAGACAAGAAAATTAAGTATATAGGTTGGTTGATAAATGTAAGCAAGTGTATCTTGTAGATACAAAGGAAGCAGATATGAAAAAAAAAATATTCATATTTTCGTTTAGTGTTTCTTAAATGGTTTCTAAAAATTAAGCATTCGGCATGTTTTGGTGCTGGTGCCAATGATATTTACAAATCTTCTATGTGGAATTTCGACCTTCTTTTATTCTTAAATTATAAAGAAACACCAAGAAACACAATCAGCAATATAGAGAATGATTCATAAGTTGAAGTAAGTTGTTAACCACTGCAAACTAACAGAACTGTACATGGAAATATACATATAAAAATAAAGTAGATTTATTTAATAGCTAGACAGTAGTAATGATAAATATAAACGAACGAGATAATTATTGTTTTCAGAATTATTTTATTTTATCAAATTCTCCTAAAAGAGTTACAGCGTTGTCCTGCCAATCAGGGCCGGCGGCAGGGGGCAATGGGCGTATTCTTGGCTTCATGGACTGAGGGCCCCTAATGTATCCCTTACACGTTTCGCAGCTTTGAGAACAAGTCCAAGTCTTCGTAATTGAATGTTGTGTATATTTCCTGGTGCAACATATCATATATAAGTCGACAAGATTCTGGTATAAGGCGGCTAACAGATTGTTGCGACATTACAGCTGTGAACTCAAGGCTTAGTTGTGAACTCTAGATCTTTGTAGTTTCTACTTGTTACTAGAAATCTTAGCATAGCAGTCAGACACTCAAGGGGTGAGATTCTCCTTCTCACAGCATTGTCTTGTTTTTAGATTATTTCAAATAAGGATCCGTAACCATTCGCAAATAATTACACCAGTCTTGAGGTAATTTCCGAAGCAAATTCAGATAGTAGAACTGAGCTAAAGACGGAAGTCAAAAACTCAAGTGTGTGAACGCGAGTTTTTGATCAGTTTTACCTGACGTCTTGCCTGATCAAGTAAAACGTCAGTCAAGACGTTACGTGTAGACCGGCCTTTTGGGTGCCACACTGATGCTTATATGAATTCTTTCTTCCTTCGTGTCATTCTGGGTTGGAATGCACAGAATAGAGATTAGTTCTGGTGCAAAGCACCCTCTGCCACACTCAATTTTGTGAATTACAGACTATATATGTACGTATATGTAGAACTGAAATATTTTCGATTTCTATGCACGTTTCATATGCAAAGAGTATAAACTTGGAGTTTTCAGTTGTAACACAAGTCAGATCAATAATATAGATAACAACCAATAGTGGACACAATATAAAATCCTAAGCAACTCTACATCAGAAAACTGGCAGCCACATGACAATATTACGAATTTCGAGTGATACTTTGTTGTCTGTTAAAATGGTAAGAGTTGAACCATTTGTTAACAATGCCATCTATGCCATAACGTTTTAATTTTTGTATGAGAACTTGTTAATCATTTCAAAAAATACCTGAGAATTTTGACAAAATAATTCTTGCAGGCAATAAAATTAAAATTAAAATTCGTAAAGGGTAAAAGTAAATGGGTGAGGAAATTGCTCTCAAGCAACATAAGATAAAAATAAGAAGTGGAAAAATAGGATTGTAGGGAAATTGCCACCTAAGCATAAGCTCCATCGCAACTAAACTAAATTAATTTTTTGGTCTGTATTGTCAATAACTACATTTTTAAACTAGAAAATTCTTTGCATTTCTTGCACCGAGAGTCCCAAAAACTTGGAGTCCAGAATAGACTCATTTCATTTTCATGAAATATTTTTAACACGCAGTGCTGATCATACCATTGGTCTAGATACGAGGAACACAGGTCTTTAAAATGTGGCAACGTAACCGTGTCTTGAGGGAGTGTTTCTCAAACTTTTAATGGCACGAACCCGTATAAAATGTCCCAGGCGCCGGCGAACCCCCTTGAGAAAAAAACTGCGACCTTTTCACCATTGTGCGTGTTAAGCATGGCACACACACTCATGCTTGTCGATCGTTTTGCTTGTACAGTCTCAAGTCGTAATGCAAGACGGAGTGTGTGTCGGGACAAGTCGATCGACTTAATTGTTGTGTTCCATCAATTGTTTGACTTGAAGGCATAAAGAGTGCTCTTGATCTTCCAACTTCCATACGGTTCCAACTTCCATACGGTTCCTACTTGCCGTCCAGCGAAAAGGTGTGTGTGTGTGCGTACTTCCGTCTTGCATTACGTCTTCATAGTAGAGAATGACTGATATCAGACTACTGTCGCGTGAATTTCTAACTGAATTTAGGAAAATGAATGTCTGTGGAAAATCAAAAGTAAAGATTATTTAAACAAACAGAAAAAAAGTGCTGCATATGATCAGGGGCGTACCAATCGCAAATGGCGCCTAGGGCAAACATTGAAATTGCGCCCTTTCGTAAATTATTAAAATATGAAATAAATAGATGCACTAAATAAAACAATCATAAATCTTACAAAAAATATTTACTTTCTGTTTTAGAACAAAATTGTTAAATAGTATTAAACGTAAAATTGCACCTACCCAGTGGCGTAGCTAGGTCAACAAGGGCCCCGATGCAAAAACTTTATTTTAGGCCCTCAGGCCCCGTGAGCTGAGGATGGGGGACCCTTGATTTGTCCTTAGGGGCCCCGTGAGCAGTGGTTGGAGGCCCCCCTGAGCAGCGAGGGCCCTTAGTGGGGGTCTTCCTGTGTCTCAGGGGCCCCTTTAGACGACGGTAGAGCTAAAAAAAAAAAAAGGTCGCCAGTTTGCCGAAAGGGCTCGTGGGCCCTCTAAACTGCGCTTCGGGGCCCCGGTGCATTGCACCGCCGCCTAGCCCCAAAGCAGCTACGCCCCTGCACCTACCTTGCCTTCTGGGACGCAAATAGATTAATAACATATTCGAAATATGTTTCTTCGATGTCTTCTCGTTCAGCACTGAGCAAAGATATGTCGTATAACCTTTCTCGACCCATCGTAGCCCTCAGATACGATATTATTTAGTGTTGGCTTACTGAAAGTTCGACCGCAACTTGCGATGGCTATTGCAATCGTAACCATAATCTGAATTGACACGCACAGATTCTGAAAGACGGTGTCATCTACATACCGAACAATGAATTCTAGAAGCTCTTCAGATCTTTTTATGTTTACTTTTTTTTATGAATACTAGCATTCAAACGTTCAATATTTCTTCATAACTATCTTCCGTTAGCATCACAGCCATAGAAATCTCAAAATTCTTTAGACTTCTTCTTTAAATGGTCGCAATCGTCAGTGCTATAACACAGTTTTTTAATATCTTGGAGAAATACAAATCTGGCGTCGGTTTCATGTAGGCGACTGAACCTTTCTCTCAT
This sequence comes from Vandiemenella viatica, assembly GCA_031002005.1. NCBI lineage: Eukaryota > Metazoa > Arthropoda > Insecta > Orthoptera > Morabidae > Vandiemenella > Vandiemenella viatica. Next base: position 75,220,392 of record CM061919.1, read on the forward strand.
TTCACACACAATACGATCCAGCGATCCCTTCATAACTCATTCTAATTATTTTTTTTAGCAGTCTGCCCAGAGTTCTTCGCATTCTATCCAGCCATACGATTTTTTTTGATTTTTTATTATTATTTTTTTTTTTTTTGCCTTTGACATCTTTCAATCACTACATCTGATTCCTGGCAAAGACTGAAACCTTTCTCGAGTTGTGCCATTAACCAACTTCTCTCCTTTATTAGTTAAAATGGTGCAGGAAGCTTTTTATATCTAAGGCAGCATCATGGAAAATCATGTTATGATCCTGGAGCCGCTTTTTAACATGTTCAATAGAAGCGAATACATTATTCCAATGTTCTAATAAAGTAAAAAAATCGTAGGATAACATGCTATCACTAATTTGATTGCCATCGTCTGTCATGTATTGAAGAACTTTCAGCATATCTTCAAGATATTTACTAACTGACTATACTGCTTCAACTGTGTACAACATCTTGTTCCATCCACAGACTTTATAACCACAGGCACGGAGTTCCTGTGTTTTCCCCAGCGCAGAGTGGAACGAGAAAAGAATACATAAATAGTTTCAATAGTTCCGAAAAACATTATAGCATCTTGCTTGGATACAGTAAATGAACCAAATTGAGTTTATCCTAATTCATAAATATCGCCAGATTATTATCTTCGCTTATTATTTCGTGGACACCAGCTTGGTGGCCAGGCATCACAGCAGCGTAGTCTTAACATTGTGAACGACAATCCTGTATGTACACAATTTGACAATAAATTTGGCCGCCGCTGAAAAATTCTATCACTATTATCTTGCACAATCTGACATCAATGTCATCTTAAGAAACAGTAACGCAATACTGGCTTGACAGTATTGTATTACTGTTTTCTGGGGTGACATTGATATCAGATTGTGCAAGATAAGAGTGATAGAATTTTTCAGTGGCGGCCAAATTTATTGTCAAAGTGTGTACATACCGTATTTCTCCAGCTGCTTAAGAATTTCACCTTCTAATCTTCCAGCGTCCTTTCGACTCATCTGGATGAAACCGAGAAAAAGACTTCATGACGCGGATTGATTTCCTCTCAAAATTAACTTCTACTTATCTCAAGCATCTTCTCACGATGTGCATGATCAGGAGTAGAGTCAAACATGAGAACTTAGTATTTTGATTTGCGAATATTTCACAATAAACTTTGGAGAACAGTGGTCGACATCAGATGAATGAACTCATTTTGAACATGAGGTGAACAGTAATATGGGGTTCTAGGATGATTTTTAACCTGAGTAAGATGGTTATTCATGATGGTGTCAAATATGTCCAGAAGCTTTGTTAATCCAAGAAAATTACCAACGTTATGGGATCTGGATCTATCGCATATACTCAGTCTCTCTCTGTGACCTCGTAATGCAAGATTTTTAATGGTAAGAAATTTGATGCAGTACGCCACTTTTGTTTTTCTGTCTCGGTCTAGGTCTGAAGTTCGGCGCCAATAATCCCTCTGTTTGTTTCAAAATTCCTTTCAGTTTCTTCCCATTGGCTGAAGTACTCACCATGTTTCTTCGCATATTAATGGACAGTGAGCCATTCACGTTCTTTCCAGTGGGCAAATTCATCTTCGTGCTCTAATGAAGATAGATTACCTAATTGTGAAAAGATAAGAAAACATATGCAGAAGGCAGATTTTTTTAGACAGGGAATAGACTAGCCTTGGGCGAGTCACTTCTTCACCGCGATTTATTTCTCAAACAACTTTTCTTCATACAAAGGTTGTTTGTAGGTAGGAAAGGACCCACAGTATTTTTAAAATATTTGGAACCGATTTTAATTATTTCTGTTTTCAAATCATCTGTGAGAAATGATTTCCTGGTAATCTTATCAAAGTGTATAAGTCCAATATCATGCTGTATTTTTACTTCTGGTATGTTTTTACATCTTCCACCGTATCACCCCCACCAAGTTTTTCTCCTACTGAATTACTAATGTTTTCTTCAAATCCTTCAGTAGCCTTAGAACTGGTAGCATCACTGTTCTTATTGTTGTCACACTAAAAATTATGTATTGTATTTTTTGTTTTTTTTTAGCAATTGCCCAGGATTCTGAACAACTTTTTTTTTTCCAGCTAATATTTTCTATCCAAATAGTTTACCCGAACCACTAGGATTCCACATAAGGCTTCGAAGGTTTCCGAATGCAAGTTTATAACACTGTATTGTCACCAGACTCATAGAAGATTCCAAATTTTTCAACCTAATACAATATTTAGAAGTGGGTGAAAACTGAGTTGCCAGATTTTTCTCAAAGTTAGTTTCATAGTTACCTAGCTTAACTTGTATATAACTATGTATTTACTAAGCTAGTAAAATCATCTTAAAAATATTAACAATCACACTCAAATTCTTTTAACGCGCCCCTGCGCTAGTACCTGCATTGGTCGGTAAACCATATAAAATGTATTTTACTGTACCTGTAAATATGTTTAGGTATTTACGTGTTGTGTACTTATTAATTGTTACGATATTCAAATGAATTTCATTGTAAATAAACACAGTTAAAGAGGTGTACCTGCCATTTTCAGTGTGCGCCATGTCATGGCTTGGTGAGCATCGTGCGTTTGTTGTGGACGAATTTATTCGTAACAGTTGTTCTCAGATTTTCGGAGACGATTCGAACTTGGCCTACATGATCGTGTCCCGGATAGAAAAACTATTCAACTGTGGGTGTCAAACTTTAGAAAGACAGGTTCAGCACTAAAAAAAAAAACCTACAGGCCGTCCTCGGACTGCAACAACGCCGGAAAATTTGGCGCGTGTGAGTGTGTCTATGCAACATTCACCAATCTTTGGGGACACTTAAAGCCTATAGTGTACAAACATCGTCCCACAACACTGCAAGCACTTAAAGAGGCCATTACCCAAGAATTGGCAGCCATTCCAAGAGAAATGACGCGAAAATGTATGTAGAACTTTCTGAATAGACTTTGTCAATGTGTCAATAATGGAGGGCAGATATAATTTTTAAAACCAAATAATTAAAAATGGCAAAGTATGTATTTTTCATAAATAAAAGTAATTATTCTCTATCATATTTAGTTTTTATGTGACAACACATTAAAATGAGGGAGGTTTTATTGCCGGACCCTGTATTTCAGTAATTTAATGAATGTTGGTACTTACCGTAAAAATGTCAAATATTTTTGTCCAAAGCGCTGTCCTTGACTGTAATTTAAATTATTATATCGTGTAGCTTGACGAAAGCTCGCAACAAATGCAATGCAAATAAAATGCGCAACTGCGCCACGCCAATCAAATAAGCAGTTAGCCAATGGAGAAAGTATGACTTGTCTTATATCCCAAGATTAAAACTTGCCAGATTAGGCGCGGGGCAGGGGCCGCTACTATAGGCCCATTCAAGGATATCTGGACAGAGCACGCAATATACCTTCCGATCGTGTTTGTTCCGATTACTAAAAACTTACACGATTCGCTGTTTGCTTACTCCCCGTCGCTGGTTCACGAAAGCTCACCAGCAACGCGCGGGAATATTTGACTATGAAATATTGTTGGTTTATTTTGAGTTTAATAATTTGCCAATTTTGCGCCCCCCTTTCAGTAGCGCCCAGGGCACGTGCCCTACCTGCCCCACCCTAGGTACGCCACTGCATATGATATTCTTACCAATAAATTGAAAGAAGCACGCAAATAAATAAACTGTTATTTAAAAGTAAGTTCATTAATAACTTGTTTTTGGAGGACAAAGAAAAAATATAAGAATCGCGTAGAGCCACGTCTGGTATCGAAAAGCCAAATTTGTGATATTTCGACAAGTTGCTGTTTCTTGCTGATCAAGAAGACAGGATGGCATAGACAACCAGGGGCGGCCTTAGGGCGGTGCGAGCGGTGCGACCGCACCGGGCGCCATCATGTGGGGGGCGCCGAAAATGCAGCGAGAGATCGTCTCCGCAAAAAATGAAAAATAAATTGTATAATAACCCATTTTGCTGTTCATATATTATTTCAACACACATCATACAGAAAAATTTATAAAAGTAAGACTTTCAGCATAATGCATAGTCGTATGCTGGCAAAGAAACATTAGGACTTTATGGAACAAGCTGCCCGAAAACCTTGGATCACAGAAGAAATTTTGGAGCTGATGGATCAGAGGAGAAGGGTACAAAAATTCTCAGGATGAAGCAGGAAGAGAGCAGTACAGGCAATTTAGAAATCAAATAAATAGGAAATGCAAAAAAGCAAAAGAAAAATGGTTACAAGCAAAGTGTGAAGAAGTAGAAAAGGAAATGGTTGTAGGAAAAGTAGATGTTGCATATAGAAATATCAAACAGAATTTTGGAGAAATGAAGAAAAGGGGTATTAACATTAAAACTGCCGATGGGAAACCTCTTTTAAGCTCAGAAGATAGAGCTAACCGATGGAAGGAATACATTGAGAAACTTTATGATGGGTACGACTTGAACAATAGTGTATTGGAAAAGGAGGGCGATGTCGACATTGATGACTTAGGAGATCCTGTTTTGAGGACAGAATTTAATAAAGCTCTGAATGACTTGAAAGGCAAATAAGGCAGTTGGAATTGATGAGATCCCTGCAGAACTTCTTAAATCTCTAGGAGAGGAAGGAATCGAAAGATTATTCAAGCTGATATCAAAAACGTTATGAAACAGGAGTAATTCCAACTGATTTTAATAAAAATATCATCTTCACAATTCCAAAGAAAGCACAAGCCGACAAATGTGAGAATTATCGCACCATTAGTCTAACATCACATGCTTCAAAATTACTGACCAGAATAATATACAGAAGGATGGAAAGGGTAGTAGAAGAGATAGTAGGTGAAGATCAGTTTGGGTTTAGGAAAAATCGCGGTACAAGGGAAGCAATTCTGTCTTTAAGATTAATACTTGAAGGGCGGATCAAGAAAAACAAAGATACTTTTATGGCATTTGTTGATTTAGAAAAAGCTTTTGATAATGTTAGGTGGGACAAGATGTTCAAAATTTTAAAGAAGTCAGGTCTAAAGTATCGAGATAGAAGAATACTCTATAAACTATATAAGAATCAAGTGGCAGTAATAAAAGTAGAGAATCATGAGAGACATGCTTCAGTTAAGAAGGGTGTGAGACAAGGTTGTAGTCTATCCCCGTTAATATTCAACTTGTATGTAGAAGAAGCAATGAAGAAGGTCAAAGAAAAATTTCCATGTGGCATAAGGTTTCAGGGAGAAAAAATCAGTATGCTACGATTTGCTGATGACATTGTCGTGTTAGCATAGAGAGGCTGAGGATATTGAGAAGTTATTGAATGGCATGAACAAAATACTGAAGGAAGATTTTGGACTGATTATAAATCAAAGTAAGACAAAAGTGATGAAATGTAGCAGAAATGATACCAATACTAGCATATTAAATATAAAAATTGGATCGAATACAATAGGAGAAGTAAGTGAGTTCTGTTACTTGGGAAGCAAAATTACAACCGATGGCCGAAGCAGGAATGATGTAAAAAGCAGAATAGCACTAGCAAAAAGAGCCTTCATGAAAAAGAGAAACCTTTTAGTTTCAAATATTGATCTAGGAATTAGAAAGAACTTTTTAAAACTCCATGTGTGGAGCACAGCACTTTACGGTAGTGAAACATGGACTTTAGGAATACCGGAAAGAAAGAAACTTGAAGCATTTGAAATGTGGTGCTACAGAAGAATGCTGAAAATTAGGTGGACAGACAAAGTAAGAAATTAACAAGTTTTGGAAATGATGGGTGAGAAAAGAAGTTTATGGAAGAAGCTTACAGGAAGAAGAGACATGCTGGTAGGTATATTTTGAGACATGCTGGATTGGTTAATTTGTTAGTGGAGGGAACAGTCGAAGGTAAGAACTGTAGAGGTAGACAGAGATTAGAATATATGAAGCAGATAATTGAGGACGTGGATTGTAAGGGGTATGTAGAAATGAAGAGGTTAGCAGCAGGATAGGAAAGGATGGAGGATTGCATCAAACCAGTCTAAAGACTGACGACAGAAAAAAAATAAAAAAAAAATGCCATCATAGAATAGAGTCAGTCAGTTCGAGCTACTCGTATCATAAAAATCACAACTCGCTCCAAAGTTAGCACCCTCCGGTGCCACTTCGCGCCTCCCGCACCTGTTTCTTGTCTGTTCAGCCTTAGTCTTGAAGTTCATGCATGCGGGTACATGTGCATGGGACGAGATTCAACCTACTTACCTGTTTCTACCATATTAGATCCTCGGTGATTACAACTAACGTTGGTATCGTAAATATTTACAAAGCTTATCTGTCTTTTACAGATATGTTAATCTCAAAAAAACCTGCATGGCACACAATACTTGAAAAGAAAACCAAGACGAAACTGAGAAGACTTCGAAATTGCTAACAAATTTTTATTTAGAAGTCATCTGAATCGTCGTTACCAGAACTAGTTCAACACGAGACGGAAAAAAACTTTTAATGGAAGTTGTTCAGACGAGGCTCATGATAAAAATCAGCATGTGCGAGACTACAAATGGGTATACAAGTCGTACCACCACAGTCACCTTTTAAAAGTACAAATTACGACAATATTTCAAAATTGTCGCTCATTGACTCTGCTGACAGATATGAAACAATTATTCGCGCAACGAAAAAATACAAGAAAAAAATCATGGACGTCATTTTTCAAATACCCATTTTCAAAGAGTATCACCAAATGGAGAAATTTGTGGATAGCTTGTTTATTCTAAATCTACAGATAAAGTATATTGTTTATATGATGTTTATTCAAAAGAAGGTCTGATTTTTATTTGGGAAAAGAAGGATTCTATGACTGGAGTTACTAATCAGAGTGTCTCAAAACTCACGAAACTTCCTCAGATCACAATCACACTACAGAAGCGTTGATTCCATTAAATTACTCCAATATAGTAGACAAGCATTTGTAAATACAGACTGAAGACGAAAAATCACAGCGGGTCGCATCCTCTAATGAATGATGTCTTGTTCAGAGGAAGCTTCAGATCTGAAATACTAAATACTTCTAATGATGGTAACTTCCTGGGTAGGCCTACCAGGAAAATATGATCCTGTGATGATGGAGCATCACCGTATTGCTAATAACGAGACTAATGTCTTATTATATTGGCAAATGTATTCAAAACGAATGAAGTTCGTAATAAAATTTTGACTATGGTTGGGTCATCTAAATATTTTTAAATCATACTGAATTGAACTCCTGATGTAAGGACAATTATCTTAGACATTGATTTTTTTGACACTAATGAAGATGAAGTCTAGGTGCGTGAGTATTTCGTTGTGCTTACAATCCGGAAAGTGATTCTTTGGGACCTGAGGGCTGGACTCACTGCCCTGTTTATCATTGATACTTTGCAATAGTTCGATTTGGATATGAACGATTGTTGAGGCCAAAGATATGACAGTTTATCCAATATGGTAAGAGGAAACAAATGTGTCCAAAGCAAAAATCTGAACCAGTATCTTCGAACATTTTTTAATCCATGTAACTGTCATTAAATTTGGTAATAGCAAGTGCAGACAAAACATCAGTTAAATCGGCTTCCTTGTCCGGATTTCTTTTAAGAATATTTGTTTTATTCTCTCGATCAACAAAGCGATGGGAAGTGGTATTCAGGCACTTAGAAGGACTATCGTCAAAAAATTTGCGAAACTCGTTTCAAAAATAGAGTTTCTAGCATCACTACAGTTCGTTATCGCTACTGTTCAGTTCGTGAAGCCCTTCTGAAACTATTTATTCAACAGATGCCTTTTCACTTACGCAGGTCATGGAGTATTTTGGGTTCATAATTACAGTGGTGACTTGGTAAAATACATTGTTTGAAGTAAACACTGTAAGCAAAGGCTATGCAGAGTGAAAGCGGATTTATGAAACTCTTCACAGTTGCTGATAAACAGCTCGGAATTTGAGAAAGCGTACCTCATCTGATAACAGACAGTTAGAGAAATTGATTCTCAGACTGGAACATTTCCTATTATTAATCCAGTCAGATGAAGAAGAATGTAAAGATTTTTTGAGTATGAACCGTAAATGAGATAGCAACAGATCCAGAAGAATTGTTTACACTGAACGTGTTTTAGCATATGATAGATACAATTGAGAATGCGTTGGTCACTCTATTTGCAAAACTTTCCAATGGCATAGCAGGATTAGCTTCAGGGTGGAGCAAAAACGATTAAAAATATTTTTTTGAAAATGGGTTTACCTGGGGAAAAAATACATGCATTTAATCTATATAAGCATTATTTTGCGAGGGTTCTGGCACAATGTTGGTAATGTTTATTTTTCGGTATTAAAAGTGGGAATTTTTTTTCATATATTTTCTATTTTTATATATTTTAAAAAATATTAAAAACTGTGAATTTGACGTGTAAGTGAAGTGAGCATTGTGTTCGCCACAGTAGCTTAAATAAACCTTTTCAAACATATAGTATTCCCTTTTACTGTTGTTTCTCATTCATACCTCAGCTATCCTACACTAATCTTTCCGAGGTTTGAGTTATTATCAGATTTAAAGACTATCTTTTGCCCTCGGCTTTGCTCGAGTGGAATTCATCAAGCATTCATATACATATTCGTATCCGAATCCCACGGGAACTGCTATTTGGGATAAAAGTATATGGCCAATACATTATTCCAAATTTATCCTAAGCAGTTCAGTCGTTTCGACGTGAAACAGTAAAAACATCCAAGCAAGCAAACTTTTACATTTATGATATTAGTAGGATGTAATAACTGTTTTTTATCTTCAGTCCATCTATATGGACACCTTAATCACGAATAAGCGATTGCTCATTTGGGGCACCACCTGCAAAACCTGTTAAGACCGCCTCTGTAGACAACATTGAAGACACAACTGCGGGTTCAGTTAATGAGGTATGTAACTAATATAATTTTTTTAGCAAACACAATTAGGTACATAGTTACAGCATACATATAAAATGTCAAATAATACTTGCTGAAGTTTTAGTACTATGAAAAGAGCACATAGTGGGTTCTTTATTTTGAGAAGGTTAGATATAGATTCTAATTGGCATAAACCATGTTACCTTGCAAATGAGCTTTTCCTTCACCGCTAAAATGTTCCCAAAAAAAAGGTTTCGTACTTCATTTGCTTTCCGTCCAGAATGTCTATTATGTCCCTGTTGCAGTTCACAAACGAAATCTGAATCCATCCGAATATAATTAAACCAATTCATTTAGTAAATTGATGTGACTAAATTGTGTTCACTTCAATAACCATTGTTTTGACCATTTCAGTCTAATTCTGTTCCATTTCTTCCTTTTTAATTTTCAGAACAATAGCCGCAGCAGAAACTAATTTCTTGTGTGTCAGCCATATTGACATTTAGTAACTGACAGCAAAATGAAGTAGTATACGGAGTGTCTGTGAGCTCAACTGCGTTCCGTCAAATGTTCCGTCTTGCATTACAACTTGAGACTGTACAAGCAAAATTATCGAAAAGCGTTGAGTGTGTGTGTCAGACTTTATACGCATGCGATAGCCAGTCCGCCATTTCCTCTAATCTTATCTCTCCAGTCACTGAGACCCATGTAGTTTGGTGGACAAAGTATTTCATCGCATTCGTCAAAGAATGTCGACCGATGGACGTAGTCATGTTTACCAATAAGTTCAAACGAAACCTACTTCGTCTTTACCAAAGAATCCCAGCTATGAATCAATTCTGTAATACATTCGCAAAGACCGTGGCAAACAGTCACGAATGGAGAGGCTCTTCCCTATTGTTTCTGTGTACTACCTTGCGAAACGGATCCCAAACGGCACAACAATAGTCTAAATGTGGACACACCAGAGTTGTTTACGCTATTTCCCTTGTTTGTGCATTACAATTTTTCAAAATTCGACCAATGAATCGCAGTCTAGAATTAGCTTTACATAAAAGTGGCTATCATCTTCATTGTTTATTAATTTAAATGTTCGATGTGGATATAAGTCTTTAGGCCTATAAATACAAAAGTTATACAGATGGCACCCTTTTAATAATATCAATCTTATTAGCTCTTCCGCATTGGGCTGGTTAGGTAAATACTGAAAGCGTAAGATTCCTTCCCTCAATCGCAATTGGTAGATACTGTACTTCGATCTTCTGTATCTGAATCTTTTTTTTGTTGAATATGTACTTTATCATTCTTACCATTCTGAATATTTGCTTGGTTTCTTTAGAGCCAATCGAAGGTACTAATATTATTACATGTCTCGCTAACCATTCCATATTCTTCAAGACAATCGACACTTCTAAATTTAGCTGATAATTTTTTTTAACACATACATGTTTTGCTGTAATTTTTTATATTAGCCTTAGGACAATGCATACCTTCTTGTTAAAACCCTTAAAGTTATCCGTAGTTATGTGTTAGGCACATCCTGTACATTATTATTGTTATTATGATTATTTTTCGAATGGACCCCTTAGGATCACGCAAATAATCGAGTTGCATAATGGATTAAAACTAAGAATTCGTTTAGTGTTTCCAGTGGGTAGTTAGAAAGAGGGATTATCAGTTCCTATAGCAGTGAGTGAAGCTTAAGTATTGCCATCTGTCTGCGATTCATGTTACTAATGTTCTTTATGATAAGCGTATTTTTGTTTGTAAAATGTGTAAAGCAGGCCATACACGTTACGACGGTCGCAAGGACCGTTGCACGGAATTCGGTCGTATGCGACAAATCCGATCGTGAATGGGTTGGTCGTAAAGCGGACTGTACGACCAAGGTCATGTCGCAGGTCCGTTGAAATTTCCATCGAACCTTGCGACACGACACGCTCCGATCTTACACGACACGGTCCGGTCGTACACGATCGCACCGGTCGTAAAATGAGTGTTGATGATTGAGACGGATCGTGCGACCAAGCTATCAGAACTGGGTAGTGTAAAATGTAAAAAATTGGCATTTCTATTTTTTGAGTGAAAAATAATCTACAAACGTTCCTGATTATAATTATATACAGCTTATTGGTACAATACAGTTCTTCGGGGCGTTATTGATGGTTTTCATTAAACCTACACTCAGACACACACCTACATGATTTTTCTCAAATCTCGATAATTTCTACGTTATGTACCTTCTTCTCAGGAATGGAATGTTAAATTAACTTGAAATTTTGCACAATTACAGATGTTTATAAATCATGATCTGTAAATTTGCAAAAATGTATCGCCTTAACTATTATCGAAGTTAACTTTTTATGTAGCGGATTAACGATTAACGAAGTTGACTTTTGGATTAACTGTGCCCAGCTATGCATATTATAAGATACACAATATTGTTAACGGTGCCTATACTTGGCCATTTAATTATTATTTTTTTAATTCACTATATTGTAATCATATTCACATACAAAATTCGTCTCATTTAATGGTTCTAAACTTCTAAACATAAGTTATTTATGCATTTACTGTTCCAGTTACACTGGTCGACAAGGTTATCCTCATAAGAAATCTGATTAGTGAGTCTAGTCCATTTTTTCATACTGAATTCAGATATGTACAGGGCCGTAATTATAAACTTGGGGGCCCCGGGGCAAAACTTCATAGTGAGGCCCCTCAACATTTTTCTTTTTATATGCATGGGGCTTTATTCCAATTCGACAAAAATTTGTTTTTATCTATTGGTCCTTGCAATGGTAACAAAACTGGCTACAAAAGCCAAATGTTCAAATATTTATCTATATATACAATTAAAAAATTATTAAATGGATTATTTTTATGATACAAGTTTTGGAAATTAAATATTCAGTGCTTATGGTTGTAAAAAGAATAAGGTGAATAATACAATATTGCAATTTCTAAAAACAGTGTATGTTCATCAAAAATTTATAAAATCACACATTAAAAATACATGGTAAAATATTTGCTACCCTGTTGTCAACATAAAAAATTAGAACATTAACTTTTAATAAGATTAAACTAGCGAAAAACTTTTAATTGATAATTTAAAATATGATTTTTCTAAATTAAAGTTTAAGATTAAAGATAATAGATGTAAATTAAGTTAGTCGAAATGCATACTTTGCTTAAAACACAACGGAATCAGTAACTGATGCATGGAAAGTAGTGTATATTTAAAAGATTAAAGATTAGCTACATTTAATTATTTCTTAAACATTTGTTTCCACAACTTTCAAAGAAACGAATTCATCAATTACTTTGTCAAAGTTGATTTGTTGAGCTCGGTCATTCTCAATTGAAAGCAAAGCTAACCTGCTGAGCCTTTCTTGAGCCATTGTACTTCTCAAGTAATTTTTGATCAATTTAAGTTTAGAAAAGGACCGTTCAGCCTTTGATACTGTCAAATACATAATGCACGCTGTGCAAACATCCGGGTAGCTTCATGAAAGCGAACTGTGATCGACTTTTATATAATTAGCAAACTACTTAACACTTTTCATTTTTTCCAGTTAATTTTGAAACGAATTTTTCACTGATTATAATGTGAAAGAAAGGCTGAACTCACATCATTTAAAAACTTATTAACGAAATCAACTGCTTTTTTGTGAATATCACTTTCACATGCATTGGCTAATAGTCAGGTTGTATCACTTATCAAGTGTCAAGAACAACTTTCATCCGTTCAAAACGGCGATCAAGTTGAGTACAAAGTGTGTCTAGAACACAGTGACACGGAAACAAGATTTTGGTCTATTAATCTCTCGTCTTCACTCAACTCATCAAAGTTTTTTTTTTTTTTTTTAATTCCTTAGTCTATTCTGGCGAAATTCTTTGTTTATTCTCCATCGAATACAAACATCTGATGCTTCAGAATCAAATTCTTCAAACTTTCCACGTATTTCGGTTATCCTTAAAAATAAATTACCAAATAACTCATATGCATACAACGACCTAGGTCCATGGTTTCAGATTGTAAGAATTTTGCTATGATGTTGAGAGACTCTAAAACTTCACACTGCACAAGGCATAACCAAAAGCAATTCAAAATCAAAACTTTCAGGTTTGTTCTTTAGCTGCTGTGCTTCATTTCTTTCCTTGCTTTCCCCTGGAAGTCAAAGTTATGCGGATAAGGCTTTTAAACACGTCACAAAACCTGTGTTTACACTGCCTCATGCCTGCCAGCCCAGTGAGTTGCATTAAGTGTTTTCAGTGTTACTTTCGAATTCAGTGAATCAGTCTGAGCCTCGATGTCGTACACTGACTTCACGTCTTGCCAGCGCAAAATACTATGACCAAAAAAGCAATACACACTTTGAATGGTTACAAAAAACTGGCTGACCACTCGGTTTCCTTCCACAGCATCCTTTATTACTAAATTAAGGTTATGTGCAGCGCAGTGCACGAAGTATGCGTGTGGAGCTTTTTCGTTAATACGCTGCTCCACTCCACTGTATACCCCACTCATATACTGCAGCCTTGTCGTAGTCTTGTCCACGGCATTTGGTCAAATCCAAGTTTTTCTCTTCCAATGAAGTAACTATTTCTTCTGCAAGATCTTGGACAGACTGAACTTTTACCTCTGTAAAGGATACGAAAGATTCACATATTTTTATATCAATAGCTGTCCCTTCTTCATCATTAATTATTTTGACATAGCTGTAAACTTCACTTAACTGACCAACTTTAGCAATGTCCTGAGTGGTATCTAAAATCAATGAAAAAAAACGGTTTTGAAGCTCAACGGTAATTTCATTTTTGATTTCTAAGGCTAATAGGTTTATAAGTTCATTGTGAAGGTATTTATTTCCCAGTCCATAGCGGACGCTGAATCGATTCTTGGGCTGGTTACACACTGGGCGGTTCTTGCCGCAGCGGAAAATTAACCGTCACCGCCTACAGAATTAGAGGTTTTTACAAATTCAGCGGTAGAACTGCCGCTGCTATGAAGAGCTGACGGAATGTGACGTGGTCTGGCGTCAGTTGCTTTTGCCAAATTAAGTTTCATTTTGTGAAATTAGAAGTTTATTTGGTGATTATTATGTCATAGATAGGTTTAAAAATTGTCATTTTGTCGGTTCCCTCACCGAAAAAAATAAGAAAAGAAAAAAATCGTCTTATTTGGATCCATCAAATCAGCCAAAGGAGAACAGAATATTTGAGGATCGATGACACCAAGTTTTTCAATTATTTTGGGATGTTTATTCTGACGAACTGCTTGGGAAACTAATGTACACCATTCAGTTGAGAAATACCCAGTTGACGAAATGTATTCAACGTGTGGAAATGCTGGCAGTCACGTTGAAGTAAGCAGTTTCCTCATGGGCCTACTATAGATAAACATTTAATGTTATATAATTTGAATCAGCTATATATATTTTATGTTAATTAGGTTGAAAACTCCTTGAGTTTAATAGGAATAGGTGTACAGGAAATATTTGAAAAATACACTAGTCATATAATAGCTAAGACCTTTATATTTAACTAATACATATACTTCACTGTGTAATCAACACCTCACTATTTAGCTTACTCTATCTTGCTTTATCCTTACAAGCACAATCGACTAGTTATACTTTTTGTAATTAAATTGTATTATGCTGAATGTTTTAATAATTATTACTTTACAGAGAAAAATCGTTTGTAATTGGCGAACATGCCGAATTTACTGAATGGCTTGTCTCACTGTATTCGTTACTGCTGTCTAATATATATCAAAAAAAGTCTCATAATATCGAGCAGCAAAATTTCGGTCTAATTTTGGAAGTGTTCCTTGGCAAATGT
>CM061919.1:75236128-75330792 GCA_031002005.1 Vandiemenella viatica
CTAGCATTGCCGCTCTGGTTGTCACAGCGCGAGCACCAGACCTGAAGATGATGGCAGAGTTCGTCACCGAAAGCTCGTCTTTCACCCACACAATCTGACAGCAAAACCTGCGAAGATTACATTGCACTGGTATATAGGCTACCACTGATCTTACATATTATCTTACCTACTGTTCAATTCATGGTGACAATGTCCAAGATTGAAATATTATACGCCAGATAGAAGACAATAATAGGATTATTTATGTATGACTGCAGTGTTTGATATGAGACTTTGTTGAATCTCACTATTGTGACAGAATACGTTTATTGTGTATAAATGTAAATCAATATATACTACCACTGACTTATTTTCATTTTGACAATGAACCTGTATAACTATTTGTTTGGTGGCTACCTCTGGTGCTATGTCATCCTTTTGAGTGCAATAAATAACATGTGAAGACTGCTGCTTATCTCATATGACTCTGTGTTCTTGTTTGTGGTTATCTGAAGCACATAGCATTTCCACATAGGCCTACTCATTTATGCGCATAGAAATAGCCTTTTCAGACTGGCTACTGTAACAAGTAAACTTGGTATCAGTACGAGTGTTATAATGACTGCATCAACAACTGTACTAAAATGAGTACATGTTTTACTGTGAAGGGGCAAGTTCCTATGACTTTGCACACTGTAATTCCTTCAAGAGAACGTTCGAACAAAAACAGTTAATTTGTCTGAAACGTACAAGTACCCATAGAGGAACAAACTTATAAATATTTATGTGGCATATTCTATGAATTAGGAAGTTACAAGATCAAATAGAGCATGCCTCAAAGGATGATAAAGTGATGGAACCTTGAGGGTGAAATTTTGGGAATACAGGTTGGAGTCGCACATTAAATTTTCCAGTGGTAAAGTACTCTGTATATGCTATTATTAATAATACTAATTATATAAAAGGAATGTATGTTTATAGTGAGTGAGCACAAGGTTACTGGGAGTCTTTAAGACATAATTTATTCTCTACAAAAATGTATCTCATTAAGGGTAATGAGTGTCACTTCATTCTCATTTGTGAAATCTATTGTTATGTGAGACCATACACAGTATCCATTACATGGAGGAAGCAAGTGAAAAATGAGATTATTCACATTTTGGAGTGAGGAATCATCTGGCCATAAAATATCACTTCCAATAATCACCTAGTTCCAGTCACAAAGACTAATCGGTCAGTCCACCTAGTTCTTTATGCCAATTTCTTCAATCAGGCACTTGTAACAGAAGGAGACTGTTCCTTTTTTTTTAGGTTAGATGCTGTTTCTGAGGCGATGAAAATAGGTGACCAAAGAGATACAGAATGAAGATGCAAGAATCATAAATGCTAAAGAATTAGTTGAAGCTGATGAAACAATAAGAGGCAGGGTCACACCTTGGAAGGTAAAGAATAATACTGAAAATATCACAGAGTCGGTAATAATATTGTTACTTGTGAACTGTAGGAGTGTAATGAACAAAATAATAAGAGTTTGGTAACAGTTATTAGGGTAGAATCTTGGTTAAAGGAGGGAGCACCACACAATGAGGTCCCCTCCCCCCTGATAATTATAGAGTGTACCACAGAGACAGAGGGGAATTCATATTGGTTAACAAATATAGCAAATACTACCACAGTTCTCTGGTTTCATAGATTGTAGTAATGAGTTACCAGGTTTCCAGGGTTTTGGCTGCTTACTGCCCTGGAAGAATGAATGATGAAGATCGGAAGATTGGGGAACAGTAGATATTTAGAATTCAGAGGTGAGCTTAGAATGGTGATTATTGGCAAGGATTTAAATTTACCAGATGTCAACTGAGATGGAAATAAGATTAATAACATCAGCAGAAGAAGTTTGTAAAAACCTAAGAAAGGAAAGCAGGTTTACACAAGTGACAGAGAAGAACAAATATGTCTTTTTTTGCTATCATCGGTCTCTTGACTGTTTTAATGAAATCCTTCTTCCTTTTTAGCACTAACCTCTTCATCTCAGTATTCAACTTACAACTATATTCTCAATTGTCTGCTTTGTATATTCTACACTCTATCTTTACAGTTCTTGCCTTCCAATGTTCTCTCCACTAACAAATTAACCAAACCCACATGTCTTAACATGTGACCCACCACACTATCTCTTCTTTCTGTAAGACTTTTCCATAAACATATTTCCTCACCCTTAATTTCCAAAACACATTCATTTCATACATTACCTGTCCACTTAATTTTCAGTATTTTTCTATAACACCACATTTCAACTGTTTCAATTTTTCTTCTTTCTAGTATTCCTAACACCCATACTTTGCTACCATAAAGTTTTAAAAACATCTTTAAGAGTCCTAGATCAATATTTGAAACTAAAAAGTTAAAGAAAAGGAATGCTCTTTTCAGCTATTGAAGTTGATATTATTTTGAATTTAATCTCCTATTATTCCTATCATTTCTGCTAAATTTCATCGTTTTTGTCTTCTTCGGTATTTTGTTCATGTCATTTATTAACTTCAAGATCCTCGGTCTGTTCTGCTAACAGAATAATGTTTTAGAAAATTGTAGCGCACAGATTTTTTTCTCCTGCAACACTTATGCCACATTCAAAATTTTCTTTATTAAAAAACCTTGACTAGGCCATTGCTTATATGATGGTGTATTATATGGTTTACATTTTGGGTATTAAATACAGGAAATGGTGGGGGCCCAAAGGAGGGAAACTAGATATGTCTGTGAAAGTTACATCAGAAAACAATCAGTACTTGATACGATTAAAAAAAAAAAAATATCTGGACTGTGATTCAATAGAAGAGGGGAGGAAGGTGAAGAGAGAATCAAAAATTAACAGGACAAATATACATACAAGAATTAAGAGTATAGCATGGAAGGTAAAAGGTGGCTATAATCGTAAGCTGGCACTCAATTTAGAAACTGAGAAAATTTCCTTTTGTGGATAAGGGAATAAGATATTGAAACAAATTACTATGGGAAGTGATGAATCATTTACCAAAAACAATGAAAGAATTTTAAATATCAAAATCTGTAATGACCTAAAATCGGTAGGTACATGAAAGGGAAACTACAAATATATAGGAAATTTGCCGCTGGATCATGCATGCCATCACAATTTAATGAAATGAAATTACAATGTCAACTTTTCAACAACTTTTGTTGGATTTCCTCTTAATCAATTTAAGAATCATAACATCTTTTACCTACCATAACTGAGTTTGGAGAAGTTTTTCAGTACTTTTTGTACAACTAGCAACCCCTTAGTTAGATGTAAGTTTACCACTATGATATACTGGGTGACAACTGAAACTGGTAAGAGGACTAAAAAATTGTAATGTTGAATATGACTTGGAGACAGTGCTGGATCTAGGGGAGAGGGCAAACCAAGACACTTGCCCAAGGTGGCAAAATCATGTTTGAAGGGTGGCCAAACTCTCTCTTTTCTTTCAATAGGGGTGGAAAAATAATGTTTGAAGGTTTCTGCCCCGACTCAGAAAATTCATAGATCCGTCACTGCTTGGGGATGAGTGTGGAAAATGCAAAAGGATGAACCTATCATGAAACACTGGCTGATGAATGGACTTGCCATTCAATGGCAATAAATTGGAATGGGTGGAGTGGTTATGTTGCATGGGAAATAATGTGGATTAGCAATGGAAAGATAGAGTAACAAAAAAGACACAGAACAAGAAAGCATAGATTATTTTATAATTTTTCTAAGGATATGACCTATATGTGGAATATAAGAGTAGCCAAAAGTTCTTCTATAAAATACACTATTAACCAGTAATGAACTAGATATGTAGAGTAGAGATATGTAGAGCAGAGTGCAGGCAGCAGAGGTTAGGTTCATCAGAGGTAAAGAAAATGCTGCAATAATGTATGAAATCAGGAATTAATATGTCAGAAAGGACTAGAATGTTTACTAATTAGAAAGAAAAAAAAAACACTAAAGAAGAAAAGACTTATGATGAGAATAAAGAATTGAAGAATGCTGAAGTTAGCACCTTTTTGGAAGGGAAGGGTATTCCTTGAAATTTCAGAACTAGATGGATGGACCATGTAACACAACAGTTATCTTCCATCAGTGAAAGTAGCGCTAAACCTGCAAAGTAATACAAACAATGCATTTAGTTAGAAAGTCGCACTCAGTTCTTAGAGGGGTGGAGATGTTTAGCACATTGGCGTGGCGTGGGGAACTACTAGCCACTTCCAATAGTGGCAGTGCCGAGTGAATATTAGGTTGTTTACCACTTTAATTAATTTTTATCAATGGAACTTCATCAGCGTTATGGACAGTGGCAATGCAAAAGTAGTTTTTTTAGTGGATAACAGTGGTGAACTGAGGACACAAAATCTCGATAATTATCTACTTTTATGCAAGTATTCTCTACTTTTAAGAATTTGCATTTTTTGGATCAAGAACTTCCAACAGCTCAATCCTAATTTGGTGGGAGCCAATCAGTTTACTTGTGTGGGTGTGTTTACAAATAACCTGTGTGATTCCCTTTATTTTTTGCTTATGGTTTTATACCTCACTGACGTATAGTTCATTAGAAGCAGGAAATGACTGGGGGCAAGGAACCAGAAGGTATTCATCGATGCCTTTCGTCTCTGAGTGATTTGAGGAGGCCATGGAAAAGTCTGAATCTGGATTGCTCGTCGGGGATTCAAACCTGTGTACTCTCAAATGCAAGGCCAGAACATTACCTCTCACTCAACGTGCTTGGTATAATTCTTCCCACACTATCTGAGGCCGACAAGTAAATCCATCTGGTGACTGCGGCAACAATAATCTTTTTTTTAAAATTTTACTCAACTAATTTCTAAGAACTTGTTTAATAATTATATAATTTACACCAACAATTAATTATCTACTTAAATGGTGAGTCTGTGACAGACTTTGTGATTAAAATAAGTACCAAGGAAGAATTTTTGAGGCAGATGGCAAGAAAATTCACAATGAAATCGAGAAGGTAACATGGGAAATTGCAGGAAGATTAAAGTCGAATGATCGGTAACAATAAAGAAGAAAGCATTAACGTTGGATTTTACTGAAGTAGTAAAGGAGCCGTACAACAAAAACACTTGTGAATAGAGCACGGTGGCTGGCCTCCTATGAGTCAGGGGGGTGAGTGTTTTGACATCTAGACCAAAAATAAATTCAAGTTCAAGGTGACATGCGGTGCAACAAACAGAGCTGACCTATTAACTTTTATGGCTGGATCTATTCATCTTCTCACTAAGGCTAGAAACGTTTGATATTTTCCTGCCAAGGACAGTGTATGAATCGATATTTTCTATGCCACAGCTGTTCCGCTCACCCGAGAAATGACAAGCATAGTAGCGGCAGACAGCTGATTAAAGGGTTGTGTGTGTGAAGTGAGTGTTTATTGCTATAGAATGCCCAACAATGCAGCAGGTGCCCAAAGTCAGTATGTGGCAGGCTCCAATAACAAATTGCTAGGCCTAAAGACTGACGCCGGAGAGCGAGCACAAACAGTAATATTACCTGCTGTATGTAGTGATTGTTTTGGTAATGGACTAGTGTGAGTAACTAAGCGTTCAGTCCTATTGTGAGTGAACAATGGTACAAATACTCATCTTCTTTTGGTCAGTTTCCTTGTTTTGTTTCTCAGTTCTGTGTTCAGTTGCATTATAGCTATGCAAAATGTATGTATGGATTTGATATGAACTATTGGCCACCCAAATTTTTTAATATGTACTTTATTCTAGAATTTGTGTATATGTAATCATCCCTTTGGAGAGGGAGTGTTTTCTTATTGTTAGTTTATGTATGTAGGTCGTTGGTATAGCATAGTGTCCAGCTTATAGTCACATTATTATTTATCTGGTTTGGTCTGATTAACACGTAATTAACTTTTAATAGTTCACTTTCAGTTTCATATCTACATTTTCAAAGGAATTCAAAAATGGTTTTAGATTTATTATGATATAATAGTACATGTGTGAAATGTTAATAACGTCGATAATAAAATTGAGCCCAGGTTGGAGACATTAAAGACAAGGACTTAAAGGAAAAATTGCAGAGGTAAAGGATCTGATTGAAGAAAAACCAGTCAGAAAAAGGAGGGTTTTCTCAGAGGAAGAAAAGGCAAGAGTGAGCCAGGGAATGAAAGAGTACTGGCAACCGAGGAAGGAAACTCAGAAGAGGAAATGAAGTTGCGGAATCGTCGTCGGTAGACAGTTGAAACAAAAAGAGTAAAAAATAAAATTTAGGTTCGTGTAAGTTAGAGGCCCGCAGCATTATTTTTGACAATTTAATGATACTCTGGTTGAAAAGGGTTGAGAAACGCTGCCCCAGAAGCTTTGTCTATGCGAGGTGGCAATATTGTTTCTGTTTCTTAGATCCTCTGAAGGATTCTCAAGCGAAATGAGTTCCACTGTTATCATGGCCATCAAAGGCAGTGCCGGATTAAGAAGGTATGGATGGGGCCCTAGGCACCCACAAAAATTTTATTCCCTCTGTTTTTGAAAATAATTATTTTTATAAGTACAAAGGAAAGTTTTTGTAGTTGACTAATAGAATTTATCATATTTTTCCAATTAACAAAAGAATTTATAATATTTTGAAGATTACTTTTATTTATTGTACACTACAATAAAACAAAACAAAAGAATTTTTATGCTTTTTGTATTACTTTGATTGTTTTATTTTGGATGATTTTATTTTTATTTAATGAAAAAATTAACTTTCAGGGGGCCTAAAAAAATTGGGTGCTCCAGACTATTGCCTCGTCATGCCTAGTCCTGCCTATTGGTTAATCCAGCACTGCCTGTAGATCAACTTGTCAGTTTTTGGCTAATCGGCATTTTGTCGGAAAGTTTTAGCTGTTCTCTATGCTAGATAAATAAGGTTGTAAGTTTTTAGGATAGTTTGTATTAGAGGTAAGTTCATGTTCGAACCTCTATAAGGACAAATGAACAATATTGTGGAATTCCAAGGGTTGAATTGATAGACGGGGGAGAGTGCTAACATAGCCGATTGTTCGGTCGTGTTTTGAAGCCGAAGCTGCGTGGCCAATATAGAGCTGGGTTTGGGGAGGCGCTCGGCCTTGGGAGTGTAGGATCTTTGTGTGTGTGTGACTGACTCCAGAACCGCGGGAAGTAGGGTGTTCACCCAGCCACCCCCCCGGCGCCAGGCCCGTATGCCTGCTGGGTTGTTTACTCACACCAGATGGTCGGCCAGCGGAATGCATGACACAGGCTCTGGCGGTCAGAAATGGGAGAGTGCATTCAAAAGGTACAAACTAAGGAATTGTTGACTGAGAAGGCTAGTGGATAAGGAGTATACACGAAGTGCTGATGAGGACACTGGATTGTCTGGCACGACTTGTAAAAGATAAAATTAATAATAATTTTTTTAAAACTATAGAAAAGTAGTAATGAAATAATGTGAGCATTAGCATATAGTATGCCATTTGATTTTTGTCTTAGGAAGAATTGGAGTAGTGTTCAATTCAAATACTGTTAGCTATGTTGTGTTTATTCGTAAATGTGGAAATGAGAAGCGTTGAAAAATTTTAGTATCTCTAAGCGGTCAAGTGTATAAACTTTTGTTTGCTCATAAACTGGAGTAGTAGCTTTCAAAATAAATATGGTGTTGTTGTTGTGCAGAAGGCATTGTATGGTAAAATTTAGTAATAATAAAAATATAGATGGATAAATAAAAAAAAGTTGATGAATTGGTAGCATTAGTGTTTATGTTTCTAATTACCATTAGGGGTTAAAATGACCTCACGGAGATGCTCCGGTCACAGGGAGTGTGGCTCTAGTTTGATGTTTTCTTGGAGGAACGAATGTTGTTTTAAAAGTTTCATTGTCACGTTGTAACATAACAGTAGCATTCAGCCGACCCGCAAGTAGCGCCGAAATGAGCGCATGACTGCATTGTATATAGTTAGTCGTGATCAAGGTATGGTAGCGGACGGCTCGCGTCGCGTAATGTGAGACACTATATGAACTTTGCGGTGTAGCAAGAAGTCAGAAGAAGAATGAATTAGTTTAAACATTGCTACGTGTGTTTTAAATAGATTTGAACAGTGTGTTGAGATATCAGAACAGTAAAGTGTGGCATCAGAAGTAATTTAATGAGAACTGATTTGGATTATTAACTTTCCTTTTATCTAAGAATCTGGCAATCGACGGATTACGAAGTTTCGATAGCTTTGGATGAATTATGTTGAGGTGGCATTGCTAAAGTGCTGGCAAAATGTTCTTTCTATTGGGATTCTGTCATTAGGAAAGCCATTAAAATATGGCTGAATAATGGCATTATTAACAGTGACTCGGGTCTGTGGCTTGGTCCTTGGTAAGACAACCTCAGTCAAGACTAACTGCCTAGTATTGTGGGTGCAATACGGAGCTGCAGTTGGTGGGAACTACAGAGCGCAGTGGTAGGGAGGGGAGGGGTGCTATCCTTTAAAAGGATGTGCCGACGCCAGAGACTAGCATTGCCGCTCTGGTTGTCACACGCGAGCACCAGACCTGAAGATGATGGCAGAGTTCGTCACCGAAAGCTCGTCTTTCACCCACACAATCTGACAGCAAACCTGCGAAGATTACATTGCACTGGTATATAGGCTACCACTGATCTTACATATTATCTTACCTACTGTTCAATTCATGGTGACAATGTCCAATATTGAAATATTATACGCCAGATAGAAGACAATAATAGGATTATTTATGTATGACTGCAGTGTTTGATATAGACTTGGTGATCTCACTATTGTGACAGAATACGTTTATTGTGTATAAATGTAAATCAATATATACTACACTGACTTATTTTCATTTGGCAATGAACCTGTAATAACTATTTGTTTGGTGGCTACCTCTGGTGCTATGTCAATCCTTTTGAGTGCAATAAATAACATGTGAAGACTGCTGCTTATCTCATATGACTCTGTGTTCTTGTTTTGTGGTTATCTGAAGCACATAGCATTTCCACATAGGCCTACTCATTTATGCGCATAGAAATAGCCTTTCAGACTGGCTACTGTAACAAGTAAACTTGGTATCAGTACGAGTGTTATAATGACTGCATCAACAACTGTACTAAAATGAGTACATGTTTTACTGTGAAGGGGCAAGTTTCCTATGACTTTGCACACTGTAATTCCTTCAAGAGAACGTTCGAACAAAAACAGTTAAATTGTCTGAAACGTACAGTACCCATAGAGGAACAAACTTATAAATATTTATGTGGCATATTCTATGAATTAGGAAGTTACAAGATCAAATAGAGCATGCCTCAAAGGATGATAAAGTGATGGAACCTTGAGGGTGAAATTTTGGGAATACAGGTTGGAGTCGCACATTAAATTTTCCAGTGGTAAAGTACTCTGTATATGCTATTATTAATAATAACTAATTATATAAAAGGAATGTATGTTTATAGTGAGTGAGCACAAGGTTACTGGGAAGTCTTTAAGACATAATTTATCTCTACAAAAATGTATCTCATTAAGGGGTAATGAGTGTCACTTCATTCTCATTTGTGAAATCTATTGTTATGTGAGACCATACACAGTATCCATTACATGGAGGAAGCAAGTGAAAAATGAGATTATTCACATTTTGGAGTGAGGAATCATCTGGCCATAAAATATCACTTCCAATAATCACCTAGTTCCAGTCACAAAGACTAATCGGTCAGTCCACCTAGTTCTTTATGCCAATTTCTTCAATCAGGCACTTGTAACAGAAGGAGACTGTTCCTTTTTTTTTTAGGTTAGATGCTGTTTCTGAGGCGATGAAAATAGGTGACCAAAGAGATACAGAATGAAGATGCAAG
Organism: Vandiemenella viatica; assembly: GCA_031002005.1. Taxonomy (NCBI): domain Eukaryota; kingdom Metazoa; phylum Arthropoda; class Insecta; order Orthoptera; family Morabidae; genus Vandiemenella; species Vandiemenella viatica. The sequence goes on from CM061919.1 coordinate 75,245,964, forward strand.
AATCATAAATGCTAAAGAATTAGTTGAAGCTGATGAAACAATAAGAGGCAGGGTCACACCTTGGAAGGTAAAGAATAATACTGAAAATATCACAGAGTCGGTAATAATATTGTTACTTGTGAACTGTAGGAGTGTAATGAACAAAATAATAAGAGTTGGTAACAGTTATTAGGGTAGAATCTTGGTTAAAGGAGGGAGCACCACACAATGAGGTCCCCTCCCCCCTGATAATTATAGAGTGTACCACAGAGACAGAGGGGAATTCATATTGGTTAACAAATATAGCAAATACTACCACAGTTCTCTGGTTTCATAGATTGTAGTAATGAGTTACCAGGTTTCCAGGGTTTTGGCTGCTTACTGCCCTGGAAGAATGAATGATGAAGATCGGAAGATTGGGGAACAGTAGATATTTAGAATTCAGAGGTGAGCTTAGAATGGTGATTATTGGCAAGGATTTAAATTTACCAGATGTCAACTGAGATGGAAATAAGATTAATAACATCAGCAGAAGAAGTTTGTAAAAACCTAAGAAAGGAAAGCAGGTTTACACAAGTGGCAGAGAAGAACAAATATGTCTTTTTTTGCTATCATCGGTCTCTCGACTGTTTTAATTAAATCCTTCTTCCTTTTAGCACTAACCTCTTCATCTCAGTATTCAACTTACAACTATATTCTCAATTGTCTGCTTTGTATATTCTACACTCTATCTTTACAGTTCTTGCCTTCCAATGTTCTCTCCACTAACAAATTAACCAAACCCACATGTCTTAACATGTGACCCACCACACTATCTCTTCTTTCTGTAAGACTTTTCCATAAACATATTTCCTCACCCTTAATTTCCAAAACACATTCATTTCATACATTACCTGTCCACTTAATTTTCAGTATCTTTCTATAACACCACATTTCAACTGTTTCAATTTTTCTTCTTTCTAGTATTCCTAACACCCATACTTTGCTACCATAAAGTTTTAAAAACATCTTTAAGAGTCCTAGATCAATATTTGAAACTAAAAAGTTAAAGAAAAGGAATGCTCTTTTCAGCTATTGAAGTTGATATTATTTTGAATTTAATCTCCTATTATTCCTATCATTTCTGCTAAATTTCATCGCTTTTGTCTTCTTCGGTATTTTGTTCATGTCATTTATTAACTTCAAGATCCTCGGTCTGTTCTGCTAACAGAATAATGTTTTAGAAAAATTGTAGCGCACAGATTTTTTTCTCCTGCAACACTTATGCCACATTCAAAATTTTCTTTATTAAAAAACCTTGACTAGGCCATTGCTTATATGATGGTGTATTATATGGTTTACATTTTGGGTATTAAATACAGGAAATGGTGGGGGCCCAAAGGAGGGAAACTAGATATGTCTGTGAAAGTTACATCAGAAAACAATCAGTACTTGATACGATTAAAAAAAAAATCTGGACTGTGATTCAATAGAAGACGGGAGGAAGGTGAAGAGAGAATCAAAAATTAACAGGACAAATATACATACAAGAATTAAGAGTATAGCATGGAAGGTAAAAGGTGGCTATAATTGTAAGCTGGCACTCAATTTAGAAACTGAGAAAATTTCCTTTTGTGGATAAGGGAATAAGATATTGAAACAAATTACTATGGGAAGTGATGAATCATTTACCAAAAACAATGAAAGAATTTTAAATATCAAAATCTGTAATGACCTAAAATCGGTAGGTACATGAAAGGGAAACTACAAATATATAGGAAATTTGCCGCTGGATCATGCATGCCATCACAATTTAATGAAATGAAATTACAATGTCAACTTTTCAACAACTTTTGTTGGATTTCCTCTTAATCAATTTAAGAATCATAACATCTTTTACCTACCATAACTGAGTTTGGAGAAGTTTTTCAGTACTTTTTGTACAACTAGCAACCCCTTAGTTAGATGTAAGTTTACCACTATGATATACTGGGTGACAACTGAAACTGGTAAGAGGACTAAAAAATTGTAATGTTGAATATGACTTGGAGACAGTGCTGGATCTAGGGGAGAGGGCAAACCAAGACACTTGCCCAAGGTGGCAAAATCATGTTTGAAGGGTGGCAAACTCTCTCTTTTCTTTCAATAGGGGTGGAAAAATAATGTTTGAAGGTTTCTGCCCCGACTCAGAAAATTCATAGATCCGTCAATGCTTGGGGATGAGTGTGGAAAATGCAAAAGGATGAACCTATCATGAAACACTGGCTGATGAATGGACTTGCCATTCAATGGCAATAAATTGGAATGGGTGGAGTGGTTATGTTGCATGGGAAATAATGTGGATAGCAATGGAAAGATAGAGTAACAAAAAAGACACAGAACAAGAAAGCATAGATTATTTTATAATTTTTCTAAGGATATGACCTATATGTGGAATATAAGAGTAGCCAAAAGTTCTTCTATAAAATACACTATTAACCAGTAATGAACTAGATATGTAGAGTAGAGATATGTAGAGCAGAGTGCAGGCAGCAGAGGTTAGGTTCATCAGAGGTAAAGAAAATGCTGCAATAATGTATGAAATCAGGAATTAATATGTCAGAAAGGACTAGAATGTTTACTAATTAGAAAGAAAAAAAAAACACTAAAGAAGAAAAGACTTATGATGAGAATAAAGAATTGAAGAATGCTGAAGTTAGCACCTTTTTGGAAGGGAAGGGTATTCCTTGAAATTTCAGAACTAGATGGATGGACCATGTAACACAACAGTTATCTTCCATCAGTGAAAGTAGCACTAAACCTGCAAAGTAATACAAACAATGCATTTAGTTAGAAAGTCGCACTCAGTTCTTAGAGGGGTGGAGATGTTTAGCACATTGGCGTGGCGTGGGGAACTACTAGCCACTTCCAATAGTGGCAGTGCCGAGTGAATATTAGGTTGTTTACCACTTTAATTAATTTTTATCAATGGAACTTCATCAGCGTTATGGACAGTGGCAATGCAAAAGTAGTTTTTTTTAGTGGATAACAGTGGTGAACTGAGGACACAAAATCTCGATAATTATCTACTTTTATGCAAGTATTCTCTACTTTTAAGAATTTGCATTTTTGGATCAAGAACTTCCAACAGCTCAATCCTAATTTGGTGGGAGCCAATCAGTTTACTTGTGTGGGTGTGTTTACAAATAACCTGTGTGATTCCCTTTATTTTTTGCTTATGGTTTTATACCTCACTGACGTATAGTTCATTAGAAGCAGGAAATGACTGGGGGCAAGGAACCAGAAGGTATTCATCGATGCCTTTCGTCTTGAGTGATTTGAGGAGGCCATGGAAAAGTCTGAATCTGGATTGCTCGTCGGGGATTCAAACCTGTGTACTCTCAAATGCAAGGCCAGAACATTACCTCTCACTCAACGTGCTTGGTATAATTCTTCCCACACTATCTGAGGCCGACAAGTAAATCCATCTGGTGACTGCGGCAACAATAATCATTTTTTTAAAATTTTACTCAACTAATTTCTAAGAACTTGTTTAATAATTATATAATTTACACCAAACAATTAATTATCTACTTAAATGGTGAGTCTGTGACAGACTTTGTGATTAAAATAAGTACCAAGGAAGAATTTTTGAGGCAGATGGCAAGAAAATTCACAATGAAATCGAGAAGGAACATGGGAAATTGCAGGAAGATTAAAGTCGAATGATCGGTAACAATAAAGAAGAAAGCATTAACGTTGGATTTTACTGAAGTAGTAAAGGAGCCGTACAACAATAACACTTGTGAATAGAGCACGGTGGCTGGCCTCCTATGAGTCAGGGGGGTGAGTGTTTTGACATCTAGACCAAAAATAAATTCAAGTTCAAGGTGACATGCGGTGCAACAAACAGAGCTGACCTATTAACTTTTATGGCTGGATCTATTCATCTTCTCACTAAGGCTAGAAACGTTTGATATTTTCCTGCCAAGGACAGTGTATGAATCGATATTTTCTATGCCACAGCTGTTCCGCTCACCCGAGAAATGACAAGCATAGTAGCGGCAGACAGCTGATTAAAGGGTTGTGTGTGTGAAGTGAGTGTTTATTGCTATAGAATGCCCAACAATGCAGCAGGTGCCCAAAGTCAGTATGTGGCAGGCTCCAATAACAAATGCTAGGCCTAAAGACTGACGCCGGAGAGCGAGCACAAACAGTAATATTTACCTGCTGTATGTAGTGATTGTTTTGGTAATGGACTAGTGTGAGTAACTAAGCGTTCAGTCCTATTGTGAGTGAACAATGGTACAAATACTCATCTTCTTTTGGTCAGTTTCCTTGTTTTGTTTCTCAGTTCTGTGTTCAGTTGCATTATAGCTATGCAAAATGTATGTATGGATTTGATATGAACTATTGGCCACCCAAATTTTTTAATATGTACTTTATTCTAGAATTTGTGTATATGTAATCATCCCTTTGGAGAGGGAGTGTTTTCTTATTGTTAGTTTATGTATGTAGGCCGTTGGTATAGCATAGTGTCCAGCTTATAGTCACATTATTATTTATCTGGTTTGGTCTGATTAACACGTAATTAACTTTTAATAGTTCACTTTCAGTTTCATATCTACATTTTCAAAGGAATTCAAAACATGGTTTTAGATTTATTATGATATAATAGTACATGTGTGAAATGTTAATAACGTCGATAATAAAATTGAGCCCAGGTTGGAGACATTAAAGACAAGGACTTAAAGGAAAAATTGCAGAGGTAAAGGATCTGATTGAAGAAAAACCAGTCAGAAAAAGGAGGGTTTTCTCAGAGGAAGAAAAGGCAAGAGTGAGCCAGGGAATGAAAGAGTACTGGCAACCGAGGAAGGAAACTCAGAAGAGGAAATGAAGTTGCGGAATCGTCGTCGGTAGACAGTTGAAACAAAAAGAGTAAAAAATAAAATTTAGGTTCGTGTAAGTTAGAGGCCCGCAGCATTATTTTTGACAATTTAATGATACTCTGGTTGAAAAGGGTTGAGAAACGCTGCCCCAGAAGCTTTGTCTATGCGAGGTGGCAATATTGTTTCTGTTTCTTAGATCCTCTGAAGGATTCTCAAGCGAAATGAGTTCCACTGTTATCATGGCCATCAAAGGCAGTGCCGGATTAAGAAGGTATGGATGGGGCCCTAGGCACCCACAAAAATTTTATTCCCTCTGTTTTTGAAAATAATTATTTTTATAAGTACAAAGGAAAGTTTTTGTAGTTGACTAATAGAATTTATCATATTTTTCCAATTAACAAAAGAATTTATAATATTTTGAAGATTACTTTTATTTATTGTACACTACAATAAAACAAAACAAAAGAATTTTTATGCTTTTTGTATTACTTTGATTGTTTTATTTTGGATGATTTTATTTTTATTTAATGAAAAAAGTTAACTTTCAGGGGGCCTAAAAAAATTAGGTTTAAAATCCTTGGGAGTAATTTTACACGGTTCTGGGTATACTAAGGTAGTTTTTTTTAGTTATGTGTGTACTTAGGTGGTCTGTCGGCATTTTGTCGGAAAGTTTTAGCTGTTCTCTATGCTAGATAAATAAGGTTGTAAGTTTTTAGGATAGTTTGTATTAGAGGTAAGTTCATGTTCGAACCTCTATAAGGACAAATGAACAATATTGTGGAATTCCAAGGGTTGAATTGATAGACGGGGGAGAGTGCTAACATAGCCGATTGTTCGGTCGTGTTTTGAAGCCGAAGCTGCGTGGCCAATATAGAGCTGGGTTTGGGGAGGCGCTCGGCCTTGGGAGTGTAGGATCTTTGTGTGTGTGTGACTGACTCCAGAACCGCGGGAAGTAGGGTGTTCACCCAGCCACCCCCCCGGCGCCAGGCCCGTATGCCTGCTGGGTTGTTTACTCACACCAGATGGTCGGCCAGCGGAATGCATGACACAGGCTCTGGCGGTCAGAAATGGGAGAGTGCATTCAAAAGGTACAAACTAAGGAATTGTTGACTGAGAAGGCTAGTGGATAAGGAGTATACACGAAGTGCTGATGAGGACACTGGATTGTCTGGCACGACTTGTAAAAGATAAAATTAATAATAATTTTTTTTAAAACTATAGAAAAGTAGTAATGAAATAATGTGAGCATTAGCATATAGTATGCCATTTGATTTTTTGTCTTAGGAAGAATTGGAGTAGTGTTCAATTCAAATACTGTTAGCTATGTTGTGTTTATTCGTAAATGTGGAAATGAGAAGCGTTGAAAAATTTTAGTATCTCTAAGCGGTCAAGTGTATAAACTTTTGTTTGCTCATAAACTGGAGTAGTAGCTTTCAAAATAAATATGGTGTTGTTGTTGTGCAGAAGGCATTGTATGGTAAAATTTAGTAATAATAAAAATATAGATGGATAAATAAAAAAAAGTTGATGAATTGGTAGCATTAGTGTTTATGTTTCTAATTACCATTAGGGGTTAAAATGACCTCACGGAGATGCTCCGGTCACAGGGAGTGTGGCTCTAGTTTGATGTTTTCTTGGAGGAACGAATGTTGTTTTAAAAGTTTCATTGTCACGTTGTAACATAACAGTAGCATTCAGCCGACCCGCAAGTAGCGCCGAAATGAGCGCATGACTGCATTGTATATAGTTAGTCGTGATCAAGGTATGGTAGCGGACGGCTCGCGTCGCGTAATGTGAGACACTATATGAACTTTGCGGTGTAGCAAGAAGTCAGAAGAAGAATGAATTAGTTTAAACATTGCTACGTGTGTTTTAAATAGATTTGAACAGTGTGTTGAGATATCAGAACAGTAAAGTGTGGCATCAGAAGTAATTTAATGAGAACTGATTTGGATTATTAACTTTCCTTTTATCTAAGAATCTGGCAATCGACGGATTACGAAGTTTCGATAGCTTTGGATGAATTATGTTGAGGTGGCATTGCTAAAGTGCTGGCAAAATGTTCTTTCTATTGGGATTCTGTCATTAGGAAAGCCATTAAAATATGGCTGAATAATGGCATTATTAACAGTGACTCGGGTCTGTGGCTTGGTCCTTGGTAAGACAACCTCAGTCAAGACTAACTGCCTAGTATTGTGGGTGCAATACGGAGCTGCAGTTGGTGGGAACTACAGAGCGCAGTGGTAGGGAGGGGAGGGGTGCTATCCTTTAAAAGGATGTGCCGACGCCAGAGACTAGCATTGCCGCTCTGGTTGTCACAGCGCGAGCACCAGACCTGAAGATGATGGCAGAGTTCGTCACCGAAAGCTCGTCTTTCACCCACACAATCTGACAGCAAACCTGCGAAGATTACATTGCACTGGTATATAGGCTACCACTGATCTTACATATTATCTTACCTACTGTTCAATTCATGGTGACAATGTCCAAGATTGAAATATTATACGCCAGATAGAAGACAATAATAGGATTATTTATGTATGACTGCAGTGTTTGATATGAGACTTTGTTGAATCTCACTATTGTGACAGAATACGTTTATTGTGTATAAATGTAAATCAATATATACTACCACTGACTTATTTTCATTTTGGCAATGAACCTGTATAACTATTTGTTTGGTGGCTACCTCTGGTGCTATGTCATCCTTTTGAGTGCAATAAATAACATGTGAAGACTGCTGCTTATCTCATATGACTCTGTGTTCTTGTTTGTGGTTATCTGAAGCACATAGCATTTCCACATAGGCCTACTCATTTATGCGCATAGAAATAGCCTTTTCAGACTGGCTACTGTAACAAGTAAACTTGGTATCAGTACGAGTGTTATAATGACTGCATCAACAACTGTACTAAAATGAGTACATGTTTTACTGTGAAGGGGCAAGTTCCTATGACTTTGCACACTGTAATTCCTTCAAGAGAACGTTCGAACAAAAACAGTTAAATTGTCTGAAACGTACAAGTACCCATAGAGGAACAAACTTATAAATATTTATGTGGCATATTCTATGAATTAGGAAGTTACAAGATCAAATAGAGCATGCCTCAAAGGATGATAAAGTGATGGAACCTTGAGGGTGAAATTTTGGGAATACAGGTTGGAGTCGCACATTAAATTTTCCAGTGGTAAAGTACTCTGTATATGCTATTATTAATAATACTAATTATATAAAAGGAATGTATGTTTATAGTGAGTGAGCACAAGGTTACTGGGAGTCTTTAAGACATAATTTATTCTCTACAAAAATGTATCTCATTAAGGGTAATGAGTGTCACTTCATTCTCATTTGTGAAATCTATTGTTATGTGAGACCATACACAGTATCCATTACATGGAGGAAGCAAGTGAAAAATGAGATTATTCACATTTTGGAGTGAGGAATCATCTGGCCATAAAATATCACTTCCAATAATCACCTAGTTCCAGTCACAAAGACTAATCGGTCAGTCCACCTAGTTCTTTATGCCAATTTCTTCAATCAGGCACTTGTAACAGAAGGAGACTGTTCCTTTTTTTTTTAGGTTAGATGCTGTTTCTGAGGCGATGAAAATAGGTGACCAAAGAGATACAGAATGAAGATGCAAGAATCATAAATGCTAAAGAATTAGTTGAAGCTGATGAAACAATAAGAGGCAGGGTCACACCTTGGAAGGTAAAGAATAATACTGAAAATATCACAGAGTCGGTAATAATATTGTTACTTGTGAACTGTAGGAGTGTAATGAACAAAATAATAAGAGTTTGGTAACAGTTATTAGGGTAGAATCTTGGTTAAAGGAGGGAGCACCACACAATGAGGTCCCCTCCCCCCTGATAATTATAGAGTGTACCACAGAGACAGAGGGGAATTCATATTGGTTAACAAATATAGCAAATACTACCACAGTTCTCTGGTTTCATAGATTGTAGTAATGAGTTACCAGGTTTCCAGGGTTTTGGCTGCTTACTGCCCTGGAAGAATGAATGATGAAGATCGGAAGATTGGGGAACAGTAGATATTTAGAATTCAGAGGTGAGCTTAGAATGGTGATTATTGGCAAGGATTTAAATTTACCAGATGTCAACTGAGATGGAAATAAGATTAATAACATCAGCAGAAGAAGTTTGTAAAAACCTAAGAAAGGAAAGCAGGTTTACACAAGTGGCAGAGAAGAACAAATATGTCTTTTTTTGCTATCATCGGTCTCTCGACTGTTTTAATTAAATCCTTCTTCCTTTTTAGCACTAACCTCTTCATCTCAGTATTCAACTTACAACTATATTCTCAATTGTCTGCTTTGTATATTCTACACTCTATCTTTACAGTTCTTGCCTTCCAATGTTCTCTCCACTAACAAATTAACCAAACCCACATGTCTTAACATGTGACCCACCACACTATCTCTTCTTTCTGTAAGACTTTTCCATAAACATATTTCCTCACCCTTAATTTCCAAAACACATTCATTTCATACATTACCTGTCCACTTAATTTTCAGTATCTTTCTATAACACCACATTTCAACTGTTTCAATTTTTCTTCTTTCTAGTATTCCTAACACCCATACTTTGCTACCATAAAGTTTTAAAAACATCTTTAAGAGTCCTAGATCAATATTTGAAACTAAAAAGTTAAAGAAAAGGAATGCTCTTTTCAGCTATTGAAGTTGATATTATTTTGAATTTAATCTCCTATTATTCCTATCATTTCTGCTAAATTTCATCGCTTTTGTCTTCTTCGGTATTTTGTTCATGTCATTTATTAACTTCAAGATCCTCGGTCTGTTCTGCTAACAGAATAATGTTTTAGAAAATTGTAGCGCACAGATTTTTTTCTCCTGCAACACTTATGCCACATTCAAAATTTTCTTTATTAAAAAACCTTGACTAGGCCATTGCTTATATGATGGTGTATTATATGGTTTACATTTTGGGTATTAAATACAGGAAATGGTGGGGGCCCAAAGGAGGGAAACTAGATATGTCTGTGAAAGTTACATCAGAAAACAATCAGTACTTGATACGATTAAAAAAAAAAATCTGGACTGTGATTCAATAGAAGACGGGAGGAAGGTGAAGAGAGAATCAAAAATTAACAGGACAAATATACATACAAGAATTAAGAGTATAGCATGGAAGGTAAAAGGTGGCTATAATTGTAAGCTGGCACTCAATTTAGAAACTGAGAAAATTTCCTTTTGTGGATAAGGGAATAAGATATTGAAACAAATTACTATGGGAAGTGATGAATCATTTACCAAAAACAATGAAAGAATTTTAAATATCAAAATCTGTAATGACCTAAAATCGGTAGGTACATGAAAGGGAAACTACAAATATATAGGAAATTTGCCGCTGGATCATGCATGCCATCACAATTTAATGAAATGAAATTACAATGTCAACTTTTCAACAACTTTTGTTGGATTTCCTCTTAATCAATTTAAGAATCATAACATCTTTTACCTACCATAACTGAGTTTGGAGAAGTTTTTCAGTACTTTTTGTACAACTAGCAACCCCTTAGTTAGATGTAAGTTTACCACTATGATATACTGGGTGACAACTGAAACTGGTAAGAGGACTAAAAAATTGTAATGTTGAATATGACTTGGAGACAGTGCTGGATCTAGGGGAGAGGGCAAACCAAGACACTTGCCCAAGGTGGCAAAATCATGTTTGAAGGGTGGCAAACTCTCTCTTTTCTTTCAATAGGGGTGGAAAAATAATGTTTGAAGGTTTCTGCCCCGACTCAGAAAATTCATAGATCCGTCAATGCTTGGGGATGAGTGTGGAAAATGCAAAAGGATGAACCTATCATGAAACACTGGCTGATGAATGGACTTGCCATTCAATGGCAATAAATTGGAATGGGTGGAGTGGTTATGTTGCATGGGAAATAATGTGGATAGCAATGGAAAGATAGAGTAACAAAAAAGACACAGAACAAGAAAGCATAGATTATTTTATAATTTTTCTAAGGATATGACCTATATGTGGAATATAAGAGTAGCCAAAAGTTCTTCTATAAAATACACTATTAACCAGTAATGAACTAGATATGTAGAGTAGAGATATGTAGAGCAGAGTGCAGGCAGCAGAGGTTAGGTTCATCAGAGGTAAAGAAAATGCTGCAATAATGTATGAAATCAGGAATTAATATGTCAGAAAGGACTAGAATGTTTACTAATTAGAAAGAAAAAAAAAACACTAAAGAAGAAAAGACTTATGATGAGAATAAAGAATTGAAGAATGCTGAAGTTAGCACCTTTTTGGAAGGGAAGGGTATTCCTTGAAATTTCAGAACTAGATGGATGGACCATGTAACACAACAGTTATCTTCCATCAGTGAAAGTAGCACTAAACCTGCAAAGTAATACAAACAATGCATTTAGTTAGAAAGTCGCACTCAGTTCTTAGAGGGGTGGAGATGTTTAGCACATTGGCGTGGCGTGGGGAACTACTAGCCACTTCCAATAGTGGCAGTGCCGAGTGAATATTAGGTTGTTTACCACTTTAATTAATTTTTATCAATGGAACTTCATCAGCGTTATGGACAGTGGCAATGCAAAAGTAGTTTTTTTAGTGGATAACAGTGGTGAACTGAGGACACAAAATCTCGATAATTATCTACTTTTATGCAAGTATTCTCTACTTTTAAGAATTTGCATTTTTTGGATCAAGAACTTCCAACAGCTCAATCCTAATTTGGTGGGAGCCAATCAGTTTACTTGTGTGGGTGTGTTTACAAATAACCTGTGTGATTCCCTTTATTTTTTGCTTATGGTTTTATACCTCACTGACGTATAGTTCATTAGAAGCAGGAAATGACTGGGGGCAAGGAACCAGAAGGTATTCATCGATGCCTTTCGTCTTGAGTGATTTGAGGAGGCCATGGAAAAGTCTGAATCTGGATTGCTCGTCGGGGATTCAAACCTGTGTACTCTCAAATGCAAGGCCAGAACATTACCTCTCACTCAACGTGCTTGGTATAATTCTTCCCACACTATCTGAGGCCGACAAGTAAATCCATCTGGTGACTGCGGCAACAATAATATTTTTTTAAAATTTTACTCAACTAATTTCTAAGAACTTGTTTAATAATTATATAATTTACACCAAACAATTAATTATCTACTTAAATGGTGAGTCTGTGACAGACTTTGTGATTAAAATAAGTACCAAGGAAGAATTTTTGAGGCAGATGGCAAGAAAATTCACAATGAAATCGAGAAGGAACATGGGAAATTGCAGGAAGATTAAAGTCGAATGATCGGTAACAATAAAGAAGAAAGCATTAACGTTGGATTTTACTGAAGTAGTAAAGGAGCCGTACAACAATAACACTTGTGAATAGAGCACGGTGGCTGGCCTCCTATGAGTCAGGGGGGTGAGTGTTTTGACATCTAGACCAAAAATAAATTCAAGTTCAAGGTGACATGCGGTGCAACAAACAGAGCTGACCTATTAACTTTTATGGCTGGATCTATTCATCTTCTCACTAAGGCTAGAAACGTTTGATATTTTCCTGCCAAGGACAGTGTATGAATCGATATTTTCTATGCCACAGCTGTTCCGCTCACCCGAGAAATGACAAGCATAGTAGCGGCAGACAGCTGATTAAAGGGTTGTGTGTGTGAAGTGAGTGTTTATTGCTATAGAATGCCCAACAATGCAGCAGGTGCCCAAAGTCAGTATGTGGCAGGCTCCAATAACAAATGCTAGGCCTAAAGACTGACGCCGGAGAGCGAGCACAAACAGTAATATTTACCTGCTGTATGTAGTGATTGTTTTGGTAATGGACTAGTGTGAGTAACTAAGCGTTCAGTCCTATTGTGAGTGAACAATGGTACAAATACTCATCTTCTTTTGGTCAGTTTCCTTGTTTTGTTTCTCAGTTCTGTGTTCAGTTGCATTATAGCTATGCAAAATGTATGTATGGATTTGATATGAACTATTGGCCACCCAAATTTTTTAATATGTACTTTATTCTAGAATTTGTGTATATGTAATCATCCCTTTGGAGAGGGAGTGTTTTCTTATTGTTAGTTTATGTATGTAGGCCGTTGGTATAGCATAGTGTCCAGCTTATAGTCACATTATTATTTATCTGGTTTGGTCTGATTAACACGTAATTAACTTTTAATAGTTCACTTTCAGTTTCATATCTACATTTTCAAAGGAATTCAAAACATGGTTTTAGATTTATTATGATATAATAGTACATGTGTGAAATGTTAATAACGTCGATAATAAAATTGAGCCCAGGTTGGAGACATTAAAGACAAGGACTTAAAGGAAAAATTGCAGAGGTAAAGGATCTGATTGAAGAAAAACCAGTCAGAAAAAGGAGGGTTTTCTCAGAGGAAGAAAAGGCAAGAGTGAGCCAGGGAATGAAAGAGTACTGGCAACCGAGGAAGGAAACTCAGAAGAGGAAATGAAGTTGCGGAATCGTCGTCGGTAGACAGTTGAAACAAAAAGAGTAAAAAATAAAATTTAGGTTCATGTAAGTTAGAGGCCCGCAGCATTATTTTTGACAATTTAATGATACTCTGGTTGAAAAGGGTTGAGAAACGCTGCCCCAGAAGCTTTGTCTATGCGAGGTGGCAATATTGTTTCTGTTTCTTAGATCCTCTGAAGGATTCTCAAGCGAAATGAGTTCCACTGTTATCATGGCCATCAAAGGCAGTGCCGGATTAAGAAGGTATGGATGGGGCCCTAGGCACCCACAAAAATTTTATTCCCTCTGTTTTTGAAAATAATTATTTTTATAAGTACAAAGGAAAGTTTTTGTAGTTGACTAATAGAATTTATCATATTTTTCCAATTAACAAAAGAATTTATAATATTTTGAAGATTACTTTTATTTATTGTACACTACAATAAAACAAAACAAAAGAATTTTTATGCTTTTTGTATTACTTTGATTGTTTTATTTTGGATGATTTTATTTTTATTTAATGAAAAAAGTTAACTTTCAGGGGGCCTAAAAAAATTGGGTGCTCCAGACTATTGCCTCGTCATGCCTAGTCCTGCCTATTGGTTAATCCAGCACTGCCTGTAGATCAACTTGTCAGTTTTTGGCTAATCACTCAATGTTTACCGTTTTGTAAATTTTAAAGCATTTATCATTGATTTATTTCAAAATCATTTCATTAATGCAGCAGTAACTGCAGGTAATGAGACTTTCACACACTGAAAATTTCTATGTTGCAAGATTCCTGTTTTTCCAGACATCTTTCACTTCAATAATGATCAGTAAACCATCGAAAAATTTCATTGTGGTCACCACCTGAGCAAATCACTTCGGCCGCCACTGTGTAAAGATATGTAAGCAGAGTGTAGGCAGAAGATGTTAGGTTCATGAAATGTAATGAAAATGCTGCAATAATGTATAAAATCAGAAATGAATATATCAGAAAGGACTAGAATGTTGACTAATTAAAAAATACTAAAGAAGAAAAGACTGCAATAGCTGGGGTGTATGATGAGAATAAAGAATTGGAGAATGCTGAAGTTAGCACTTTTTTTTGGAAGGGAAGGGTATCCATTCCAGAACTAGATGGATCGACCATGTAACACAACTGTTGTCTTCTGTCAGAGAAAGTAGCTCCAAACCTGTGAAGTAATACGAATAATGTATTTAGTTAGAGAGTCTTAGAGGGGTGCGGAAGTTTTAGCGTATCGGTGCGGATTGGGGAACTACTAGTCACTTGCAATAGTGGCAGTTTTGAGTGTTTTCTTATTGTAATATCTCTGTTTTAAAATTTGACAGGTATCATTATCAATATGTGAGCAAATATAACATAACAATAAACTTTGCCAGTGGAAGTAGCAGTAAACCTGTGCAGTAATACAAATAATGTATTTAGTTAGGGAGTCCTGCTCGAGTCTTAAGGGGGGACATAGGCAAAATTGGTCAAAAATGTGAAATTTTTTTTTTGCCTCCATATAATTCTGTAGCATGTTAGAAATACTGTCTCCAATTTTCACGGATTAATTCGAACTACAAATGATAAAAAAGATGTCTTGTTTCAGTCACTGCGCAGTGCCACGCCCACTTCACTAGATGACATTCTCCTTGTTTATACATCTTCATAAAATCTTTTATGTGGATTCCCCGTAACTTTCATTTTTCGGTGTATAAGGAATATTTATTCCTGAACCACTGGAGATACATAAGTGAAATTTTCTGCAGACTTTGTTCAAACTGTAACACAACTTCCTGTGGTTCAAATTTTTTCTATGTGTATTTCTGTCAAAATTATTTACATTTTTGACAAACTGAAATTGCTTTGTTTCATACACATAATTTTTAAAAATAAATTGCAAGACTTCTAAAAGAGATATTAAAAAACTGTTCCACACGTTTGCTTATCTGATTACTAAGTTTTACCTACCACAATATGAAAATTGTAAGTAAAGTAATTTTTGAGAAAATGTTCCTTGTGTGATAGCATGTTTTAGGAAAATTTCCAACAATGCCAGGATTAAATTTTTTGAGAACAAAATTTGAAAAAATTCCACAATGTAGCCCATAACATAATTACTTCAAGTACAAAATTTTGTTCAATTATCTTTCAAACGCCGAAAACTGTGTTAGATTATGTAATCACGTCCATTTTCTCCTACGCCCCCCTTAAAGGGGTGTGTATGTTTTCGCAAGTATGCGTGGAATGGGGGCACTACTGGCCACGTGCAATAACAGCAGTGCTGAGTGAAAGATTAGGTCATTTATTTATTTATTTATTTATTTTCCATATGCAACATAGCCCAGCACATAGTATCTAAACTGGGCCCTTATTTCCACTCATTTACATTTACATATGTTTGTATCTTATATAAATAAAATATATTAACAAATAAACAATGAATGAAAGAAAATTTTGATTCAATTTCCAATAACTACTACATCTACTGTTATTAAACAGAATGGGTACCACACCACTACTAAATCTACTACTACTGTCCCTAATATTACTGCTAACATTACTACTGCTACTACTAAAACCATTACTAATACTACTAATTCTACTATTACCACCACCAATTGTCACAGCCGCACTTCGGTCCACTATTGTTCATTTTTCTTGGTGTTGTGTGCGCTCCAAAGGCAGAGTCCCCTGGAACCGGCAGCAAAGTCAGCCGCCCAGGCCATCAAGAGTTGACCTCCTGGAATACTAAGACGGCCCCAGTTGTCGCTCAGAAGACAGCCTCTCTGGAGCACACTGAAGTTCCTCCGACGATTGATGTTGCTCATTGTCGTGGGATATCTTCCGTCAATCTGGTGTAATTGGGTTCTCCTCTTCTGCTATCTGTGGCCTTTGATTTCGCTCGGCATTTTTCCTTTTTATAAATTTCTCCTTCCAAAATTTTTGAGGCTAGATCAGCTGCCTCGTCCAGCAAATGCCACAAACTTTCGTCGCGCAGAATGTCAAATATGCTCCTACCTTGCAGCCGAGCTTGTTGGTGTTCTCTCAAACTGGCTGTTATTTCACACTCCCATACCACGTGCTCCGGCGTACTCTCTTCACCACATTCGCACCTGTCCGAGTCCACAATATTTCGACTTCGGAGCCAGCTGTTGTATGGCCCGTGACCTGTAATGTAGTGTACCAATCCGGGAGAGGGTTGAAGGTACTTCAACTTTAGCCTCTCCTCTACGGATGGGAACATATCGTAAGCTCTTCGACCTGTTTCACTGTTGTTCCATTCTTGTTGCCATTCCGTCAATAGAAGCTTCCGAATGTGCGTCTCCGATGTTACTTCGCTGCCTACAATTTCTGCTACCTTATCTTGTTTCCCTTTTCTGAGCCAGTATATGGCGCCCCGTTTCCTTACTTCAAGGTCCAGTGGCCATACACCAATGGCAACGGTTAATGAATTTGTTGCCACTGTTCTGTACGCTCCTGTCAATCTTAAAAGTATTCCTCGTTGGACACGTCTGACTCGCTGTTTTAGTTTTACTTTTCTTAGATGCTTTGCCCACACACTTGCTGAGTAGCCCACTAAAGAGGATAAAATTGCGTCATGGTATAGTCTTATTGTTTGGACTGGAACAGTAAATTTTCGTTGGCCAATATTAATGATTTTATTCATGACCGCCACTGCTCTTGCTATTGTCATCTCTAAGTGGGATTCGAAGTTTAAACGTTCATCCAATTGAATGCCTAAGTACCTGCACACTGGGTTTCTACGAATTGATTTACCGTCGATTCTTATAGTTGGTTTTCGAGTCAGCTTGCCCTTGAGCAACATAAATGTTGTTTTATGTGGTGCTAAACTGAGCTTGACTTTACTGCACCATTGGCTAAGGCAGTTAAGTACTAAATTACTATTGTACTCAATTTCTGCTCTTGTTGCTCCTTCCACGAGTAGTAAAATGTCATCAGCAAAAGCTATTAGACCTAGAAGTTCAGGTATTCTTTGTAATAGTTCAATCACTGGTTCCATCCCTATATCCCAGAATATGGGACCGCAAACGGAACCTTGCGGGCATCCTTTAGTAACAGGGTGGCCACAAAAGAATGATTTCAAAATTCCCTGATATTTCCAGGTTTTCCAGTGAAGTTTGCCATACTTTTCCCTGATTTAGAAATTTTATTCACATAATTAAAATATTTAAGATTTGATTACTTTAAAATTGTTAAATCTGGTACAAAAATTAAAAAAGACATATTTAAACATGTTTATTTGAATATCATAATTTAATTCATTTTTAGTACATTTCCATAGTTGGTATTTTATAACTAATTCAATAATCTTATGAAAATAATTTACAGTTAGTAAAATACTATCAAGCAAATGACTAGCATAAACTAGAACAAATAAAACTTTTAATATTTTGTATATAAAAATCATTGAAGATTTTTAAATTGATCATTAATAACTTGAATTTCAGCTAGAAGTTTAGCTTTTTTTAATGCCAAATCTTTTTTTTCATTAGCTACACGTTTTCTTTTCAAATCTTCTGATTCAGTTATTTTAGCTTCTTTCCTTCGACGTTCAATTTCTTCAGACAATTTTGAACGCGAGTTACGATAAGAATGAACTAAAGATTTGGAACATCAAGAGTTGCAACATCCCCATTTGTTTCACTTAAGATAGAGTCATATACTAACCGCTGAGCAATTAAAGTTTCATTTTTCATATTCTCAACTAAGCATTCAGAATTGACTGAAAAACCTCTCTCAATATTAGCATTGCCATGAGATAAAACCATGACTATCTTTAACAGTTTTACTATTGACTGTGGATTCGCGTGTGTAAGAATTAATTCATTCCAAAAAAGATCTAGGCGTTTACTTCCTCGTGAATAATTTTTAAGAATTTGTAATGCTGAAGGTTGAGAACATAAATTGTTGAAATCTCGACTAATTTCATCAGCCTCAATACCACTAATCCAATTATTTTCATTCAAAATAGTGAGTAAGCTTTTCAATCTCCTACTTCTGACTTCAGGAAAATGTGCAATACTAGGATCAAAACAAGAGACTGCTTTGGTAAGTTTATAAAGCAAGGGCGATTGTGTCAACAATTTTCTTGTAAAAGCTTTCAAAGCAAACGCGGCATCTTTTCGGAACTGTAAAATCATGAGATCAGTGATTTTTTATTTTTAAATCCTTTGATAACTTTTTTAGTACCAAATCCTAAGTCAATTTGACTGTACAAAATCAAATTGTTTTCATCACTTAAGTCTATGCTTGATAATGAGTCAACAGACTTCAGTACATCTGCTTTGATAAACCTTTGCATTATATTTTGGAGAACTGTCACTAAAGAGCTGTGTAGAAATGGTGTCATAGGAGCATCAGTTTGATATTCTTGTAAGAATGGTTGCGATTCAGCTGCTAATGACTGAAACATTCTAGTTTTGCTGTCAGAAAAGGATCTGAAAGAGCCTCTGTTACAATTTTGTAACTGGCACTAGTTGGTTCTTTTTATCATGCCTTAAACCCTCCACCATTTTTTTAAGATTTGGAATAATTTCAATAGCACGAGCAGCAACACTATCATTTTCTATCCAACGAACTGCACAAAATTTTTTAGGATAAAGAGTCGATCCTGAATACTCTGTTAATTGAGCACGGCGAGTTGGTACGTCTTTAAACAGATAGTAAATTGACCTTAAAAACGGAACAATATTCCAGTTAGTGGCCTCAATTCCACATTTAAATCCGCCATGCATGTTATGAAGACCACAACTACCCATATCAAGTATCAACGGATCACTGATTTCTTTAGTTTTCTGTAGTTCAGCTTTCAATTCTCTGAAAAATTTATGATTAACATTTGGTCCATCCATTGAGATTTGTAAAATTTTGTTAAGACTAATAATAGGTTGAAGCATTTCCTTGAATGACAGAAGAAGATCTGAAGCTCTTGTGCGACGAAGAAAAGCAGATGTTAAGTATCGTGTACATACGGTACTTCATTCTTTCAGTACTCCAAAACCTGATATTTAAATCCATTTGAGTTTCTTGACAAACTTTGTTGAGTGACTCATCAAATCCTATTACAAAATGATTACAAGAAGTTATGGAGTCCATCAGTCTACTTTTATAATAAGGAGCAATCCCATGAAGAATTGAGTAGGCAATTTTAGTTCGCTGCAATTCCATTCCTCTTGCTATTTGACTATCGTTGAACATTTTCTTAAATAATTGTACATCACTTCCAGCTGAGCGCATTGACTTGTGAGTCATCAGTGTCTGAATACACCAAAGTATTTCTGCACGGCTGACTTCTTGCTTGATGAGACAGGAGCTGAGAGTATTTTGTGATGTCGGAATTTGCTGTTCTTTTTCGCATGTCTTTATTGGATTAGAAATAATCAATTTCTCAGACAACCATGTATAGTTGTCTCGGTACTACTTTGTTGCGGCTGAGTTAAAAACCTTTGAAGAGGGTAGACAGTTTTGCAATTTTTAAGTTTGCTAATATGTTTCAGTCCTTTAGCATGACTTCTGATAGCTGTTTTACCCATATTACTTAAAGAAATGTAATATTGCAAAGTTTGCATTTTGCACTTTTAGAATCAGTTTTAACTTCTTCTAACCAAATCTTAAAGTCTGGATTAGTCAACCAGTCACTTTGAAATCGTGTTGTCATGCTGAATTCATTAATCTGAAAGTTTAAAAAAAATTGATATTTTTATAATTAAATTAAATAAATAAATATTAGTAAAACCAATAGTAATAACAACCAATCTACAATCATCATTCACCCAATGAATGTTCAAAAATAATTATTAATTTAAAAAATATCAGTAGAAAAATTAGATATAATCATAAAAATAAGAAAAACTCTACCATTTGATTATGAACTAAAACCGACGATGTTTAGAAAACACTTCCAATTCCAAATTAGACGTGATCACACAAGATGCGTCTCCAGTATTCTTCTCTTACACTTTCGCGCGAGCTTATTCGGATCGAGAAGCACTGCCTGAACACACGGTACGCTCGCATCAGTCGCGGGTGTTTGCGCGAGTCTATGACACTCGTTGAGAGCGCTAGTACACTGTTTACACTGTCGCATCGAATCAACAGTCAAAACAGCTTTGAAAGATTGCAACATAGACAGTGGTAATGGTAATTGTGATTGCGAGAGACAAAAAAAAATCAATAATTAATGATCAGAAAAATAAATTATTTGTGCCTTATTGTCGGTTATTTCATGTTAAAAACATATGAGCTGAAATATTTAATAAGAAATTTCACGATTAAAATAAATTAATAATTTTAAAAAATAACATTTTACCCCCACATAAATGATAAAAACTAAGAAAACTTGCAGTTTGATAACAAACTAACATAACGATATTTAGAAAATACTTCCAATTTTAAATTAGATGTGATCACACGAATGCGTTTGCGTGTTTGTAAACAATAGACGAAATTTCACGATGAATGAAGTGACTGTCGCTTAGCTAGTAAACTCAACGGACTAACCAGGATTCTAATGCGGCATTTACACTTGCGCAAGTCGAGATAACAATATAAGAGCACATGGCACGCTCGCGTGGTTGTTTGACAGTGGCGCGAATCGAAGGCACTCGTGGTGAGCGCTAGCGTGCTGTTTACACTATCGTTGTCTATTTATGATAAATATATATAAGATGAAATATTTAATGACTGAAATGAATTCTGTATGATATTAAAAAATTCTAAATTTTGAATAGTCACAATTGAATTCCCTGATAATTTTCGAAATTACCTGAATTCCCTGATATTTCCCTGAAATTTCCCGGTGACATTAAATTCCCTGAGAATTCCCGATATTCCGGTTTTCCCGGTTTGTGGCCACCCTGAGTAAGTATCTTCGTGATGAACGAGTTCTGGCATCTCAAGGAAGCAGTTCTAAATCTGCAATAGTCCCTGAAGGTGTAAAATAATCTTCTTGGACAACCAATCTCCCTCAGCCGTTCAAACAGAGCGGGCCACCATAAATTGTCGAAGGCTCCCGAAATATCAATAAATAAGCCTACTACGTAGTTTTTTGTACTGCTACAAATTATTTCCATCGACCGATTTATGGCATCCTCTGTCGACTTCCCGGTTCTAAATCCATATTGACTAGGATTCATTCCCTGAACCTCCCGGTGGCTTTGTAATTTTTTGCATAGAATCTTCTCTTGAACTTTGCCAAGCACATTCAATAAACAAATCGGCCGGTATGATTTCGGTTGTAGAGGATCCTTGTCGTCTCCTTTCTTTAGAATTACCACCTCGCTTTTCTTCCATATTCCCGGAACTCTACCCTGATATAGACATTCGTTCAGGAGCCTGCATAGGACGGGGTTAATTTTATGATTAACTCCTGCAGGACCTCGGCTGGAATTCATCCGGACCGAGGACCCTTTCCTTTTTTCATTTTGTTTATCGCGGTTATTACTTCTTCGGGTGTAATATTATTTCCTTCCTCTTGACTCCAGCAGGGCTGCCACATGTTCCTTCGTAGTGTAGCTTGTTCTACTGTTTCTTCTTCCGGGTTGTCATCAGGAAGCAAAACTTTAATAACTCCTCCGCTGAGTCTCTCCAATTCGTGGTTAATCGTCCATCTGTTCTTTTTACTGTGGATAATATTGTGGGAGGCCTGATTTTACCTGCAGCTATTTTGTAAGGAATACCCATGGATTGTTTCATGAGGTTTTCCCTCCACAAAGACTTCCCAGCATTTTTGTTTTGTCTCTCTCATCGCGTCTTGAAAATCTGCCTCTTCTGCCTGTAGTATTCAAGGAGGAAACTTCTATCTGCTGCCACCATGCTTTGTTGATACATTCTCCTAGCTCTTCTCATGTTTAGTCGTAGTTTTTTAAGTTATTCTGTCCATATTTTGTCAGTGGGATCTACTATCTTTTTAGTGGTATCGCCCGTTTCATGGCACTTTGTATTGCAGTTGTCAGCTCTCTTGCGGCTTTGTCTACATCGAAGTGGTTTTTCTGGCAAATCCGGTGGAATGAACACATTCCTTAATTTTCCCCATGCAGCTTTCTTGATGTTATATACTGTTTTAATGTTTCTGTTGCCACTGTTTTCTTCTGTCTGCATTCTGCCCAGTTCAAAGACAATCAAATTGTGATCACTTGTTGTCATGTTGTCAGCACTCTCCAACCCCAAAGCAAATTCCCCGCATGAATGTTTGTAATTGTTACGTCGATATTTGTTCTTGCGCCAACACTGTTACAGAAAGTAGGAGGATTATGTGCTTGGTTTCTAACCTCTAGACCCAATTCGCTTAACAGTTCGTCTAGAAGTTGCCCTCTCCTGTCAGTCTTCTTGCTGTGCCAAAGAGCAGACTTTGCATTGACGTCCGCTGCAATAACTAGTGGATAATTTCCCAGAGCTGCATCTATCTGCCGTATTCTATCTAAGTATGGGAAGATCTCGTCACTATACTGGAAATACATGCTTACCATTATGAAGCTTCCCCATGCTGCTCCTATCTCAGCACATACTGTGTGTTCATCACATAACTGCGTAATTTTTGTAACTGTTATCTGTTTATTTAAAACGATTATTGCTGCCATTGGGTTATTGCCCTCTGTGATAATTCGTGATGTTTACAGGCATGTGCGGGATTTTGCTTTGCCAGGAGTACGGTTCTTGTAGACAAATAATATCTGATCTCAATTCCTCAGCCACCTTTCTGATTTCATGTAGAACCATGGCGTTTCCTTTAGTATTCAGCTGAGTAACTTTTAACATAGAATTTACGGGTGTCTTGTGTGCACATTGCACTGGGGCCAAGGTAGTCTTGTATCTAGCAGAATGCGTCCATGGTCATGACAAACTGCTTGTATGTTTCCTCAGGATCAAATATTTCTCCTCTTCTCTCAAAAATCTTGGTGAACTAGTGTCAGGAGCTGAGATGGATCTGTTGGAAAATTTAGTGACCTCAGTTGCATTCTGTCGATTGCCGAAGGTTGCAGAACGTTATGTTTTTACCGCCAGGATGGAGGACTCTTGTCAAATGTCGGAGGGCAAGTGTAAGTGTATGCACTTCTTCGAGTCTAGTTAGCCGAAGTGTATCCTCAAAATCGGCATACAATACCGCTGGATCTACAGTAATGGCATTCGGTTGACTTTTCACAAAGTTCGGGTGTTTTATTTGGCTGGTACACATACTTGGTTTGCGATATGATATTCGTTTTCTTTGGAATATCGAGCCCACCGCCTCTAACAAAACGCTGGCAATAATACGAGTCCAGAGGTGGAGGAAATTTCGTCTATTTGCTCGTCTATTAACAGCTGCCGATCTGTTTGCACGCCGGCGCTTACCATCATTTTCTGCATTTCCATCGCCTTCTTCTTCCTAAATGTTTCGGCTCTTGCAGCATTTCTTCGTCTACGAGATGGGGGGTTGCCTCTCTTCTTTTGATTTTTCATTCCCACTTTTCCAACTGCTATTTCAACTGCTCTGTATATCAGATCTGCTATATTCTCCATCATTTCTTGATCTATCCTGCAACTGGATTGTAGACTAGCCATAATCTATTCTGTTAACTAGGCGTTGCAATAGCAGTTGATACGTGGGACAATCCTTTCCTTTGTTTTTGCATGACTTACCTCTTTTCTGGCATGGGATGCACGTTTGAGGCATCGACTTCTTATCACACTGATCACGCTTGTGATTGTTCTGACCACAATGACTACAAGTCTCTATGTCCATTTGGCAGTGTTTACTCACATGTCCGAGGTCTCTGCACTTGACACAAGTTGGTACCACGGTGTAGTCTTTGCAATTGATTGCACTGAATTCCACGTATATTTTATGTTGCTCTAGTAATAATTTGCGCATAGATTAGGTCATTTGCAGTTTAATTAACTGTGATCATGGGAACTTTGTAAGTCTAATGGACAGCATGAGCAGAAGAGTGGTCTGGTAGTAAATGACTGTGCTGAACTGAGGATTTAAGCTTTTGATGATAACCAGCTTTGATGCATATGTACTCTAAGTTAAAAAAAAAATTTCATCCAGTAATTGCTAAGAATTATTTTATTAATCATATAATTAACAAACCAATTAATTATATCCTTACAACCAGATACAGAAATACTTACAGAGAGTTCCTGGAGTCATGTAACACATGAGGGATCCAGTTGAAATTGTCAAAAATAGAAAAGCTCTGGTGGCTCTATTACCTCTCAAACGTGACATCCAGCTCAGTCTCCAATCAAAGATGATATTCAGATAGTATCGTTATACTTTAAAATAGTGTTCTCAGTATTAGATATTCCTCTGCCAAAGGACTTTTGCTACATATAAAGGACGCACATCCAGTGTTTTTGATGGAGTACTGGAAGCCAGTGTTTAACGACAAATTATGAAGCTAGTTGATAGTCAGCTGCAACTATTTCTCAGTTTCTCTAAGGTTTGAAAAGTATTAAAAATTAACAAAGCCATCAGCAACTAAGGAATATTACACGATTCGATATACCAAAACATATTTTGAATGTTTAGATTTTGAAGGAGGAAAACATGTAGTAGCAGACAAATTATAACACCAACTAAAAAGGCAGGATGATTGTTTGCTGCGAATAAATTATTTTTACAGGACTTCATTACATTCTATTGTCACTGTTCGTAAGGATGTAATGAGATCCACTCATCTCCTTACTCAATTACTATTAGTGCTGCTTTTCTTATGACAAAGTGTAGGAATAGAATGTGACTACTACCAATAAAGGCCTTAGAATTAAATCTCCCCCATGCATATTCCAAAAATACTATGTATGTTGATGCTCTGGCAGAGCTACGATTTTTCCGAGCTGAGACAAAAACTATAGACTGCCACCCCCCCCCCCCCTGAAGTTCATGCCCCATGGTAGCCCCCACTTTGCCCCCCCTCCATACCCACCCCTCCCCCACATCACAGATCCAGCACTGTGTTTATGAGCAAGCAAGACATCCTTCTCAAACTCAGGAGGATCCAGAACCATCATTACCTACTTATAGATTTTTCTTTAGCCTCTGTCAAAGCAAATGACACATTTCGTTTGTTAAAGACCTCAAGATTGTTTCATCTCTTCCTGTTCAAAGCATTTTGTCATGCTCATGTGGCAGCTTTGGAGGAAAGCAGGGAAATCCAATTGTATAATTCAACCAGAAGAGCTTGAAAAATTGCAGATCCCTAATTTTTTAAGTTGGAAACTATTTCTTTGTTATGGCGTCTCCATCAAATAGCGAATAAACAGATTCAAATTATCCTGATACATTTAAAGTAGGTACTGTGTAGGTATTGGATGTTTGGTTCAATAGACTTTCCTCCAGGTCTGCACTGACTGACATGAGCATATGCTTTTTTTTATTGATTCAGAAACAGATTTTCGAATCTAAAGGCTAGATTTAATCATTGGACTGTTAATTATCTTAATCAAACTGTTTTTGAAAGGTATTGGCCAATATTTTGCCCTGTTTCTCTACGAATTGGTAGGTGTAATAGCAAAATCTGTTGCAATGTTTGTGTGAAGTGAATAAGTTCACAGTTTAGAAGATTCTTGTTATATTTTTCTAGAAACTCACAACTACAGATGATTTCAATAATTAATATTCCTGCTGAATTCTTGAAGTGGAGGGTCTATTATGGAGCATAAATGAATCAAACATTGTGCAATATCAAATTTTTGTGTAGGTTTAGAATGTAGCTTATATGTCTTACCGACTTCAAAAATTTGGACATTAAAGGAGGGGAATAATCTAACATGACATACGTGCAAAGTCAAAAGATAACTCAAAACGTATAGGATGATACAGGCACTCTCAAGAATGACAGCATACTGTAGTGAGCAGAAAACCTAAATTGAGATAAATTAAAAATTTGATGCGCGAGGCATTTAATGATTTCGAATGGAATCTGTTTTAAGAGCTACACAGAGAACCCAAATAAATTTTGATCATACATAAGAAAAGTCAGTTATAGTGACAACAAAATTCCAGTACGTACTAATTCATGATGGATCTGAGGTTAACAAAACCTGGGACAGTGGTAACATACTTAACACCGCATTCAAACATTTATTAATTGATGAAAATATTCCCCATTTTCCATGTCAAAGGAGTTAGATATGGATTTGTTAGGAATAGATACAGCAAGTACTGTAAAACAATTGGAGCATTTGAAATGGGAGGAAAGTCTCGATGGTGAGAGTATTTTGAGAATATGTGACAAAAATGGGACCATTCCTATCTGATATTTACTGTAAAACTGTGCAGGAAACTGGAATTTTGAAGAAAGGAGATCATACTTTATGTTTGAACATTATGAATTTTCTAAACAAAAATAAATTACTTGCACTGGAACAACATAGTTTTGGAAAAACAGATAAAGTAAAACACAGCAGGACCTATTTAGGTATGACATAATGAAAGATCACAAGTGAATACAATCTCTCTCTCTCTCGTTGTTGATGGGGAAGACTCTCTAATCTAAATGTTACATAGGAGGGTCCCTCAAGGAAGTTTAATTGGATGGACCATTTCTTTTTTAAATGCTCTCATAGATAACATTAATAGTAAACTGAGATTGTTCACTGATGACGCATTTATCTCTAGGAAAATTAGGATTCTTGACAATTGCTTAGAAATTCACCGTGATCTGGATGTTATTTTGGTACTAGTGTTAGCCCGTGACCGTTTTTTGCGTATCATTATGGGTCTAGAATAGTACCAATTTTTAGGGTCAGAGATTATAACAGGTTGACCTGATCTGACCAAATATGAACTTGATCTGTGTTTCACTGTTAGGGTAAATAAAATCTCTTGAGCTTGAAGAACTCAGAAGTATCAATAGACATAGGTATTAAACATGGACAGGGACGATCACACTATCGTATAATTGTTTCAAAGGTCGTAGACTCAAACTTGCTTAAATACAAACTTGACCTGTAATTGACCCTTAAAGTTTACTCTGCAAAATTTCTGTTTGCTTCGAAAGATTCACGTTGTTGTTGTTTTTTTTTTATGGAGACTGGGAGATCATACATAAAGCAATTATTGGTCATGGTATCAGTAATGGCCAGAGAACTTAATTCACATTCCATAATATTAAACAGTTGAGCAACTCTGAAGAAATGGATTACCAGAATAGTTGATTTGGTAACATATTTAGTCTGATGTCCACTTAAATTACCTAATAACACACATACAGTGAATACGAATAAACACCATGGACAAAAGTGGTCAGTAAAATACCTGAAAAGGAAATAAACCGTAATGCATAAACTTTGGTCAAGTAACAACATTAGTGACAGTTATAATTAAATTGAAATTTATGCTAAGCCGGAATGACAACTGGCATTTATGGTTACAGTAGAGACCATGAGTAATTTAATTATTAAAGGTTTTAAGTTGATTTCATTAGCAACATATTATTGAAAAGCAAATCAATGTTTAAAAATAATTTCTTGTAATGGTATCTCTGTTCGCTGTTTTTCGAGCGAAGGCTGACACGTGACACCGTTTTTCAGCCAATAGCTATCAAGGTAAGTGACTGAGCTTAGAAAATTATGTAGTAGAAGTGGTGAAATGGTTGGCAACTTACACCAAATTCTGAAAAGTGTAGGGGAATGTGCTTTACAAAAAGAATCCATTTGTTGTGGAGTACAAAGTAAACAACTCTAGTATGGGCACATCTGTAATACTGTTGTTCCATTTCAGATCCATTTCACAAGGTATTGATTGACAATATAGAGAAAGTACAGAGAAGAGCTGCTTGATTTGTGACTTTACCACAGTCCTTATGAAAATATCATAGAATTGATGCATAGATTGGTCCAGGATTGTCTAGTAGATGGATGATCTAGCTGTTCATTTAACATATTTGTAAACATGTGACCTCCAATTTTCACTTACCAGTGCAACAAAATACTTTATCCACCAACCTGTTTGAGTCTAAATGACAGAGGAGATAAGATTATGGAAATAAGGTGCCATACTGATAATTGTATGAATTTTTCCTTCAATCGGGCTATGGAAATGCACAGAATCGAAGAACACTTACAGACTCAGTGAGCTGAGGTTCTTCCTCCTCTACAATAGGCTCCGGTTCTGGCTCCGGTTCAGGTATTGGCTTTCTCTTTCCTTTCCCTTTCGCTTTCGGTTCTGGCTCCGGAGGAGGAGGAGGAGGAGGTGGTGGTGGTGGTGGTGGCTCTGGCTCTTCCTCTTGTACTTCCTCTTCTTCATCCTCATCACCAAAACGTAAATCTTCCAATTTCCAAGTTGGCTCCTTTTTTTCGACAACCTTGATTTCTCTCCTTTTAAGTACTTCTATACCAGTATCTGTTTCAGGAGCTTCTGCCTCTTTCTTTTTCCTTTTCTTCTTCTTTTTGTGCCCTTCTTTGTTTTCATCTTCTTCTTTATCTTCATCTGGCTGATCTCCTTCATCTCCTTCTTCTTCTTCATCTCCTGCCTCATCTTCCTGCCCTTCTTCCTCAACTCTCTCCTTCGGTGGTACTATGTTAAAAAATAAGTTGTAATTTATGGCCATTATTTCCTGAATAGTTATACCTGCCTGCTTAATTTCATTGTACCTGAAAGAATAATGAGAATTTCATTAACTGCTATGCAGAAATAACAATATTTATTTGAAATTGCTTAAGGTAGATGGCTGTTTTAAGACTATTTTCTTGTACTGAAGTGTGTTTTACCTATCTTGTAACCGTTCATATCGGTCATCTAGGTAGATAAGAGCCTCTGGCTTTCGATCTTTGCGATCATATAAAGGAGCCATTGTCCAGGGTCTCATCATTGCAATAATTCTGTCAACATTGGCTTGTGCTTTTTTCAATCTCTCATTTAAACTTTTGACCATGTCATAAATTTTTTCAATGTAACTCCATACCACTAATAACAAAAGAAATAATAAAATATTTACTTCAAATAATATTCAAATATTACTAAGAATCATGTGTATGTTTCATAGGTGTGCAAAAATAAAATACCTTAAACCAGTTAAGGGTACACAAAATGCAATTGGTCTTAAAATCATTCATTTTTATACTCACTAAGTGAATTCCAGTCAAGTGTGTCAAGAGCTTCTTGTATAAGGGCATCAATTTCTGCTACCTCATCAATTATAAGCTCAAATTCTACAGGATGACTTATCTCCCGAATTTCATTATACCTATAAGACAAGAAGTGATGAGATCATTCTTTTTTATTTATTTATTTTATTCAAGCAAGCATACAAGTAATATAATAAACTCAATTGGGCAGTTGGTAGGAAAAGTTTTTCAAATTTCTGCATTTGTTGGAAGGAATAATGAGGGTAATCTACATACCATAGAAGTAAAAGAATTGTGTTAGAAAGCCTTAGTGAGATGATTTCTTGAATATTGTCGCGTTTTAGGGGACCCACATTTTGGGGGTTCAAATACAGGACTTGGAGAGGTTACAAAGCAGGGCAGCTAAATTTGCCTCAAGTTATTACTGGAGATCTTGATCAGCAATAATCAATATTATAAAGGAGCTGGACTGGGATTATTTGGAAAACAGGACGAGAGTAAACATAGTGGTGGGAGTGGATAGGGTGTTTATTGGTGGTGATACATAGAGGGATATTAGCAGAAGAGTGTGTGGAAGGGAAAAGATCACCATCATCACATGTTGGCACTCGATTTCATGCATAAGGGTGCGACAATAGTTTCTTTTGTAGCTAAAGTAATGAGGGGTTTTAATAAATTAGCAAGGCTATTGATTAATAGTTTACCATAAATACTGAAAGAATTTAAAATTAAGATTTGTAAAGTGCAAAAGTAGGTGAGTAGAGAAATTGCACTCATAGAATTTAAAATATAAGTTAATAAGAAAATGGGCAATAGGTTTGTCGGGTAATTGCCACTGAAGCATGCACTCCATGACAAATAAAAATAAAATTAAACATTTTGATGAAGAATATAATTATTATTATAATTAATTAATAAAACCAAACAGATATGTAAAATAAAGAAGAAAATGAAAGGATGTCACACATCATCAGAAAAAGGAGAATCTGATTTTTAATAACGTAATGAGAACGGATAACAGTAAACTTATAAACAAAAATTTTCAATCATGTTTACAAGAGTAAGAATGGCAACAGTAGGTCCAAGGAGTAAAGAAAGATATGATAGAGTTTGGTATAACAGATGGTTCAATATAGGAGACAGAAACTTTCAGATGATTGGTATAAAATTTCATGGGTTTGAAAGAGAAGGAGAAGAGTGTAGTGTAACAGGGAGGTTTATGCATATCTGAGTAATTGTTTATAGAACAACACGTTCTTATGAGAAGTAATATTGCCAAATGGAAAGAGTGGGAGCTTCCAGGAGAGGGAGAACGGACTTGGCCAAGAAGTGTATGTGTTAGTAGTGATATGTAGTGATGCCATGAGTGATTTTAGTAAAGAGTCTGTATATTGACTACCATCCAACTTAGATGAAATTTTGGTGTTCGATTCACACTGACCATGTTTTGACTGACTGAGATGCTAGAAGATAATGGCAGGATTTTATGTGTGAGAGCAGTGTATGATGATGGACATTGTAGAGGCATAACTTGTTTATAGTATATTTACTAAAACAATGTGCACTTCTTCCACTTATTTTCATCTCAATAACTTGCATCTCTGGTGATTAACCTGTATAATTATTTGTTTCATGGCTACCTCTGGGATTTTGTAAAAATTTCTTGTGCAATAAACTATTTGTGTATGGTGTTCCTAGCCTCTTAGGATTATGATGTTATTATGTGTGGTTGTCTGTTGTACCTAGCACTTCCACCCACTCATTTATGTGTTTAGAAATAGCCTTTTCAAACTTGCAGCTGAATCAACTAAACTCACTATCAACATCATAGTAGTAGTAACTACATCAGTAACTGAGCTAGAATAATTGCACGTTTTACTGTGAATGGAAGAGTTACTATGACCGTGTACAGTGTATTTCCATCAGAAGAATGTTCAACAACAAACAGTTGATCAGTCCAATATGTGACAAGTTTCAGTAAAGAGTGAACTGATAAAAATATTCCCGAACTCTATTCTACTAGTAGGAGTGTTGATTAATTAATAATGTCACAAGAGGAAAGGTAATAATGTCTGGACCCAAGAAAGGAGCAAAAAGTGAACTAAAAGAATAAAGAACTATTTGAAGTAAAGAAGCATCGAAATTAATACTCAGATGGCCAAAACTGAAGAGAAGAAGAAAGAAAGCCATAAAGAATCTGTATCAACTATGGCACAAGGATTATTTCTAACTGTCAGTATATTAGAATGAAAATTAGTAGTTAACATGTAAATAAAAGATAAGTTCCTACCAAGCAATCAAGGCACGGAGAGCAAAAATCCATGTGCGGAATTCTTCATTCCTATCAAATAAGTTAAGAGCTTCTTCTGGGATATTTTTCTTTTCCATCATTTTTAAATAACGAACTTCACGAATTAAAGTTGTTAGCTGTAAAGTGTCATAAAATTAAGAAATTAGTATTGTGATCCTAAACATTCTAAGTATATTTAATGTTTCTTTCATTTTTCCATGTGAATTCAGCCTTTTATCGTTAATATGGTCTGATACAGATTCTTACCGCTGGATCAAAATTAAGAACAAGGGAAAGATCCTCTTGACGCACCATCAGTGTTTTTTCTAAATTTTCACTGCATATTCTTGGAGCCTCAGCAGCCCATTTGTTGAATATGAGGTCTTCAAAAGTTTCCAGATAACACATCATTTCACTGTGTTTCTTCCTGATGTAGCTTGTTTCTTCTGTTTCTGTTATCCTATAAATTAAAAGGTTTAAAAGTTTTTATCGGAAATTTCTAATTTTGTGACTTTTTTCACCTTTAAAAATAATCTGATAGTTAATAAACTCTACAAAAAGTAAATTAATTTTTCTCTGGAAATGTCATTGAAAAATACTGAAATTTACAATGAAGACGGTTAAATTCTATGGAACACACCTGCACAACATCAGACTTTGTGAGTCCTTAGTGAAACACCAATCTAAGAGGTTGTACATATCTGCCTTCTTTTAAGGACTGCTCTAACATCAATCTTCCACAAAGTGTTTTTAAAGCTGAACTTTACGCAAAGTAGCTCTAGAATAGCTGCAATTCCAGTCATTGCAGTTAACATTACCTTCTCTCAGTTCCTATATTGGAAATTTATGGAGTACAATACTCCTTTTTATTTATTTTGTAAATTATTGTTTAGAGGCAGTTCTGTGAAAACTAATTAGAATATAGAGAAAGACTGAGTTCAGTATTCATTGACATCACAGGTTTCAGTGAAAGATTTGGGATAGTTGAATGTTTTATGAACAAGCATTAACTTCTGAAGTTATTAGAATCACAGTGCCAGATTGCAAAGGAATCTTAGAATGCTGTTTTTGCTCGATCTTAAGATCATAAAAAATGTCTTATACAGTATGAAACTTAGGTAAATACTGTTGCAAGATATTCTCTGCTTCTACCTTCAACAATGTGACCATTATCCATCATTTGGAGTGTGACTTGAGTAGCATACCACATCATCTATAGCTATATAAATGAGAAAGTTTGGATGTATGTTTGAATGTACTTTTGGCCTGAATCGACATATTTAAATGAAATTTGGTACAAAGTTGGTAAATTGTATGCGAAGTAACATAAGATAGTTTTTATCCACCAAAAATTAATATTGCATTTTAAAATTGCCATTATAAATTCGCAAACTCCAAAGAGTTTTCTACTTCATACACCACAGTGCCACGTTTACTCTTTGCTTTTTATGTACATCAGAAACGCTTCTTTACAGAAATAAAAGCAAAAAGCTTCTGATATATGCATGTGTGTGCTTAGTTTAAAAGCACAAAAAATGATTCACTTGACAAATAATAGTTAGGAAGCAGGAAATATAAATCTGTACTTAACCTTAAATTTCTTTAAATCATACTGTCGGTAAGTTCTCGAAGAGACTTCTTCAGCCGCTTACATGAAATGGTATAACACCTCATGTATCACACCGTATTTCTGTTCATAATATATTCATCATAATATAAGTGAAAAATGAAAGCTTGAAAAAGAAAAAAATGTACAGTACTAAGAGTATACCAGCATGAAAGTCAGTTCACTAAAAGTGACAAAAACAGTTGTCTGCAAAATGTTATTTTTGTATGTTCGTGACAAATATGTAATGGTTTTGTTTCCACCTTGATTCAACTTATAGCCTGTCTTTTCTTTTCCTACTATATATTCTCTGTAACATTGCAAATTATTTTTACCAAAATATAAAACTTAACAGAAGATAACTAACCCTTTTTTTTTTTGCCCAAAATTTTTGTAGAAATCAGTTCAAATAGTTGCTTATTATAAACAAAACAGTGCATTTTGATTAATGTTCAACATTCTTGAAATAACTATTAAATCCTTCACTTAATGGTCTAAAGTAGAAACGTTTCGTTTCGAGAAGCCATATTAGGAGTAGTTTACTTTGTGATACATGTCGTCATTAACATGGCACTTATGAAAGCAGCCTATTTATTACTAATAATTACTACAGTAGATAAGCAGTGCGAAAATTTCGCAAATACTGGGGGGTGGGAGATGAAAGAAGAACCACCTCATTTGTTTCAATTGTTTATTTTTTAGTGTAATAGGTACATAACAAAAGTTGATGCCAGTGAAGCAGTTTATTAATATCTCTGTGATAGGTACAACTGCTATCTAGCGGCTAGGCTGTCAACTATCTCACACATGCGACTTTCACAGTTATTTGATTTGCCCTTTTAAGGGTCAAAGTTTTGTTCTTAAGAAATTATGTGACCAAAGTAGAGGACCTTAACCTTTAATATGGTAGCTCATTTATCTATTTCAGTTAGGAATCAAGGAAGATAAATGGCTAGTGCTAAAAAATTCCATTATGGAGACAGTAATAATTTTGCTCTTTAATGTTCAAATTCCAAAAACATTCTTTCTTAAAATATGATGTAACCATGGAAGAGACCTTAATCTTTAAAATGATACCACATTTATCTATATCCGTTAGATATGAAGAGAGAAAAATGGCTCGTGACGAAAAACGTATTGCAAAAATATTGATACTTTTGCCCTTTAAGGGTCGAATTCCAAAAAATTCCTTTTTGACTAAAGTGGAAACCTTAATCTCTAAGGGTGCGTTTATGTTGGAGCTGCGATAAACAATGAGAGCGACGATACTAGTGAAGCGAAGAAAAGTGAAACATTGTCGACAATGGAGGTGTTTATACTGGAGCAGCACGCAGAGCAACGCATAGTAGCAGAGGAGCGATGAGAGCGGTGCTAATCGCTGCGAGCATTTTCTTCGCTATTATCGAGGGTGGCTGCGACCGTTTGATCGGTGAAGTTTTTAGTAGGTCCCTTTTGTGGTACTGTAAATACAAAAATCACCATAACAAATTCATTCTAGACAAATTGAAGGATGAAATGGCCACTAAATATATTTAAAAAAAAAAAAAAATTCTAAATGTTTTTAATTAGGGCGATTTCCGTAATTTAAACTCATTTTAATGTGTGAACACTACAAACTGAAGATTAAAGTAAAAAAATAAAATATTAATACAGCGAAAGAGAAATTGTACATAACTTACTGAAAAAATATTTTTCTATTAAAAGTAATTTAAATTATAAATATCAAATTAAATGCATAATATGTAGAAATTCGTTTTAATTTATTTCGAATTGTAACAAAAGTAGATTTCACATAAGATCCCGGTATTTTTTGCAGATTGGTTTGGCCTTCCAATATTGGTGTCAAATTCTTAGGAATTTAAGTGTTAGTTTCTTCGAAATTCAATACCTTATCAGTCAATAATATTATGGAGCAAACAAATGGTCTTCTTAATATTGTCAGTTACGACTACAGAAGCATCTATTGTTATGGCTAAAATTCTCCATTTAGAATAAATAAGGCACATTTGACGGTTCCTCGTGTTCACAATAGCCTAGCATTGAGGTATCATCTACCTGCATCTAAATATTGTCCATAAGGATCTAATAAATTATTTAAAAATGGATAAGCCTCGTCACCTATAAAAAAAACACGAGGTTCAGTGATTTCAGAATTTGGCAGAACGATTTGGAATATTCTGTCTTCCATCTATTAAAGATACATACAGAACTGCAGATCTAACTGTTCCACCGTCACTCTGTTTACCATTACCTCCAGCTTCAATGTTTATAAATTTATAATTGACAATAGGAAAAAATCTTGTAATTGTGGAACATGAAGCCAGAGTGGGCAGGACAAGTAACTCTGAAGTATTTTCCGTCGACAGCGCCCACGCAATTCGGAAAATTAGAAATATTGTAACAATCTTCGGCTATTTTTTTTTCGAAATCCTGTTCCTCTGGAATCGTCATATGAAGTAGTTGAAGTATTTTTCATAATTATTTCTCTTACAACTTCTAAAACTGTTGCGGTATAACTCCTATACGAAAGAAATAAGCTAGATTTCTTCTACATGTCTGGCCGGTTGACAATTGCGCGCAATATAAAACACGATTCTACGCTATTATCGAAGCTCCAACATAAACACTGCACGAAGAAAGAAATTGAGCGCCGCTCTTGTCGCTGCGTTTATCATCGCTCTCATCGTTTATCGCAGCTCCAACATAAACGCAACCCTAAAAGAATAGCTCATTTCTCGATTCTGATTTTATATCAAGGGAAATAAATAACTCATGGGGAAAAAAAAAGTTATTGAAATGATAATTTTGCCCATTAAGGGTCGAATTCCATAAGATTCCTTTCTTAAATATGATGTGACCACAGTGGTGGCCTTACTCTTTAAAATGATACATCACTTGTATATATCAGTTAGATTCCAAGGGAGATAAGTGGCTCATGACAAAAAAATGTGTTGCAGAAATATTGATACTTTTGCCCCTCAAGTGTCGAATTGCGAAAAATTCCTGTCTTAATGCTGCCTCATGCTATTACAAGAATATTCTGGTCCAGGCAGCATTTCAACCTAGCCACTATCTCCGTTAATATTGACAGTACAAAACCAAATGATATGGACACACCTTAACACATTAAATGAATTGGAACTAATTTCGAGCTGTAGCAACATTTTCTACATAAGGATTTCTTATTAGCTTAGCATAAATTATGACAAGTAATTTTATTATACACCTTTGGTATGAATTGCAGCTGGAATAAAGCACGAGCACTAACACAATCACTGTATCGTGATTTAAACTTGACATGCAATATTAATGTAAGCTGTGTTAAGAGTTGTAATGAATTCTGGACTTTCTGTTGCACAGCATAAGTTACGAGAATTTTAGTAGGCATTTTTAAATTATGTTATTTTAATAACTGTCATGATGCTGATGTTATAGTTCAAGCGACTGGAAGTGGTTCAACATGTATTTATTATTTACTTCGCTTTTATGACTGACCTATTGCGAAGGTTATTTTTCAGCGGTTTTAGTGGTTGCTTTGATATCACGATTTGAAATTGGGGGGTCAAGTTTATACCGTAATTCATGATGTCACTAAGAAGCAAATAGTGAATGTATTAACGTGCAGATGATAGAATCCTTGACTTTCTAGAAACAATAATGGCGGAGTTTGTAGTTTGGTTGAAATACAGCTTGAACCAGAATAACAACTGAAATTTTATTAGTAATTTAAGCTGCTTTCATGAGAACTAATTTAGTGACAGGTATCGCATTGTACTGAAAATGTATCAAAAGATCAATAATAATAGTTCCAGAGCAGGAAATATAAATTTATACTTAACCTAAAAATTTTTTAGTCATACTGTCGGTAAGATCACAAGAAGATTTCTTCAGTTGCAGACTTTGTAAGTACCTTAGAATTTGGGTAAATTCTAGTTTTCTTAGCTAAAGAGCATAAGGGAGGGAGTAAGATTGTCAGTAAACATTAAATTTTTCTTGCAACTACAGGACATGAGAAACCTGTTTCAAGCAGAAGCCGATACTGCAACCCAACTCAATAAATAAGCAGATTTAGAAACAGTAAAGCCACTTAACACACAATATAAGCTCTAAATAAACATTTTATAATAGTAAAGAACCTTTAAACTAACCTGAAATAGTGTTATCCATAATTATCGAATTTGTAAACAATCGATTTTTGGTACGTGATAATTTCACTAATTCTTAACACTTTTCGATGTGGTAAAGTAATTTTATAATAATAATAATTAGAAAGGAACTTAAATTTAGTAAAATTCCATAGTTTCAAGCTGTGTAAATAGAGTAAATAAAATTTTAAACATTTTGTTAAACACACTTGTACTTTCAACATTTTTAATCACACGTTTTCAATAATTTCACAAACTAAAAAGTAAATTTCCTGAAAGAACGAAAAATCTAGTATAACGTATTAAAGTTTCAAAACATTCAATGCAGTAGAACAGATGTTAAATAAATTTTAAAGTTATTTTGTCACTAATCACAACGTGGTAGTATTCAAAATTCATTTGTGAGTAAGCTAAGCCACTTCCGTAAATAAAACAACTGTTAAAACACGTAACTAAATTCGAAGAAAATTCAGGTAACATCACTTTTTCGATATAAACAACACTTTAATAACTGTTAGATAGAAACCGGGTTTTCTCTTATGGTGGCTTGGTTATTCCAAACCAAATTTTTTACAAACTAATAACTTTGCTATTACACCACCGATAATAATAAAAATAACACCATTGGATACAGGAATTAGTTTAGAACACAATGACATGAATTTTATTATGATAATTTGTAATTCAGCAGGGTCGACTAAAAATTGCCAGAATTAACACATATCTCAGGGATTCACTAATTAATTTTTGGAAACTTAGTACCATTGTACCAGCAAACTAAATTCATTTATAAGAAAACTAATTATTTGAGAATTTTTGCTAAACACGTTTTATAAACCTTAAAAGCCAGGCTAACCACGATTAAATTTTGAACACATTCTATAATCACACCTTTTCACACTATTTTTGGTAAGCGTACGTACACATCTATCATCTGGCGGTGGGTATAAAGGGTGACATGGGAACGACATCAGCGTCTTTAATCCAGGAATGTTGTGCGTAGTGAACCTGCGCTGGTATGTTTTGTGTGTGTCGGTAAGACCAGGGTGATATCCAGAAATAGTT
Organism: Vandiemenella viatica; assembly: GCA_031002005.1. NCBI lineage: Eukaryota > Metazoa > Arthropoda > Insecta > Orthoptera > Morabidae > Vandiemenella > Vandiemenella viatica. The sequence continues at coordinate 75,284,444 of CM061919.1, forward strand.
GACTTGCATCACGGATTCTTCTCAGCCATATTGACTTTTTCCTCGTTAGTAACTGAAGTTAGCAATGACTATGAACTTTTAGATTTTCCAATGGGGTTAATTTAGTAAATTTCTTCCTCTCATAATCTGCAATTTTTGGAAACATTTAGTTCGGTCGCCTACTCAACTGTAAATGCAAATCTTCAAAATTTGACTTTGAAATAAACTCCAAATTTTTCTTCAAGTGGATTTTTATGTGCTTGCATAGTGAACAGTAACCTTTCCGAAGCTTTTGGTTCAAAAATGCTTTGTGGCGGCCGTTAAGCTCTACAGTTGAATATCCGGGGATTTACATGGTCATTTAAAATTCATTAAGGCAAATTCAGAGAAACGTTTAACAAGTTAAGATTCAGTTAAGGTACCTAAACCCATACTACACCCCGGTATAGCAGTTTACTCCCTTACAACTTGAAATGGTGTGACGTCTCAGGTATCGCACTGTAATTCCATTTGTAATATATGTGTCACAATATATGTGAAAAAATCAAAATTTGAATCAAAGTACTGATTTCCAAGGAGCTATATTAACGAAGGTTGCGGTAAGGTTGAAATACAGCCTGGACCAGAGTATTCCATGGTGCATAGTGGATTTGGAGTGCAAAAGGTGGTTGCCATGCAAAGTCTGATGATAATGATGTCAGAATCTGCTCAAGACGTCTCAGACGTCTATTTCCATTAAGGGGGTGTTCACATAATTTATGTATGCCCCCCTAAGTGAGTAATGTATGTAACCGTATCTTTTGGCGCATATACATCTTTGTTACCTATGTCCTGGCTTTGAAGTACACTTTTCATTGAAGAATAAAAGCCAAGTAAGCAGTTGACCATATTTTCAACCCTACAGTAGAATTTTTTCTGCTGGTCATAGACTGAATAGTAACAAAAACTTTTATACCATAACACATTTTCAAGTGGATGAAGTTGCGGGTAACTGCTAGTTAACCAATAAACCTACAACTAGGAGTAATTGGATGACTTGGGGAATTGCCACAGTAGTGTTAGCTCAATTGCAATTAAAAATTAATAAAAAAATGATATGAAAACAAATTCACTAATGATGATAATGAATGGTTGGATACAAATTATACTCATCCAAAATCCCACAAATGCTGAAGCCAACTCAAATGATACCAATAGTTTCATTTCATGCTTCACTATTCATGCTAACTGGATTTAAACAAGGTTTGGTTTATACCTAAGGAGGAGAAGGGAGGGTTACTGAGTTGTTAGAAAACTTATAAGGGAGCTCACTTCAGATTATGGTACAGTTTGGACTGTGTCTTTTTAACCCCTTGACTGCTCTAGACGTGTATACAAGCGCACCCTCGATGCCCTGTCTGTGCTCCAGACGTGTATACACGCGCCCCCTTGCCGCCCTGTCTGTGCTCTGGACGTGTATACACTCCCGGCCGCTCGGGTCCCTGTGTGCTCTGAACGCATTAACGCGCTGGCCTCTTAGCGGCCTCGTCATGTAACCATATTTCCACTCAGGGTGGTTAGTTGTTTTCCTTATTCGACCTTTGAGCGTTGGCAGCTACGATCTAATTTGTGTTTCTCTTTTCCTTTTAGTTTTCGCTGGGAAAATGGCACGCCGTTGTGTTTGTACAGTGGAAGAAATCATGGAGATTCTTACTAGAAGCAACAGTGAATATGATCTCTTTGATATGGATAACAGTGATGACCCTTCGACAGGATCTCGAAGTAATAGTCCTAAGCCGCGTACATCAGCTAGTGGCAAATGACCATTTATCTCCAAAAGTGAAAATTCTTTAGAATTTGAAGCTATAGATAGTGAGAGCGAAATGTGTTGAAAATGGGAATGCTTTAATGACACGTTTGACCGCATGCGCTTTACGATTAAGCTGCGGGATACAAGTGTTGATTATTTTAACATTCCAGCAGTTTGTCATTTTTCCTGATATTTCTAACAGAAGATCATATGATATCTATTGCTGATGAGACCAACAGATACGCAAGAATCAGTTCACACTATATTTTCACTATGACGTGGTATAAAAAGTTCTTTTTCCACATTCTCGAATACTGCATTTTAAATGCTCTCACTATTCGCCGAGTAGTAACCAGTCGAAAAATGCCAGTTGCAGAGTTTCATCTGTCTCTGGTAAGGGAGCATCCATAAAATACGTGAGGTGTTTTTCCGGATTTTCGGATTTCCGGCCCCCCCCCCCCCCCCCAATCTTGTGAGTTCTGGATCGCGTGAGACCACACCTCCCCTCCCGCCCCTAGAAATAGCCCTCACAACTTTTTGAGACCTTTATTTTGTTAGGTCTCAACCTTCCAAAGCTGCACTTTTCGAGGAAATACCCCCCTAAAATCTACTTTTGCGTCATTTGTAGGTCTTTTTTTTAGCTCTACATTCCAACAAAACCCCCCTCTCCCCCTTGGTAAGATTTCGCCGGACCACCCCCCCCCCCTTCCTATTTCGCCTCACGTAATTTATGGACGCCCCCTTAGAGAACTTGTTGAAGCATATAACAACAACGAACCTAGCAATCGAAGACGCTCTGATAAAGAATATCGTCAAGGATTTACTGGGAGACATTTTTCAAATGTCATTCATATTGAAAATTCAAAAAAGAGCACGCCAATGCGTATACGCGTTGTATGTTCGAAACAGAAAGTGCGTCTAGAAACCAATGCAGAACATGTAATGTACAACTGTGTGTTGTACTATTTTTCAAAGCTTATCACACAAAAAGAATTATTAACCATGGGTAACTGCAGAGTAATAATTATATTACATTTATACGCCTCTAAAACTGAACAAAATATAAAAACAAATTTTTAACTTGCCAGTGGTGGTCCATAGCGCGGGTCAAAAAGGTTGGAAAATATTTGCAGATTTTGTGAAAAGTATTCGGAAAGGTATTCTCTCCAGATAAATTACTACGCTCACAAAAAAAAAAAAAACCATTTCAGTTGCTGTAATATCTATTTAGTATAAGAAGTACCTGCATGTTTGCTTACGCAGATATTCACTTTTAGAGGAGCTTTAAACTGAAAAACTGTAGTTTCAATGTTAACAGCATTTATTTTATATCTGGTATTTCAAATCGCAGAGCGACAGCAGAAGAACGTCACACACAACACTCCAGACGTATTCAGTACACAGCGGTCCGGTCTAACGCGGCATTCCAGCGCAGGTAAACAGCTTAGGCGTAAACAAAGCAGCACTCAGTGAGGGCTCAGCCCGGCAAACCGTAGCAGTTAAAGGGTTAAGGTTAGAGACTGTCAAAGGGGTGGCTGATAATAGATGACCAAAGGAACTCTTGTTACAGGTGCAGGCAGATCATTAATACCAAAGAAGTCAATAAAGATTGTGGTAACAATAAAAGTAGGTAAGAACGGAGACTTTCCTGGCGTATACTTGAAATGAAGTCTACACGGGTGTACCGCCGGGTACACTATCTGGCGGTAAATCCGTGAAGACTTCGTTTCAATAAAAGTAGGAGTTACTTTGAGCAAAATGAAGGATAATGAGGAGAATATACCAAATGTCATAAATTAAACTAGTAATGGCGAATTGTAGCCTTATAATTAACCACTTGGGGAAGACACACTAATCACAGATGGTTAAAGGTATATGTTCTTGATAAAAGGAAGGAGATTTTAGCAATGAGTTTTTCCATGAGGGTTACAAGGTGTACAGCAGAAATGGATGAGAAGTTGCTGGGCTAGTATTCATGTTGGATAATTATAACCATTTAGTATACATGTATATACTTTAGTTAAATTGTGTAGAGTTATGAGAAATACCAAGGCAAATGGTATTCTCTGCACCCTCGGGAAGCATATCAGGAGTTCCTGTGATAGTTTCCAAAGATTGGTGAGTTACGGCCCTTCATTGTATGGCAGTCCATTGCATTATGTTGCCCTGCACACTTGACACACACCAAACAACTGACAGTTGAAACACTGCTGAGGCCCAGTCGATGATCGCAGTTTCTCTGTCAATACTCTGAGGTGGCACAGCTTGTCAACCTCAAATATTGCCAGACAGGTCTGGTAGCACTACTAGGAACAGCGGCATTATTTTGTTACTGCCGGGATGATGAAGTTGAGCCACCGACCTTACATCGTAGCCCATTTCTGTCAGCTCTTCCTTCAATGTCTATGTTGGCAAAGTCCTAGGGATACCTCAAAATATCACCTTCAATATTTTTTATCCGCTCCAGTTGGGAAAGTGTAATACAGGATGTTGTAATACTGAAGAAGAGACGTGATGGCCACAAAATCTTCCGCAGTAGTCCTGCTGAATTTGATTTTGTCACCACCTGCTGATTTATCAGCAAATGGACTTTTGATGACAGCTGCCACCCAATCATGAAGGCTCTTGTAGTTTTCTGCTAATTCCACTACTATAGGTTGTATGGAATCACATCTCAGTTTCATTTGTGGCGGTTCATCAACAGTCAAGGCTATGAGATGGTTTTCTGCCTCCATCGCAGCTGGGTCCAATGAAGGTTGGGGCTTCGCTGCCTTCTTCAGCGTTATGAAGACTTCCTCGCTGGCTGGCAATTGGGGGTATAGGAAAGACACCCTCTGATTCCATTCCACCCAGAGACTGAGGCTACAGTATTGTCAAAGGCTTCTATTGTCTTCTTCTTTTGTACCTTAGCATTCTTATGGTTTATGCTGTACCAAGTTTCGTCACCGCCAGACTCACTCCAGTAGATTTGCGCGCTGTGGCGAGATAGTATTAAGCCATGTATATTATTTGTAAAGCTGAGTTTCCCCATGAGGTATTGTTGTGAGCAGATGCACTGGGAAAAAAGTAATTGTTGGGTAGTATGAGCCTAGCCGCCAAGAGAGTCGGTCAGAAGCTAGCCACTGCGAGTGTTGGGCGCATGTCTCATACTGCAGCAATTGTTACTGTAGAGTGGGCCAGCTTTCCCTTATATCTTTGTACAGTGGATTTAAAGAGTAAGAAGATGTTGTCCACTAATTCATGTTAAGGCTTTGCTTCGTGGCGAACAACAAGCTAGTAGAAGTGAAAATTGTTAACACAGTGTGTAGACTCATTAATCAGAAGCGTGGCCAGAGCTGGCAACTGATGGAAATGAAGTACTGTATCGCCTTGTTATACCATCAGAAGGAATAAGTATAATTAGTGGTGGTGGTTGGGATAAATGTATGTGTTGGTTGAATAAATCAAATGAGAAACTGAATGCGACCTGTGAGTAGATTTCATAGACAATTCGAACCTGTGAGCCTGAAACAATCCACCATACCTATTATTGCAAACCAAGTCATAGTGTGTGCATGCCAAGTAAATCGTTACATGGCCTCTGTGTAGAGACCGAAGAAGACAGATTTTTTATCTCATCTTTGCGAAAACCATGTTTCCAACCTGGTTGAAGCTGTATTCAACAACCAACAGTGTGTATGGGAGAACACGCTGGTTACTACCATCAAACATGATGCAGATTTTCACGCTGCTTTCTAAGACCTGTTTCCTGAGACGCAAGACTCCTTGCTGCTGAGAGCAGTTTTGCCGCCAAGCAGTTTCACCACATGGAATTACGGGCTGCCTACAACACATTCCAGCAGAGCAGAGGCCTGCCGACATCAGTTTTGCAGCTTGCATTGCGTAACGGACGTCTCAGCAACGTTCAACTACAGATAAGTGTGCAGTTCAGCCACAATAAGTTTTGTTCATATTCTTTTCAGAATAGCGTTCGTTACGCAAAGTTGCAGTGCTATATAGAAGCCACGAAACGTGTGTAGTTTTCACAGTGTTCAGAGCATTTGTATACAAAATTGTAAATTCATTAGTTGGTGCAAATGTTTTGTACAATTTTGGAGGAAAACGTTAGATTTTTTTTTGTCACTAGTAAATGGTGAGTGTGACCAAACACGTGCTTGTAGAAAGCTTGCTAGCAGCATGTATGACAGCAGTATTTGATTTTTCTGCTGCAATATTGCTTTATAAAGATTCTCAAATTGCATAAATGTTAAAATTATAATTTCCCAAGAATAATTTTTCACTTTACAGACGTCGAAATATCATAGTTACCTGATAGTATCAACTACATATATACATGACAAATACCTTTATTGTGTCTATGTGGCTTGTTGTGATATTGTAATAATAAATATTTGTGAATCTCCGGTTTCAGCAACCAAAAGGTCGGCTGAAAACTTTAAATTTTGTATATTGGTTGGCTGCTATATTCCGAAATACGGAGCTGGCGCTTTCTTGTACGAGCAAGACGGTCAAACAGAGTAAGAGTAAAGAAAGAGTACTTTGGAGCAAAGATCTGGTTCAATGATTTTCAGTGCTTTGGTGCAAAGATGTTATTCATTTGTTGACATTGTACACAGTGGCGTAGCTAGGTCAACAAGGGCCCCAGTGCAAAAAATTTATTTTGGGCCCTCAGGCCAGACGGGCGACCTTTTTTTTTGCTTTGTGTGCTGGTAGGGGCCCCCTGAACTGAGGATGGGGGCCCTTGAATTGTTCTTTAGGGGTCCCTGAGCAGTGGTTGGGGCCCCCTCTGAGCAGCGAGGGCCCCTTTGGTCTTTGACTTTCAGAATTCTTTGGTGCAAAGATTTAATCTTTTGTTGACATTACATGCTTTTATCTTTGACTAGCCCTAGCAGACGATGTTTCCGAGTGAATGATTTTGTTTTGTTTATTCCTTTTGCAAGAACTATTAGCGGAGCCAACAGTTTATTTTCTTTTCTCGTCAGTTTTTTATTTATTTATTTACTTTTGTGAATGTACACCACACCAATTTGGAACCAAAGTTTTAGTTGAGGTGAATGTTTTTCCTGCTGTTGCTTTACAGTACCAACAAGTCTGATTATGGCATAATTTGTGTGTAATTTTGTTTTTTGTGGGGTCCCATTTACATATCTACCCATTGCACAGAAAACATATTTATATATGAAAGCTGCTGATGCTCCCCTTGATGAAGCTGCAAACACAAGCATAGCTGATATTGAGGAGGTAGAAAATAGTGTTTCACAGGGGGAGGACACATCTTTAGAATTGAATACCGGTTTGACACCTCTCACTAGAGTTGCTATTCATAGAAATCTCAAAGAGACATTTCAGTAGTACTCCCTTGCAGTAAACACACAGGTTGATCAACTTTCACAAGCATTAGATACTCATAAGGAGGAGGTCAACACTGTTTCAGCATTAAAGGAACAAGTAGCACAAAATAAGAATGATATCAACCAACTGCAGAAAGATATGAGTGAATCCCAAAGGGGAATTTCCTTATTGGAACCATCCCAACAACAGACTCAGGCAGAAATAGCAAACATAGTTCCAAAGTAGAAAACAATATTGATGCCCTCACCACCATGTGGTCAGAAAATAGCCACAGAATACAACATTGGGAGAAGCAAGTGGGTTCAGTGAAGATACTTATGTTAAGATGTTAGAGACATTGTGAAGAACAGGTCCTTTCCTCGACAAAACAAATGACAGAAGCACTCTAACACACATAACCAAGCAGCTTCCTTGGCACAGTGCATGATCACTATACCAGAAAAAAGTAGAATATAGCCAGTTTAGCAGACAGGAGAATTTACAACCAGTCAAGTTCCTGAAAAGTTTTGAAGTTTCGAGACCTTTTAATAATTATTCCAACAAAGAGAAAATAAACTGTTTTTGTCAGCATCTAACAGCATCAGCCAGGTTGTGGGGTGATAACCACCTACAACATTGCACAACCTTTGCTGAGTTAAAAGAATCGTTTCTTAACAGGTTGGTCACAGGAGATTCAGTACTCTGTTCGTAGATCTATAGGGCAGTGCCCTTTATGGAATGGAACCCCTCCCATATTATAAGACTTTTTTCTACAAGAAGCTGATAAAGCTACTTATTTGGATGATCCCATGCCAGAAATAATTCTAATTCAAGATATTGTTTACCGGATGCCAAAACCAGTAGTGAAAGAGTTTTCAATGCAAGGAATCACCACATTGGAGGGAGCAGAGCTCTTACAAGTATTAGATGTATATCAGTGTTCTTGGGGTCCGAGAGAGAGGTTTCCAGAAAACAATAAAAGCCAACCACAAGATACAGGGGACCAGCACAAAAACAATACATCCCATAATAACAAGCAGCAAACATATTATCACAGTCAAGGCAGGGGGAACTTTTATAACACCAACTCCCAACAACATTCATTTACATTACATTTTCAATTAGAAGACAAACAACTTTTTGTCCTGATGAATTGTTTCTGGAAGGAGGGAACAGATAAATCAGTACAGAAATCAGTCATCAGTAGCGAAGACGATAGGGTCTAGTAAAGAATGCAATTTTTAATGGCCACTGTAACTAATGTGTCTTTAAATACCATTCTGCAAACAGCAATGGATAGGGTTGATATAGAATACTGCGAAGAACTGTGCAGCATTCTCCAGGAGTTTTTAGAGGTTTTTTCAGACAAGGCAGGACATGTTACGGGCTATGAATGCCAATTTACAGTATGTTCAATATTAAGTTTAATATTAAACCGTATCCAACCCCTATAGCGCAATGAAATCAAGTGGAGGCAGAGATAAATAGAATGTTGGAGTGGGGTGTTACAGAGTGTGCACAAAGTCCATACAATAATCCACTGGTTGTAATTGCAAAAGCAGAGCAATCAGTCTGTCTAGTGTTGGACGCCCGGGCTTTAAATAAAATTTTAGCCTGAAAGGGATCACCCCCCACCGATCGACGAAATTCTACATACTTAACAAGTTTGGATCTTACTTCCTCTTACTGGCAGCTGCCGGTGTCAAAAGATTCTAGGAAATTCACGGCTTTTCTGTACCAGGGGAGATCATATCAGTTCACCGTGTTACCGTTTGGGCTTCAAAGTAGCGGTAGCGCACTTCATAAGAGATTTAGATTTAGTTGTTGGGAAAGAATTGTTGCAAAGAATCCAAGTATATGTAGATGATATACTGATCATCAGCACGGTGATTGAAGAGCATTGGGCAACATTACGGGTGGTGTCGTTGGCTTTAAAATGTGGGGGTATGACAGTAAAATTAAGAAAGTGTGTCTTTTTTACCAACAAAATAGAATTTTTGGTAAACATAATTATGCCCATGGTAATATCCCCCAGTGACAGTAAGCTGAGTGTCATAAAAGATTTCCCTTCTCCATGAACAAAAAGCAATTGGGGAGTTTTTTGGGCCTATGCAATTACTAGAGGAAGTACATAAAAGGACAAATTTTTAATAGCCCTCATTTTGAGCAATTAAAGAAAAAGGGATCCACTTGGAAATGGACTGAACATTGCGAGTGAGATTTCCGAACTGTTAAAAAACTTTTGTTAGAGCATACAGTTCTACACTCACCAATATGGGAGCTCCCTATCTGTATGGCAACGGATAGTTCAGAGTACGGGCTCAAAGCTGAGATTTTCCGTATAGTCGAGGCACAAGGTGTGTCGGAAAAGATGCATATAGCTTTTGCAAGTCGGCTACTGAATAAAGGTGAACAAAATTATGGAACGTGAATGTCTAGTGGTGGTGTTGATATTCCAGGAATTTCGGTATTTGTTGTTGCGGAGAAAGGTGATCGTATTTTAAGATCATAAAGCTTTATCATTTTTGGAAAAATGTAAATTGTTAAATGAGAGGTTGACTCGCTGGACACTGTTGCTCCAGGAATTCGATTATGAAGTATGGTATTTGCCAGCAGAGGATAACCAGGTAGCTAATGTGCTGTCGAAACTACCTTTGGGACTACAAGATAAAGCAAGATTCAGCAAACATAACATAAATCCTAGATGGTTGTATATTAAGCATGTTTCAGGGGGAAAGGAGGTGCGGTCTTGTTTTAAACACGTGAGACAGGAGCAACAACAAGATGATGTTATCAAGGCAATAGTTGGTGAATTGAGGCAGGATAGTCCACTGCCTCATTTGCTCAAATTTTATTGTATTGAAGCGAGGATACTTTTCCGTAGGAATTACAAAATTAGTGATGACTGGAAGCTGTGGATTCCTGAAAAATGGGTGGATACCTTTATACATCATCACTGTTTAAGCTATGGCCATTACGGCATGAATAAGTGTTTTAAAATTTTAGCTGAGACTTTCTATTTCTCAAATATGTATAGACATGTATGGCAAATAGTTGCTACATATGTCATATGTCAGAAGGTAAAAGCAGACAATGTCAAGGTGAGATGCAGAACATTTTATCAAAGCACTAAATGATATTCTCTCGCTTGATATTTATGGACCCTTGCAGAGGTCACGTGGGGAGGGAGGGGGGGGGGACCTATATTTATGTTGTGCTAGATGTGTTTTCAAAGTCTGTAAAACTATACCCACTCAAATGAGCAAATTCAAAGCTATATTTAACTGAGTTGCTTGGGACTACATTCCACAGCTAGGGTATCCCAACAGTATTTTAACTGACAATGCACCACAGTTTTCAGCGAAACTTTGGCAGAAGTATTTGGAACAGATGGACATAAAGGTTTTGAAGACATCATTCTATTATCCGCAGAGAAATCCGGTAGAGCAGGTAATGAAAGAATTGGGCAGGTGGTTCAGGACATACTGCAGTGAGAACCACAGTAAGTGGGTTTTTGAAATCCCCAACACAGTGAGGGTTATCAATATTATACCACATGGTCCACATCTTTTACTCCACATGAAATTACGTTCCAGGAACCTCCACATCATCACATTGAGAAGTTTAATTATCTTTATGAGGGACTTTTCCAGATTACTAAGATATATAATGAAAATTCACCGAGATGGGAGGAGGCCGTTTTCGGCCTCCTACCTATCATTCGGGAGGACGAGGGTCACACCACGTTCGGCCATCCTGGTTGAGGTTTTCCGTGGTTTTCCTCAACCACTCTAGGCGACTGCTGGGATGGTTCCCTACAAGGCCACGGCCGACCTTCCATCCCCCTTCCCTCCCCGTAGAGTAGATTGGCTGACAAGAGTCTTCGTGACTCTTAAGCAGCCCGCCTCCCAGCCTTCAGCTGGGAGGAATGAAATAGATAAAAAAAATGAAAATTCATACACTTTGGTCATGCCGTCCACCCAAAGGTTAAGGGAGTATACAATGTAGTTTCCTTGAAATCCTACAAACATATTCAAACTTGATTGTAGTTTTACTGGTGGTTATTGTGAGTAACAGTACATCCAAATTTTAAAAGAGCCTAAGCAGTTATCGGGACTCAGTTTCCTGTGGGAGGAGGCCCAGTCCAGGTTGTACCTTCAAAGGAAACTACAAATTTCCAGATTTGGTTTTCCACTTTTTTAATGGAGGTCCAGGTGGAAACGGCTTTAATCCTTGCTGTTGCGGTTCATCATTCTCTTTTACGATATCACAGCTTTAATCTACAAATCACAGCAGTTATCGTGAATCGATTCTTGTGGGATGGAGCTTTGTTTAGGTTTTAGCTTCAAAGGAACCGAAATAGTTGCAGATTTGGTTCTCCTGTAAAATGAAACCGAGATCCAGGCACTTATGCCTTCAATCGATGCTGTTGTTGACGCACACTCCATTGTAAAATGCAGTAATTTGATTATATTCCTTTTTCTCACCACACTTCGGTAGAAAAAGGGGGGGGGGAGTGAGCATGTAGCTGAATAATAATAAATTATTTGGGTTTTCTTTTTTCTTTCACTGTACCATCGGTAGAAGCGGGGGTTAATCAGTATACGCAGATCGTTAAAAGATGATTGTTCAATCTGAACTGCCTACCATCAAAGAAAAGAAAAAAAGTAGAAAAAAGACCTTTTGTTTATGGTTTACCGTACCTTTGCTCGGTCTCTGATGTGTAATTTTAGAGATTGTCAATGCATGACGATTTAGTCCCTAGCCAAGCCACATGGAATTTTGAATTATTGTATGCTATTCCATGTTTGCAAAGAATGGATTAGATAAGGAAGTGTACTGAGATAATATTATAACAGCTTTCAAGGACGATGTATCTTAACATAACATGGTTCACATAAGAAGCTGTGTACTTTACCTCCCACGACTGTTTTTTTGAAAGGGGGTTATACCTCACAGTATTAAACCACTTAATTTTTTTTTTAAGTTTGTTGCATTGTAAATGTGTTTGTTTCTTTAATAATGAAAAGGGTGTATATGGACAAATTGGGTTAATACAAATTTGTTAACGATGGTGCTAACTGTGTTTTTATGTCGCACCATAACAGGACACTGAATTTTAGTGATTTTTTGGACATTATTTGTTGTGTTGCAGTTAAGGAAAGTTTAAGGTAATTTTTTGACATTGTAATGTAATAGAATTTATAATGATCAGTCCATCATCACCACTTTAGAGTAATGGCTTTGGTGAAGGAATCATGAGTAGATTAAAAGTCTCTATAAGTCTTTGGGCTTATTTTTTGCTATTGTATACATTTATTTCAAAGTAGAAAAAATTAAACCCAGGGGGTTGTGGCGAGACAGTATTAAGGCAAGTATATTATTTGCTAAGCTGAGTTTCCCCATGAGACATTGTTGTGAGCGAAGGTACTGGGAAAAAAGTAATTGTTGTGTAGTATGAGCCTAGCATCCAAGAGAGTCGGTCGGAAGTTAGCCACTGCAAGTGTTTGGCGCATGTCATAGCACGGCAAGTGTTACTATAGATTGGGCCAGTTTCCCTTCGTATCTTTGTACAGCGGATTTAACGAGTAAGAAGATGTTGTCCACTAATTCACATTAAGGCTTTGCTTCATGGCGTACTACACACTAACAGCAGTGAAAAGTGTTAACACATATGTAGACTCAGTAATCAGAAGTGTGGTCAGAGCTGGTAACCGAAGGAAATGAAGTACTGTATCGCCTTGTCCTACGGTCAGAAGGAATAATTAGTGGTGGTGGTTGGGATAATTGTATGTGTTGGATGAATAAATCAAACCAAGCATGGTGGGTGAATGGTTAACGTTCTGGCCTTGCATTCGGGAGGACGCGGGTTCGAATCGCGGTCCGGGCATCCAGATTGGGGTATTCCATGGTTTCCCCAAATCACTCCAGGCAAATACCGGGATGCTTCCTTCAAAAAGGCCATGGCCAAATTCCTTCCCATTCCTTGTCCCCCAGTCCCATACCACCTATAATGACCTTAGCCATCGGCTAGGCATAAAGCCATAAAAAAAAAGTCAAATGTGAAATTGAATGCAACCTGTAAGTAGATTTCATAGACAATTGGAACCTGCAAGCCTGAAACAATTATCGCCAACACAAGTCATAGTGTGTGCAAGTCAACTAAATCATTACAGCGCCTCCTTCTTCGTGTAGCTGATGGCATGTGGCTGTTTATTGTATGCCCTCTCTGGTGAAGTAGTGAGACACTTTCTTGGCATTATGTCTTTACTCACCGAGTGCATGTCCCTTTGTACACAATGAATATTGAACACAGTGGCTAGTGTACATTTTTCTCCATTACAAAATCTTTATCCGATTGCTGGGTCATCGTACTTGCCACAACGTCTGCCGGCAAAACCAAGTCCAGTGGGACGTACAATGTTTTCCTCATTACCCATCCATACGATCCCACTGGGCACTTACTGATAGGTGACTGAGCTTAATTCGTTGCCAGAAATATCAAAGCAGTACTGTATTATTCAACTTTGACACATGCAACATGTAAATCCTTCATACTCCTTTGCCAACAATACCTATCTCTAACAATCACACATTCACATACTTGACTCTACAAATTTAAACAATGATGCATTCACATGCACTCACTGAATTGAATTCTGTCACTAACATTGTACATAGTTCCTTTTCTCAAACATAGCAGACGGGCAGATCCATGGTAGTGTTTCCCTACATTTAGGTGGTAACAGAAAAGGTTTTAAAAATGAAAAATATCTGTCTGATATATAGAGCACCTAAGAAGATTTCAGATCTGTTTTTAAGGGTAAAAGATAAAAGGGAGAAATTTCAGACACCAGGTATATACCAAATACCTCATAGATATGGCCAGATTTATATCGGCGAGACGGGATGCACAATGAAGGAAAGGCTAAATGAACATATGACATTTTAAAAAATAATGTCAGCAAATCAGCTGTAATGCAACATTCAGCTGATAGTTTTCACAGTATTTATGCAATGAGACTTGTGTGATGGTTCAGAAAAGCAGATGGTAATCCAGACAGGTCAGGGAAGTGTTCAAAATAAAAAAATAATAAATAAATAAATAAATAAAAATATAAAATAAAAAATGACCTGATATTATGAATGTGGACAGTAAACTTTGGCTTGACCAAATATGGTCATGTCTTCTCAGGAAAACATGGGACACAACCCCCATTGGACTGGCCATGCTGGTGGCAGGAACTCCAATTAAGTCAATCAAATGATTAGTGCGGCTTCAGAAACTATTTATAGGAACAAGAAATGCTAGATTTGTCTATGGAAATTACTGCAGAATGCACCAACATGACACCACCATGGTGCACATTGGGAAACTTGAGGTTAATGCCACACACAATCACCAGTGGACTGCGCTAGGTAGTTTTGGCTGTAGGGTGAAATATAGGGACACATCTATTTTTATATCAGGTTCACATCTTTCAACCCCTATATCTACCACATCCCCACTGCTGCCAAAATGCAATAACCATAGTGCATAGTGAAAGACTCCAAACTACTACCAGACGCAAACGCCCATGGCCTGCACTTGGTAGTTCTGGTTGCAAGTTGAAATATGGATACATACACATCTTTGGTAGAAAAAGGAAAAATGCCCTAAGTCAACCAATATCAACTACCCTATCTCCAATCTCTCCATAGCTACCGAGATTTACCCACCAAAGCATGCGATGGGACACTTGATGCTACTACTACACACAACCACCACTATGTAGTTGTGGCAGCAAAGTGAAACATATGGATATATATGTCTTTGGTTGAAATTTGAAAGAATCCTTGACCGACTACTTTCAACCACCATATCCCCACAATTACCGAAATTCGGCCATCATTATGCATGATCAGTGAATGTACGCTACTACCACATTACAAACGCCAGTGGTCTGCACTTGGAAGATATGGCTGCAATGTGAAATATAGGGACACACATGTCTTTGGTAGATATAGGAAAATGCCCTATCTCAACCACTTTTAACCACCATATCTCCCACACTCCCATAGTTACCAACATCAAATGACCATAGTGCATGATTGGAGACTCCATGATACTACCACATACAAACACCAGTGGTTTGCGCTATATCGTTGTGACAGAAAAGTTAAATATATGCGCATATATGCCTTTGGTCGAAATACAAAAATATCCTTGATCAACCACTTTCATCCACCATATCTCCCACACCCCCATAGCTATCAACATGTAACAACCATAGTGCATGATGGGAGTCTCAATGCTACTACCACACACAAACAGTGATCTGTGCAATATAGTTGTGGCAGCAAAGTAAAATATACGGACACACATGACTTAAATCGAAATACGAAAATGTCCACGGTCTACAACGTTCAACCAACATATCTGCCACATCCAAAAGCTACCGAAATTCAGACAACATTGTGCATGATCAGTTAGTGTATGCTACTAATACAACCAAACACCAGTGATCTGCGCTAGATATTTTAGGCTAAAAAGTGATACATAGGGACACACACCTCTTTGGTCAAAATGAGAAAGTGACCCAGCTCCATTTCTTTCAACCACCATATCTCCCACACCCCAATAGCTAATGACATCTAACAACCATAGCACTTGGTGGGAGACTCGTTGCTACTACCACACACAAACACCAGTGATCTGCGCTATGTAGTTGTGGCAGCAAAGTGAAATATACGGACATATACGCCATTGGTCAAAATATGAAAATAACCTTGATCGATTACTTTCAACTTCCATATATCCCAAACCCCACAGTTACTGAAATTCGACCAACATTGTGCATGATTTTGTATGTTACTATCACACAGAAAAACAAGTTATCTGCACTGGATACTTTTGGCTAAAAAGTGATACATAGGGACACACACATCTTTTGTCAAAATGCAAATGTGCCCCAGGTCGACCACTTTCAACGACCATGTCTACAACTCCCCCCTAGCTACCAACATACAACCACCATAGTGCACAATGGGAGACTCGATGCTAAATGATCTATGCTATGTAGTTGTGGAAGGAAAGAAACGTATAGAGATACCCAAGTCTATGGTCGAAATATGAAAAAGCCCTACATCAACCACCTTTAACCGCCATATCTCCCACATCCCCACAGCTAGCAGCATTCGGCCAATGTTGTGCATGATAGGAAACTCCATGCTACCACCACATACAAACATCAGTGATCTGTGCTAGGTAGTTGCAGCCAAAAAGTGAAATATAGGGAAACACACTTCTATTTTATAAATATATATAAGATTTTGTAGAGAGAAAAACTAGGCAGATAGAAGAATGGGCGGAAAATGGGTATATAGGAAAACTGCCAATGGATCATGCAATCACATTATATCTACAATTTTTTTGTCAAAAGCCATTATCTCCCTTAATACTTATGGTCTCCACTTTGGTCACATCATATTCTAAGATAGGAGTTTTTCAGAATTTAAGCCTTAAAGGACAAAAATATATTTTTCTCTAATACGTGTTTTTTTTTTTTCTTTGGACAATTGATATCTAAACAAAATTGATTAATGATGCATAATTTTAAAGACTGTCTTCAGTCTGAGTATATCATATTTTAAGGAAGGAACTTTTGGGAATTCGACCCTTAAAAGGCAAAAGTATTAATATTTCCACAACACATTTTTCTGCCATGAGCCATTTATCTCCCTTGATACCAAACCAAAATTTATAAATGAGGTATCACTTTAAAGATTGTCTCAGGCTTGCTAACTTTATATTTTAAGAAAGGAATTTTTCATATTTTGGCCATTAAAGGGCGCAAGTATCATTGATTCCATAATGTGTTTTTTTTTTTGTCACAAGCCATTTATGTCTCTTGATACCTAATCAAAATCGATAAATGAGGTATAAAGATTTAAGGGGTCCACATCTTTTCTTAAGAAAGAACTTTTTTTCAAAATTTGGCCCTAAATGGCATAAAGTCAATATTTCTGAAATGCGTTTTTTTTTTAATATACCAAGAACCACTTATCTGCCTGTATTACTAACCAAAATAGATAAAGGAAGTATGATTTAAAAAATAAGATCTCTCCTTTTGTGACATTACATATTAAGAAAGGATTTTATTCGGAATTCAACCCTTAAAGGACAAAAGTATCAATATTTCTACAATGCGCTTTTGTGTCATGAGCCATTTATCTCCCTTGTTATCTAACCGACATAGATAAATGAGTTATCATTTTAAGAAAGGATTTTTTTGGAATTTGACATCTAAAGTGCAAAGGTATCATAATTTCCATAATGTGATTCAGGCCCGCCGCTTGCTGTTTGAGTGCCCGCGTGCAATACAGATTATGCCACCCCCAGTCTAACGACAGCCAGTGGTAGAACTTGGAATTTTCCGAATCGGGTCAAAAAACTGTAAGATTGCAGCCCCCTCGAACATTATTTGCCCCCATTGTTGCCACCCCGAGTGAACGGCACTGGCCGCCCGAAGCAGCAGTTGACCTAAAAAAAAAAGGTTGCCCTCGCTACATAATACCCTACACATTCGTCGCGGCAACAATGGAGTTGCAATGATTGCGTGCCGCCGACTGTCGATCACTCTATTTGCCGTTTATTTAACAGGTTTAACGTCCCTTTTTAACAACGTGGTCTTTAGAGACGGGAAAGGATGGGGGCAAGGAATGGGAAGGAATTCGGCCATGGCCTTTTGAAGGAAGCATCCCGGCATTCACCTGGAGTGATTTGGGGAAACCATGGAAAACCCAAATCTGGATGCCCGGACGGGGATTCGAACCGCCGTACTCCCGAATGCGAGGCCAGAACGCTATCCGTTACACCACCACGCTCGGTACGAGCCATTTATTTCCCTTAATTCCTAACTGAAATTGATAAATGAAGTATCATTTAAAAAATTAAGGTCTCCAATTAGGCAAAATTATAAATTAAGAATGATTTTTTTTGGAACTTGACCATTGAAGGAGAAATGTAATAACTCTGGAAGTAGGGCATATGAGACAGTTCAGAGCCAAACTGCTAGACAGCAGCAGCGCATATCACAGAGATATTAACTAATTACTTCACTGGCACTGACTTGTTACATACCTACTACACTAAAATAAACAATTGATACAAATGAGATGGTCTACTTTCATACTATTAGAAACCACCAACCTTACAATTCATTGTATTGGTGAAATTTTCACACATTTTAAGCACCTTAGAATTTAGTAAATTCTACATTTCTTGGATACAGGGCATAAGGGATGATGTAAGCTCATCAGTATTTGTAAAATTTTTCACTTTGTCACTACAGGATATGGGGGATGGGAATCATAAAGAAGCCGATACTGTAGCTTATAACCAAAAGTAGGGCGATTTAAAATCAGAAAAGTAACTCAACATGTAATAACAGCCTTAACCAGACAGGTAATAATAGAAAACAACTGTTAAACTTACCTAAATCATTTAAATCCTTAAGAATTCAACTTGTACACATTCAATTTTTCTTACGTGACAACATCATCACTTTTCAACAGTTTTCAAAGCGGTAAAAAGCATTAATAACAATAATTAAATAGTAGAAACTGAATTTTGCAACATTTAACTCACAACATATAGTTTAAAACCATTCAAAGTAAGAAAAACACAAGTTTTTAAGCAATCGGCACTTTCAAAAATTAAATACAACACATTTAAAGCATTTCCGATACTAAACGATACAGTTCTAACAACTTCAATTCTTTCAGAACACCATATTAAACTTTTCGAGTAGTTCTGTACAGTAAATAAAGTTTGACAGGACTTTCTAAAAGATACTGCATCTGAAGTCACGCATTTTCCAGCCTATATTAATTTTTTACAGCCAAACAAAGCACAGTCAGGGAATAAAATTACTTTAACAAAAAAAATGTATTCGATACCAAGGAATACCATGCAAAAATTTATTTGCCGATACAAGCCATACTTTCAGCGCTATTAACGATAGATTCCTTTTACTTTTCATTTATTTGAAGATTTTTAAATGGCATCTATTCTTTGGATCTACTTTTGTGCTCGAACACACTTGCAGACCCCTGAAGTAAAAGTTTCTACACAGTTATCGGGGAAATTAATTAGGGCTAATCCATTAAGTTTTCGAGAAACACCCAAGGGGGGAAAGTTGTTTGAAATCTTTATCTCTAGATCATACTTAAATTTGGAAGCTAGACTACAAGTAGTTTAGGAGCACTATATCTTGAGAGTCACGTGGTTTGGGCAATCTTGCCATCCTATACAGAAAATTTCGGCCATCTTTTTTCAGTTCATTCCTGGATTTCGTGTGAGTTGGGTCAATGTCGCTCAGGGCTAGAAACTGGTGCTTGTTTCACTACCATGCCATCAGCAGACATGCTGGTTGGCAGCCGTTACAGTTTTCCTAAAACAGTGCAACTCAACGTGAACAATGACTAAGTAACAAAAAGTTTTAAGGGGGCTTCACTGTCTGTCTTCATCGATTCTCAACTTGAAAACTTTAGAAAAGAACTTCCGATTGCCTAAATCAACTGTATTTGTGAACTTTTGTGTGAATTTTTCAAACAGAATATAGAAATGGTGAAATTTGTATAATGACTTTCTTTACATAGTTTATTGACACCCTTTTCTCTCAAAAGGTTATATTGGGAGTGGCGACCATTGTAATTATCAGTTGATTTATTTTCCTAAGATATATTCATGGCCTACAACATTTTTTTGAAAATTAGAGACATGGTTTGAAATTCTGAAGAAACTGATTTGGAAGTGCAAGGTACTAGTTAAGGTGTGCTAAGCTGATATGTGCCCCGATATGCAGCTTATCCCCTTAAAACATGTCATCTAGTCCATCATAGTTGAATTAAATTAACTGTAGATGGATGTGCTGCATAATGCACTCCATCTGGATAGCAGTGATAGGTGAAACCCTGGTATCCTAAAACTAATGCCTTCTAGCTAATGGAAACAACCCTAACACAAAAAATAGGCATGACTGTTGTTCCCAAATTTGCAGATCCACCACTAAACCACCATGGAACTCTTGTCAATTATAATGGATGAAGACCACAACATTATTACTGGCAGAGAAGAGAACCATGATATGACAAAACTGGTTAAAGAGACAAAGTTCAATAGTAAACCAAACCCAACTTATGTATTATGAATGAGAAGTCCTCAACAGTCCTGTGAGTGGATAAGGCACTCTCTTAGAAGTTTAATTTGGAGAAGAGTTGAATTAAAATCTCAAAGGTATTATACTGTACAATGTCTGTCCATAATGTGGTCTGGAAAAATTCCCTCTAGTAACAACCATCAGGAGAGTCAAATAACTTTATAGATAATAAAGAGACAACCATAGCAAGGAATAATCCTGAACGACCATTTTACAAAGAAGAGTTATGCATTGCTACGTGAAGAAGAATTTTGGAACAAGTTTAATCTACTGAATATAGACAGATACCAAATATAATAAACTAAGTGAATGAAAAAAAAAGACTCTCTCTAAAATTCATTGCTTTCACAAAATTTAAAGTTGTTAACATAATTTTTCAGCATAGGAACATGTATAAGCATGCATGGACAAAAAGAGACAGGGAGAAAAAAAAAGTGGTTACACAGTTACCAACAGAAAGTGGTTGCAGAAAATAAATGAATAGTTGTTTACAAATTTATTGTTAGGAATCTGACACTTCCAAATAACTATTAGAGAAGAAATTTACAATATAGGCTCTAACCATTGTATAGCAATGTACACATTTTTTAAAACTAACTAATGAGTTTAGGAAACCTAGACCAGATGCAGGCAGCTAAAGATTTACTAAAAATACATCTACTTAAAAAAAAGTATTAGGAGATTACACATATTAAGACTGAAAGGTTACCTATACCAACAAGCTGTTTCAATCAAATGAACAATAGAGCTGTAAAAGTAACAATGTATTCGTTACTGAGTAACGGGTTCGTCACCTGACTCGAAGTACCGAATCATTACTCACAAATTCATTTCGTTACTCGCATTTGTTGTATAGATACGAACACGTTCCAGCTCCCGCAGGTAACTAATTTTGCCAACGTAAAGACTAATTTTGTACTTTTCATTTTGTTTAACATTAAAATTTGCAGTGCATAATTTGTAAATAGAAAATTTGTATGGATAATTTGACATAGTTACTATTTTTTTCATTGACAGTTCATTAGTGTGGTTTATTGATTTCAAACATTTGTGAAATTTGTTTATTTTAAAAATTGATACCTTCTATTTTAGTTTATAGTGTAATTTACAATATAAAAGAGTTGTTTAATAGTTTGTGATATAAATCTTTGCATTTGTTATGTTCTAATAATCTATATATCTATAAATGAGAAAATGAGAAAGTTTGGATGTGTGTTTGGATGTACGTTGGCAATCAATCACGCCTTAATAACTCAACATATTTAAATGAAATTTGGCATGAAGTCAGTTAATTGCGTGCGAAATGCAATAGGATAGATTTTATCCCGCAAAAACGCATAGTTCTTTTAGAAATTGCCATTAATATCAATTCGGAAGCAACAAAGAGTTTCCTACTTCGTAGATAGCCGTGCCACTTTACTCTTTGCTTTTTAAGTAAATCGCAAACACTACTTCTCGGAAATACATATGCAAGTTTGTGTTTAGTTTAAAAGCCATAAAACTGACGCACCTGACAAATAATAGTTTTGAAGCAGGAAATATAAATCTGTTCTTAAACTTAAATTAAAAAAAGAAAGGTTGTCAAGTTCGCAAAGAGATGTTTTCATTTGCGTACATAAAATACTATGACATATCAAATATTACACCATAATTTCGTTCGTAATATATGCGTTATAATAAATATAAAAAATCAAAGCTTGGAAAAAAGTAAAATGCTATGAGTATACCAGCACGAAAGTCGGTTCACTGAAAGTGCAAAATGGTCGTGCCCCAAATGTCGTATTTATAAAAATGTAAAGGATTCCATTCTATCTCGGTTTAAGTTATTTCCTGTTTCTTTTTTGTTACTATACAGTCTGTGTATTACAAATTATTTTTGCCGAAATTTAAAACTTAACTAATCCTTTTTATTTTTTGTTCAGAATTTTTGTACGAATAGTACTGCTTTTTATTTACTGTTCAATATTCTGCAAATATCTATCGAACGCTACACTTGAAACGAATGTATTCAATGGGCTAATGTAGAAACTTATTGTTTCATGAAGTAACACTGAAAGTCGTTTACAACACAATACACCTCATTTGCATGGAAAGCTGCTTACTTATTACGAATAATAACTAAATTCCTTCTGCCATCTGCTGTAACAAAAAACATTCTGGTCCAGGCAGCATTTCAACCAAACCACATTTCTGCTAATACTGCCGCTACAAAATCAAACGATACGAACACATCTCAACACATTAAATGCTCTGGACCTACATTTCGAGTGGTAACAGAATTTTCTATATCAAAATTCCTAATTAGTATATCATAAATTACTATCACAATTAATTTCATTATACACCTTACTAAATCACGAGCAATAAAAGTCACTTTATCGCGATGTACATTTGACCTGCAATATTAACGATCATAGAGAATTGTGGAGTTTCCGTTGTACACTGTAAGTTAAAAGCATTTTAGCATAAATTTTTTAATTACGTTACCTCAATAACTGTCATGAAGCTGACGACATAGTTCATGCGGCTGAATGTAGTTTTAGACATATTCAGTATTTAATTTACTACGTTAATAATAAGTCAAGTTTATTTCGCTATTCATGACGTCACTAACATACAATATAGTGAATGTATTAATGTGCGAGTGATAGAAGCTTTGATTTTCTAGCGGTAATTTTAAAACGCAGCCTGGGCCAGAATGAGAACTGAAACATTATTAGTTATTAAGCTTCTTTCATGAGCGCCATTTTAGTGACATCATGTATCGCTTTGTACCGATATTGTATCAAAAGATCTATATTAAGCTTGGACGATTTAGCAGAACCATGCGGCGTTGCCCGAAGTAAATTTTTTAAATTTATCAATGTTTTATTCAGATAGTGGAGTGGCGGAAAAGCGGAGTGGTAATTCGCCGGTAGTCATTCAATTCTGTATGCAGAATGAGAAACCGAATATGAAGAAACAATCTATTACTACTTTTATATTGAAATTTATATTTTAGCGCAGAATTAATGGATCGAAACGAATGAACTATAGTAAACTGGTCTATAGGAAATTCAGTTGTTTCCAGAGATAGAGAAACCATTACCGCAATACCACTGATTATTATGGATAAAAGAATCAATTACTACTATACTTACTACTATAATATGTAAATTTCTGTTGATGGAACCAATATATCCTAAAAAAAAATCAATATTCAAAGAGCAAATTAAGTTCTTCTTTTTTAAAGATTTTTTTTTAGGTACTCAATGCAAATCAAAATATTCATTTTTAGTATCGCAATTTTACTAATGGAAATGAGCGTCCTTGGGCCACTTAAGTATTTATTTGCTGTTTGGATGTTAGTATTTTGTTGTTGTTGATATTTAGTCGATTCCATCAATGTATTGCTAATATTTTGACGTTTTGAGCTTCCATTAATTAAAACTACCTATATTCATTTTTATTCGCGTGATGAAATTAGTAATTTTAAGAGATGTTGGGTAAACGAAATTCAAATCTTTCAAAGAAATGTAAGAAAACTAGGGCTATGAAAATAGCCAAAACCTAGGAGACAAATCCTCAATATTGTATATACGGATATATTAAACTGAAAATACTCCTTACAAACAGAATATTTTTACTGTTTTAAAAATTCAGAGAAGTAGTTGTACACATAAATAGATTTTTTAAATTTTATTACAACATTTATTACTACTATTACTAATAAAAATAGCTCTAAAATAAACTGTATGGTCGTATTGACCTGGTGACAAGACTTCTTTACGTCTCCGGAATCAGTCCCTTTCGTAGCCTCTTAACGTAACCCAGTAATCCTACCGGACATAGAGGACCCACAGTTCAACACGGAATCAGAACCAAGTGAGCATTCTGGCGTAATTCACATCACACACCAACCTATGCCAGAGGTGAAGGTCGAGCTAGGGACCTTTGAAAATCCTCGCCAAGACTGGAATTCAAGCTGGGGACTTTTCCATCTCCAGTTGGACGCCCTAACCACTGAGCAACCAGACCTCTCAAGAAAATCTTATATTACAACACTTTTCTACGCGGACGAAGTCGCGGGTAACTGCTAGTATTTAATAAAATTGCAATTGAGCATACACTCCGGTGCCAATTTCCCTAGACACTCATCTTCCCACCTTTCCTGCATCCACCTACGTTTGCCCTCTACAAATTTTAACTTTAAATTCTTTCAACGTTTTTGGTGAATTATTCATAATTTCTCTTGGTAACTTATTCCAATCCCTGAAACCCTTACCTAAAAAGAGAGTCTTCCTAAATCCTTGTACCTGAAATCGAGTGCAAGATTGCGGTTATGGTCATCTTTTCCCTTCCAAGCATTACTTTTAATTCTTACACCAATATCTTTCCATGCCTCACCATCAATATACACCATTACCCTCTTCACCCTCCTCCTGGCTTCCAATGAATCCCATTCCAGCTCTTTTATCATATCTGTTACTGATTGCGTTCTGCGATAATTTCCAGAAACAAATCTAGCAGCTCTTCTTTGCAGTTACAGAATTGCATAAACAAAAAACAAGTTACAATGACTTAATTCCTTTTGCCTGGTGTTAGTTGTTGTATTATTACCGCAGAATCCATGTGATCAATCATCAATGCGGTGCCGGCTTTGATGTTGAATGTTTGTTGTAACCGCGACACAACTACAATTAATCTAATCGCATGTTTATCCTGAACCTTTGTTATTGATTTAAAAGTTTTGAATGTTGATAGTTTTAAAATGAAACAATTAACGTGGGAGTCAATAGCATTTTGCCTGGAGGCCCGATTTGATGGTATGTCCACATTTATTTTAACAAACCCATCACAAAAAGATGAAGAATTTATAAAAATAAATGAAAACCGTAAAGGAAGACAGTGGTGAAACCTATTTAAAAACGAAATACTTTGATGAGATTATAATATTTGTTAAATACATGACCCATTATCCCATCAGGCTTCTATGCAGGGTTTTGAGCAAGCTACTTTAAAAAATAACCATCATTAGTTATTGTCACTGTCAGGTGAAAGGTCAGGTCTTTTTTCGTATGAAAACAGGTGTTTGTTTTGAAATTAGATTAGTCTTTCGTATATAATATTCATTACAGTAAATCAAGTGTACATTCAGAGGTTTTCCGTAAGATCCATGTGGTAATTACTTGACTTTAAGTTTTATTAAAATGTACAACTTATTTTATTACTTTACCAAGTACGAACGAATGCTTCATGTTAGTATTCGATTGTACCGAAAGCAACGAGTAATGAAATGATACGAAAGTAAAGAGTAACGAAACGATACGATAGTAATGAAGTTGTCCCGTACATGGCACAACTTGATACAATGCTTCATGCTATTCTTCGATTGTACCGAAAGTAACGAGCAACGATTCGAAAGTAACGGGTATTGATTGGTTTAGCAACGAATACATACGGGTACAGAATTTCTCGTTACTTTTACAGCTCTAATGAACAATGGCTAACTAGTCTGTTTATTAAGTGGTTAAAGGTCAGTCCTGGCATTTGGGCAGATGCAGGTTTGATTCCGTGTTGTTATTTTTGTTTTCTGTGGTTTTCCTAAATCACACCTGGTGAATGCTGAGATAGTTTCTTCAAAAATTCCATGGTCCAACTGCTTCCCATTCTCTTGTTCTCTATCTTAATAGCTTCCATGTTGACAAGTTGTAAAACATGGCATAATGTCTTGTGCACAATTCTAAGAATGACAAAAGAAATTCAGGAAGGATAAATAAATAAGCAAACTCAAACATCTGGAATAAAGACACACAAGATGATATTACTGCTTAGAAGGAAACATACCTCAAATATGTATAAACTAACTGAGATACAAACATAAAAATGATATGTCAAATAAAAAATACAGAAATTGGAAAGAGAAGCTGGGTCAGGAACATGAGAGTCACTGAACTGTTATGGAGCACAATATAAAGCAAATAAAATTTTGAGATATTTAAATTCTGACTAGAGAGAAACAATAGAAATATACAATTTAACAAAAAGCATTATGGATAGTTATGAATGATAAATAAATATTCAAATGTTGCCATAAGGTAATCTGAAATGGTAGGTATAGATCCTTTTGAATTAGAAAAACTGAACAACATTCTCACAACATCCAAAAACAATATATGAAATTATGAAGATGCTGAAATAAACCTCTAAAGGAGTGAAGATTGGATTTTTAGACATTATTACCTACGAAAAAAAGAGAGGGTGGCACAAAATTAAAAAATATCATGGAGTGAAAGAAGGCTGCCCCATTTCACCGCATCTTTTTAGACAATGGAAACACACTTTACATAAAAAAATTAAATTTGAGACGCTAAGCTAAACACAATATTACTCACCGACAACCAAATTATTTTTTAGTGGAACAGAGAAAGATCTCCAAATATTTTTCAAGTTGAATAAAATTGTAATATTGTATAATATGAATATCACCAAGGCAAAAACTAAGGGATTGGCATTTTCAGTAGGGGGAAAAACACATATGAAGGAAAAATAATAAAAAAGGATATATATTATTGGCAATACCGTACAAGCTAGAAGGGTGGGTTCCAAAGTTCCCAAGATTTACTCCCCTAATATTCTACACCCTGTATCCATGAAATAATAAGAATTATTTAGCCATGGAATAATCTCTTAATCTATTATTTCATACAAATATACTTAAATGTTGATACTGAGTTTAACTTATCACTTACCCTAAAGTACTATGCATTCAAAAGTCAAAAGAAATTAAAAAACATATAAAATTGCTCACGGATGCTCAGTAGCTAAGAAGGCAACAATCTGTGGAGTGATCCTCTCTCGCAGCTTGTGGATCCACATTATTGCCCCAGATACAGGAGGAAAGTTCTTATCAATGGGAAGGCATCCGTTATCACTGTAGTTCTTGACCTGTTTATCAAACATTATCTGAAACAGAGAAAACATATATATATATATATAAAAAATTAGTAATCAGTAAATTAGTTGAATTATCAGAGTTTTTTCTTCTGAAATTTTGTAGTCAAATGTATGCTATTGGTAAGCATACCATATGATAAGATTTTATTAAGTGTTAGAAGCATAAAAAGACAATCTTTACATCAAAGCTACAATAGTATTTTTCAGGCATGCATACCATAGGGTTCTATAGCATTTCCTCCATTTGCTATAGAAATGTGCAGATACTCTATAAATCAACAACAAAAATAATAATAACAGCAACTTAGGAATCAGCACTAAGTATTTATTTAAAATTGAAATATGTTATTTTTTAAACACTGAAATACTGGTTTTTGCAAGTTTGGTAACAGAGACATGAATTTGAACATTGTGTTATTTTTTCTACTGTAACACTTTAGAGCAATGTTAATGAATTTTGTTGCATACCTTAACGATTTGTACTTCTTTTAATTTTTATGTCATCAATTCACTGACATTTAAGTACAATACAGTTAAATTTTCTGCAATCTACTAATATATTTGAAGTATTTATTTTTATATAATATACTTGTCAGTGATACCTTAGTTTTCCAAAATTTTACATATATAACAACAGCAGTTACAAAAGCGGGTAGCATCCAAAAATTACAGTACCTTTATTGAGTCGAGTTCAGCATGCAATAGATCATAAATAATCTGGTACTTTGGTTCCATGGCAATTTTGGTAGCATTTCGCTCTAGGAGCGAGCCCAATATGTTGATGAGCTGTGAAAATAATTCTGAAATGATTATTTAGAAAACACACCAAATATTACTCAAATAACATATTGTTTCCATACAACATACTGTCAGATCCATATCATATATTTTTATAACAAATGGCTGTTCACACTGTAATGGTCATAGAGTGAAGTTGTTATTGGGAGGGGGGAGGGTGGAGAAGCCAGAAAGATAGAAATACTGCTTGGGAAGGAATACACTTATCCAGATACATTGAGCCCAGTTATGAGAGGCAGGAAAAATTTAAAAAAATTGTTCAATACACAGGATGACATACAATGCAATATGTAGTTCGGGATCACCTAATTTATACATCACAGCCATCCTTTACTTGTCAGTATATTTTCACTAAAATGTTCACTGTAAGCAAATTATCAGTACTACTCAACTTGTAATTTCACAGTGTTCTTGAGTCATCCTGTCTCTCCAACACTACAAGAGATGTCATAAAAACCCTAGCTCAAAGTGGTGGTCATGCTGCATCTTTATAAAGATGAGGATGAGATTTTATTGTTCTTTACAGTTCTAAACATCCTATACATTTCTCAAATTATAATGTAATGCCATTTAAAAAAAAAAAAACCCCGCACTAAATCATTTTCCTCTCGTTTTTGGAAAAGTTGGGTGCTCCATAACTTCCACCAAAATTATATAAGGCTGCTGCCCCTTATTTTTCCTCATATTTCTCACACTAATCATCACATCCAGCTTACAGGCTTATCCTAGCCATCATTTTCATAATATAAAACTAGACGGCCCGTGTGAAAATTTCGCGAATTAAATACTATGAATAGTTAGGTTGTATGTTTGTAATATAATGAAAAGTAGAACCGCACTATTGTGGCAAATATTTATTTGTTTAGTGTAATAGGTACGCATCAAAATACTTGAAAAATTTAGAAACAGGAAAATTTGAAACACACTGTATCTACGACAAACTGGTACTGACATTAATAGAATACAACCAACCTGTACAAAATGCACACAGCATATCAAAATAAAATGTTTACATTGGAATTACATAACAAAACAAAAATGTTTCCATAACAGAAAAAAATATATGAAAAGGTACTTATCGTATAAAAAACAGTTATTGACATATCTGTGATATCGGCTACTGCTATCTAGGGACTTGTCTATGAACTGTCTCATACGCGCTACCACTTTAAGCATCAAATTCAGATTTATTTTCTTAATTTAGGGAGCGTGCATAAACCACATAGCTCCATTTTGGCCTCCTGAGAACCCCCCTCCCCTCATGTAGCCCTACGTGACTTTTGCCTCTAACCCCCCCCACGTAGAATGTAGCTTTTTTTCAATTTTAATTCCAGAAGACATTTTGTACTGTTTTCTCTTGTCAGACTATTGTAAATTACATACAGAGATAATTGACTGAGGGAAATAAATATTCACATGCTGTTGTGATATTTGTTCCTCATCTTAACTGTGAAAAATGTTATGAAAGGAAAGCTACGTGGCCTGGCTCAGAACTCCCCCTCCCCCCATGTATCCCAGCATAGCCTTCCAGCCTACCCCTCTCCCCCCCTTGACCGAGTCACGTAGTTTGTGCACACTCCCTTATGATTTTACCTAACTGGAAACATTTATCAATTTTGGTTAGGCATCGAAGGAGATAAATGGCTATATATATAAACACAATGTAGAAATAATATTGATATTTTTCTCCTTTAAAGGTATAATTCCAAAAAAAATCCTTTTATAAAATATACTGTGACCAAAGCAGATGCCATTGTCTTTAAAATGATGCCTCATTTATCCATTTTGATTGGACATCAAGCGAATGTTTCTGTCCCTTGAAGGGTTGAATTTGGAGAAAGTTCTTTTTTAAATATGATGTGACCAAAGAGGATACTTTAATAATTAAAACGATACCTCATTTATCGATTTCGGTTAAGAATCAAGAGAGATAAATAGCTCATCACAGAAAAAGGCATCTAGAAATATTAATACTTTTGCCATTTAAGGATGGAATTTTGAAAAATCTCTTTCTTAAAATATGGTGTAACGGAATCGAAGACCTTACAAAGACCTCAGTTTTTAAAATGATAACTAGTTCACCAATTTTGTAACATTATCAAGGGAGATAAATAACTCAAGACACAATAAACTCATTTTAGAAATACTAATATTTTAGACCTTTTTAAGGGTCAAATTACAAAAAAAATCCTTTCTTAAAATATAATATAATATGACCTAAATCTTTAATATGATACCTCATTTATCTATATCGGTTACATATCAAGGGATGTAAATGGCGCGTGACACAAAAATGTGTTGTAGAACCGTTTATACTTTTTCCCTTTAAGGGTTGAATTTCTAAGTAATTATTTCTTAATATCTGATGTTACCAAAGTGGAGACATTACTCTTCATAATCCTACTTCAATTATCGATTTCGGTTAGATATCCAGGGAGATAAATGGCGCAAGACACAAAAAACACATTTTAGAAATATTGTCATTTTTGCCATTTAAGGGTCGAATTACGAAAAATTCCTTTCTTAAAACATAACGTTACCACAGCGAGATCTTAATCTTTAATATGATACCTCATTTATCTGTATTGGTTAGATATCAAAGGAGATAAATGGCTCCTAACACAAAAATGTGCTGTAGAACCGTTTATACTTTTTCCCTTTAAGGGTTGAATTTCAAAAAATTTCTTTCTTAATATAAATGTCACCAAAGTTGAGCCATAACTCCTGATAATCCTATTTCATTTATCGATTTCGGTTAGATATCCAGGGAAATAAATGGCTCGAGATACAAAAAAAAAAAAAAAAAAAAAAAAAAAAAAAAAAAATGCAATGTAGAAATACTGACATTTTTCCCTTTAAGGGTCAAATTACGAAAAATTTCTTTCTTAAAATACAATTTTACCATGGTGGAGACCTTAATCTTTAATATGATACCTCATTTATCTATATCGGTTTGATATCAAGGGAGATAAATGGCTCGTGACACAAAAATGTGTTGCAGAAATTTTGATACTTTTTCCTTTTAAGGGTTGAAAAAAAATATTTCTTAATATCTGATGTCACCAAAGCGGAGACATTATTATTCTTAAACCTACTTCATTTATTGATTTTGGTTAGATATCCAAGGAGATAAAACGCATAGTAGAAATATTGCCATTTTTGCCCTCAAGGGTCGAATTACGTAAAATTCATTTCTTAAAATATAATGTTACCATGGCATCATTAATATGATAACTCATTTATCTATATCGGTTAGATATGAAGGTAGATAAATGACTCGTGACACAAAAACACATTGCAGAAATATTGAAACTTTTGCCCTTTGAGGGACAAATTCCGAAAAACTCCTGTTCTAATGTATGATGTCACCAAAGTGGTGATCTTAAGCTTTAAAATGATACTTCATTAAACGATTCCAGATAGGTATCCAAAGAGATAAATGACTCATAACACAAAAACAGCATTTTAGAAATATTGAATTTTTTTCCCTTGAGGGTCGAATTGCGAAAAATTCCATTCTAAAAATATGATGAGAACAAAGAGGAGATTATTAGCTTTAAAATGACACCTCATTCATTGATTTCAGTTAAAAATGAAGGGAGATAATGGCTTGTGACAAAAAAATACCATATAGAAATAATATATTTGATGATTACTTATTTCCCACACTGGATATCATAACCATCCAGCATTTACTTATCTTCAGAACTAATATGTTCCTAAATAAGCACTTTTATTTCATCTATCCTACACAACAATCAGGTTTCCACAATTGCCATAGACAAAAGAAACCCATCATTTACCGCAAATGAATGCAGGAGCATCAAGACAAACACAAAATCTGAATAAAATTTACAATATTTTGATCTAAGCCTTAATCACGAATAGAGAAGGATATATGGCAAGAATATAGCAAATGTACAACCTGAGATTCACCATATGACAAAGCCAAAGATAAACCAGATGAGAACTAGAATGATGGTGGAGGGGGGAGCTGACGAATGATAATTGTGGGAAAATGTAAACTCTGCAAGGGCCAGACAAAGGAAAATAAAATGATTTAAATAATTTTTATTTCTTAACAAAATGTTAACATAATAATATGTTGGATTGGGTGAAAAAATAAAATAAATATAAAAATTATACTAATGTAAATGACAGGTTTACTGCTGGCATCTTAACGACATTTGAGCCAAAGGGATGCCTGGTTTCAAGGTTATAGTTGTGTGAGTTGGTATGGGATGCCACTGAATGGTCTAATTTGGCAGGACAAACTCTTTGTCTGTGGTCATTCATCATGATGTACAGTTGATTAATGGTGAAGCTGATAAAAGATGCTGTACAATGAAGTTGGTAAATGAGATGTGGAAGATTTATGACCAGCAACAAGAAAAGATTACCAACATTCTCACAATTTCCATTCTCCACCTTCTATAACTGAACATCACCATATTTATCACCCAGTTCTATCCTAAAGGAGTCCATTAGCTAAACTGCTCATTATATGGATGAATTTCTATATTCCTTCCTTTAAATACACATCATTCTTCCCAAGATCCTAAAACTGTCCCATGCACATTCCCGACCACCCAATCTCAAGAACATGTTGGTCCAGAAATACTCACCTTATGAATCTCCTGGACTACAACATGGATCTTTCCCATGCAAACCAATAACTATTCAAATCCTCCCATAGAAAGACATGCCATGGCTACATACTTCTTTTACCAATTTACCTGCCTTCACTACACAGCTTCTATTATCAGCTTCACCACTAATGAACTGTCCATCAGGATGAATGGTCATAGATGAGCAGTTTATACCTTGCTTCCTTCTCACGCATTATTAAAACAATGCACTTCACAAAATCACAATATATCACACAGTTCTTGCATACAGATTTGAAGCAGTGTTATTTGTTCCTCCAATCCTGCACAGAACTGATGCAGGTGTTGCAAGTGCATGAGATACATCAAGCCACTAATGCAGTTGATATGTCAGTTCCTATATGTATAGCAATTAAATAACTGTACAAAGATGTAAACTTCTAAAATTTAAGTGGTTTAATTTTTTTTTTTTTTTGTCTCCATGCTGTGTGCATATTATCAGACTTTCTGCAACCTTTGATTTATATAATTTCTGTTTAAATGCTTATGTAATGTATGTATTTTCACTGAGGCCAACTAGGACCATGTTAAGACTTATTGCATTTGATGGTGAGTTTCATTTTATGTTAGGCTCAGAAATCCATCATGTACTGAATGGTCCTGTTTGCATTCTTCTGCCCAAGGGTTACAGCATCATCTTTTAGGTTGTTAATCTTAGTTTATCCCCTGTCTTACTAACTTCTGCTAAAAAGGATCTCTATCAAAAGCATCTTTGGGTTTCAATCACAGCAATTTAAGTTCTTCTTAGATATTTATAAACCAGTGAATTAGTTTTGAGATTTGCATCAGAGAAATCATGACTGCCTTTTGTGGATTGTTTAAGTGATTTTCTCTGTTTCACAGTAGAATTCTTTGTTGGATCTCTTTTGATGGATGTCTATTCTTGAAGTTGGAATCCAGAATTCCTCTAACAATTTTTCATTCTTTTTCTTGATTACTCCCAGGAGTCCTTTATCAGCTTTAAAGAACAAGGTTTCGGTCGCATACAAAACAATTTGTTTCAGCACTGTTTTATAATGACATACCTCAGTATTGTGTGAATGACATTTTTTGCCATAGATCTCTGGCAAAATTTGGTAGGCTGTTCAAGGTTTGTGTACGTTTCCCGAATAGCTTCTTTGTCCAATCCATTTTTCATGATGATCTAATTCAGGTATTTATAAAAGCTTATATTCTCTTTCTTCTATTTTAGTAAAACTAGTTTTATTATATTGTTCCAAACAACTTCTGATAGTAAAGACTAAGTTTCATTTTATAATAAGGTTAATAATAAGGCCTTAATAGTGGTAGACTGTATATATAAAACTCATGTAAGTTATATTAAAAGATTTGTGGGTAGCAAAATGTTTTACCTTAAACATACACTCTAAATTATGACAATCATCAAATGACTGGCTGCAAATAACTGCTAATCTTTGGTCGTAGTCATTGATCTTGTCTTGAAATTTAACATAGTCAGCGTCAAAACTTGGATCATCAGCATCCAGGCAATCATAAGGAACTCCAGTAAAATAAGCATACTGTTCAGAAAATTCATTGAAAATGTCTACAATCTGAGGACTAACAATTCGTCCCACAAGACCTCCAATTTCTACTTTCTCCAATTTTTGATACTCCAGTGATACCACAAAAAAATCCTGCAACATTGAATAAAGTTTAGTATTCATGTTTAATAATGATTATAAGGCCAATATTAAAACATTTACTACCACACTTACTCTGAGAGAATCTAGTCTTTGTATGAATTTTTCCATGAATTCAAAAATTAGGTTGGGGCGATAATTCCAGTACTTTGGTTCAATATCTTCAGGAAAATATGAAGCAATATTTGCACAACTATCTTCATAAATTTGCCTGCAAATGATTTACATTGTCAATCCAGGAAAAAATAAGTAAGAATGACAAATTTGTTGCAATATATTAACTAAATGCTTAATCTATTTTGAAGCTGTTAGTCTATTTTTAGCTTAAAATTAGTGAAATTATTTGTTGGAAAAAGCTTTGTAAACTGAAATCAGTTTATGCCCCTAAACAATGTCCAAAGCAGTTAAGAGTGAATGCTTCTACCACAAAAATAATTTGTTCATCTTTACCTGAACATGTGTAAAGACTCAGTGCACTGAACAACGCTTTGATGTGCTTCTTCTGTCTCACCCTGAAAGATGGACCCAGGATCGAGAAACTTAGCAGCCTGAAACCAAATTGTAAAATGGTATATTTTCTGCATTTTTCTGTGGTTTTAAAAAGAAGGCAAAGGTTGAGAGGCTTAAATATTTATAGTAAAAACTGATTACCACACCATTTTCAGAATGAGGCCAAATGTATAGTCTGAAGAAATATAACTTCCTTTTTGAAGTGAGATCTCTAGTGAGGAGTAATAGAAACCTATTGTTGTTGAAGATTTTGTATCCTCACACATCATTTAATGTTTCTACATGAAAGAAATACTGTTCTGTTCACACAACAATGTCCTAGAAGAGATTTTCGATTCTGATCATTTTAATGAGGATCCACTTTTTTACTTAGAAGAATATGATTGATTACTTCTTTAAGAAGATACAAGATATTATAGGAAGAAGTGACATGCCAATCTACAGGAGAAAGAGAAGAAAGGAAGAATTATTAACAGCAGAAGAAACAAGAGGAACAAAGAAGAAAGAGACAATTCTTTCAGTCTGGAACAAGTATTGTGTGACACAAGTATAAAGAAGACATTCATCACTGCATTGTACTAAGTAACCATAAGTAAACACAAATCATGGAGAGCCATTTTAATAACCGTATAAAAGCAATTTCTGATTTGACAGAAGAAGAATGCTCAAAAGCAGATTTGGAACACGAGAAGCAGCTATGTTGACCATTGAAATGGTATGTGAGGATGAAAGTGTTTCTGGCTACCTTCCTTCAGAGGTGAAGAAAAATATCTGGCCATCAATCAATGACTTGAAGTGTAGAATAAGAATGCTTTGTCAGCAAAAACTGGATTGCCTACTATAATAATATTGTAAAAGTATCATCAGAAACCTAGGTTGTAATATGTTATATATTATAATGTAATAAGGCTTCACCAGTAAAGACTGATGCAAATATATTGATGAAACTATGAAGCATTACCAGCAGGGACTGGGTTGCATATTTAATATGAATTATAATGTAATAAGGCTTCACCAGTAAAGACTGATGCAAATATATTGATGAACCTATGAAGCATTACCAGCAGGGACTGGGTTGCATATTTAATATGAATTATAGAACATTAATAAAGTGATCTCTAATCCAATGTACCTACTGTGCAGAGAAATTTAAAACTTACTAATTTTATATCGAGGAAAGGCTACTTATGAGATGGGAAGAAAATACCAATGAGTTGTGATATATTTTTGAGAGGGCTGTTTTTGGAAGAATAAATAACTACTGTGGATATTAGTTGGCAAGACAACAGACACTATTTTATCTCAGTATATTTTGTAAATTGAATATTTCTTGTGATGTGATATGAAAGTAGCACAATATTTTCCAGTGAATATTATTATGGAACAATATAGCTCAATGATTTGAATTTTTAACATTATTTTTTCAAACTTAGATTATAAATAATAAATTTAAAAAAACTTCTGTTGTCAGTGAGACATTTATTTGATATATCTTTGTGCAACACGTGGATACACAATAGTGACACCAAGTTTTGCAAGTGTTCTTGACTTTCAGTATACAGCTGATTTTACATGTTACAGTGAGAAGTGACATTTGATCAGTTCACAATTGAATTAATTTACTGGTCCAGAGTTCACATAACCATAGACTAATTTTCATAGAACTCTATACTTTGTTCCATGTTAATACTGATGGTGACCAGTCGGTTTAATTCTAGATGGGGATACCGCTGCCTCGCGACTGTTAACGTGACGTCATCGCGACGTCACGTTCACGTACAGTCATCATTTATTATTGTATTGTGCCCTCGCTACGCTCGGTCACAATAATTTAAAGCTATACAATATCAACATAAACTGATATCCCGAAGGTAGATCAGAGGCAGGCGGCCGCTGGTAAGCGGCCGCAGTTGTCCGATAACACAACCCGATGTTCAATGTTTCAGGTGAAGCTCGCATTTCAATAATAAATTATCTGCTGTTAACTTCGACAAGTAATAACACGTATTTACGCAGATAACTGTACGTGAACGTGACGTCACGTTAACAGTCGCGAGGCAGCGGTATCCCCATCTAGAATTAAACCGACCAGTCTATTGGTGTTACAGAACTCTATGTTTTGTCTGCTATTGTTTCAATGTATACATTTGGTTTGTACACATTGTAAATTTTTGTATTATTCTTTATTTGCTTTGCATGTTTATGCAGGCTGTTGGTACTAAATTCATTCATACACTGGTGTTTTCACTATCTTTTGATGATTCTCTGTATATCCTGTGGTGCACAGATGTCAATATCCTTTGGATATACAAGATTTCAAGAACCAACTTGTTATATACAATTTTGAGTTCCCTCTACCTTGTTTTCCTTATATTTCATTTTGAGGTAACATTATTTTTATTTATAATACGACACAACAAAACTTTGAAATTTCAGAAAATGGTGCAATCTTTTGAAGTAAATCTTTAAATTTGAGTAATTTTTAAAGACGAACACTGAGAATATAAACACTTGTTGTTATTTAACATTTTTTATATTTCTTTCTTTTTTCGTTTGCCTTTTAATATGTACCGTAATATGTTCATATGTTTTTTAACACAAAAATTTTTAGTTGTACACAGTAATTTCGAGAGATTTTTTATATTTTCATTCAATATAACAAAGTTTGTTATGATCTGAACTGTGTAGAGTAAGTGATTTATAGTGATTTTGAGATTAGAATTTGAAGTACCTTGTCGGGAAAAGCGTAGCTGGGACTTAGTTTAATGAAGGTTGTAGTCTCTTGTTAAACTGGAATGCATAAGTTTATTTCTGCTGATTGTACATAATCAACCACCAACTTCAACTGATATGACCGCTTACTGAAGTACACACATCACTTAATTTGACCGTGGATAAGGCTAATACAGACTGGTCGCCAAAGATACACATCCGACTACGGTAACTTAGACCCAGGCTTGAGCAATATGTTTTCCCGATCTAAGTCAGCGCTTCACTTAAACAGTTCAATTTCATGTATAGTTCTCCAAACTGCTTAAAACCTTCAATACTCATCAACTATAACAGTAACGTTACTCCACTCGTCTTTTAGGAGCTTAATTCGCCGTCCCACGTGCATTACGCTACACACAAATTCGCATGCTAACTATATCATGCGCCAATCGGTCTCCACTGACTCTATATGCTCACTGCCGGGCCTCCTACCGAACCATCTCATTGTCGCTAGACTAAGTATTATTGTTACAATTACGCTCTGGCAGTTTGATGACCAATTAATTCTTATGCATTAGCCTTTCCACACTACTCTTTTAGTACCAAATTACTGTCTCATCACAACCTAATACGGTACTTTTCTCGTAAATTTAACATGATTTTTAACAACGCTATTTTGCAAACTAAAGAGAAATTTGGAAGGGCATATAACATAGTCTTACTTTACCATAGATAGTTGGTTTATTATTGGGCTTTAAACTAAAGAAAGTTCGTTTAGTATAGCTTGTTCCAGTATATCCATCAAGGGTATGGCATTTATAAATAACAGTTTCACAACCTCTCAACTTAAATAGAAGCACTTTGACATGTCGTTTATTTAACCCGGGATCACTCCCGCCTATTTTTTTCGCGCGATAACTCCCGTGTTAGATTTTTTCTAACAGAGATATTTTTTTTACGTTCTTGGCTGCAAGTTCCATACAGAGATACAATTAGCAAGTAAATAACTTCTTTATGGGGTGTAAGGGTTTGGGAGAGACAATACTAGTCTTTTCCAACCAAATGTCAACCTCTCCTTCACGTGGTGCACCCTGTTTGCACGGACGAGGCTCTGGCGATTGAAAGATTCCCGGTATAAGGAGTCACCCACTGCTTGCCAACGGCCTCCGAAAGGAGGGCGGAAGAGCGGGGAGTGGTTCAGGGCACACTCTTGCCCTTGGGGTTGGAAACGGCCCCTAAAGGCGGATGAATCAGAAATGATCAACGGCATAGGGATGCAGAAGGCAACGGGAAACCACTGCATTAAAGACCCAAAGGGTATCCCGAGGACATCCTCTCAAATTACATATATCATGATGGCTTCTTCCTGGGTAAAATATTCCGGAGGTAAAATAGTCCCCCAATCGGATCTCCGGGTGGGGACTGCTCAGGGAGGAGTCATCAGAATGGATAGAAACATTCTACGAGTCGGAGCGTGGAATGTTAGAAGTCTGAATAGGGCAGGTAGGTTAGAAAACTTAAAAAGGGAGATGGAACAACTTAAGTTAGATGTTGTTGGGATTAGTGAGATTAAATGGAAGGACGCACAGGATTTCTGGTCTGGGGAACACAGGATAATTAGCACACAAGCTGTCAATGGAGTCACTGGTGTAGGATTTGTAATGAACAAGAAAGTAGGGAAACGGGTGAGTTATTATGAACAGTTTAGTGACAGGATTATTTTGATGAGGTTAGAAACTAAGCCCGTCCCAACCACATTAGTACAAGTATATATGCCAACGTCACAGGAAGATGACGAAAAAATAGAAAAAATATACGCTGAAATTGAAGAATTAATCCAATATGTGAAAGGGGAGGAAAATCTAATAATCATGGGTGATTGGAATGCAATAGTGGGAGAAGGAAAAGAGGGGAATACTGTAGGAAGTTTTGGTCTAGGAGAAAGAAATGAGCGAGGAAGCAGGTTGCTAGAATTTTGTGAAAGATATAAGCTAGTAGTGGCGAACACACTGTTCAAGAACCATGCAAGAAGAACATACACCTGGAAACGTCCTGGGGATACAGGCAGATATCAGCTAGATTATATCATGGTCAAACAGAGATTCAGGAATCAAGTTCTAGACTGTAAAGCGTACCCAGGAGCAGACATAGACTCGGACCATAATTTGATAGTAATGAAGTGCAGGCTGAAATTCAAGCGAATAAGGAAGCAGCATAAGCAGAACAGACTGGCAGTGAATAAGCTGAAACAATCCAGCACAAGAGAAAATTTTGCAGAAATGGCAGACTTACGTCTAAGAAGTAACTGTGAAAGGAGCTCAACCGAGGAGGAATGCATTAAAGACCGAAATAATGAAAGCTGGCGAAGAAACATTAGGCTTTAGGGAACAAACTGCCCGAAAACCATGGATCACAGAAGAAATTTTGGAGTTGATGGATCAGAGGAGAGGGTACAAAAATTCTCAGGATGAAGCAGGAAGAGAGCAGTACAGGCAATTTAGAAATCAAATAAATAGGAAATGCAAAATAGCAAAAGAAAAATTGCTACAAGAAAAGCGTGAAGAAGTAGAAAAGGAAATGGTCGTAGGAAAAGTAGATGTTGCATATAGAAAGATCAAACAGAATTTTGGAGAAATGAAGAAAAGAGGTATGAACATTAAAGCTGCCGATGGGAAACCTCTTTTAAGCTCAGAAGAAAGAGCTAATCGATGGAAGGAATACATTGAGAAACTGTATGACGGGGACGACTTGAACAATAGTGTATTGGAAAAGGAAGGCGATGTCGACATTGATGACTTAGGAGATCCTGTTTTGAGAACAGAATTTAATAAAGCTCTGAATGACTTGAAAGCAAATAAGGCAGTTGGAATTGATGAGATCCCTGCAGAACTTCTTAAATCTCTAGGAGAGGAAGGAATCGAAAGATTATTCAAGCTGATATCAAAAACTTATGAAACAGGAGAAATTCCAACTAATTTTAACAAAAATATCATCTTCACACTTCCAAAGAAAGCACAAGCCGACAAATGTGAGAATTATCGCACCATTAGTCTAACATCACATGCTTCAAAATTACTGACCACAATAATATACAGAAGGATGGAAAGGGTAGTAGAAGAGATAGTAGGTGAAGATCAGTTTGGGTTTAGGAAAAATCGCGGTACAAGGGAAGCAATTCTGTCTTTAAGATTAATACTTGAAGGGCGGATCAAGAAAAACAAAGATACTTTTATGGCATTTGTTGATTTAGAAAAAGCTTTTGATAATGTTAGGTGGGACAAGATGTTCAAAATTTTAAAGAAGTCAGGTCTAAAGTATCGAGATAGAAGAATACTCTATAAACTATATAAGAATCAAGTGGCAGTAATAAAAGTAGAGAATCATGAGAGACATGCTTCAGTTAAGAAGGGTGTGAGACAAGGTTGTAGTCTATCCCCGTTAACATTCAACTTGTATGTAGAAGAAGCAATGAAGAAGGTCAAAGAAAAATTTCCATGTGGCATAAGTTTTCAGGGAGAAAAAATCAGTATGCTACGATTTGCTGATGACATTGTCTTGTTAGCAGAGAGAGCTGAGGATATTGAGAAGTTATTGAATGGCATGAAAAAAATACTGAAGGAAGATTTTGGACTGAATATAAATCAAAGTAAGACAAAAGTGATGAAATGTAGCAGAAATGATACCAATACTAGCAGATTAAATATAAAAATAGGATCGGATGCAATAGGAGAAGTGAGTGAGTTCTGTTACTTGGGAAGCAAAATTACAACCGATGGCCGAAGCAGGAATGATGTTAAAAGCAGAATAGCACTAGCAAAAAGAGCCTTCATGAAAAAGAGAAACCTTTTAGTTTCAAATATTGATCTAGGAATTAGAAAGAACTTCTTAAAACTCTATGTGTGGAGCACAGCACTTTACGGTAGCGAAACATGGACTTTAGGAATACCGGAAAGAAAGAAACTTGAAGCATTTGAAATGTGGTGCTACAGAAGAATGCTGAAAATTAGGTGGACAGACAAAGTAAGAAATGAACGAGTTTTGGAAATGATGGGTGAGAAAAGAAGTTTATGGAAGAAGCTTACAGGAAGAAGAGACAGGCTGGTAGGTCATATTTTGAGACATGCTGGATTGGTTAATTTGTTAGTGGAGGGAACAGTTGAAGGTAAGAACTGTAGAGGTAGACAGAGATTAGAATATATGAAGCAGATAATTGAGGACGTGGGTTGTAAGGGGTATGTAGAAATGAAGAGGTTAGCACAGGATAGGAAGGGATGGAGGATTGCATCAAACCAGTCTAAAGACTGACGACAGCAAAAAAAAAAAAAAAAAAATTTGAAATCAGGGAGTCCTTTTCTGGACACCCTGTATTTATCAGTTCACTGAACAAGTCCTTTTGCGAATTCAAACAAATGTGTGATAAGGTTCGTAGATTATACGCAGTTGGCGAGGACTAATTTCCCTACGACTGAAATATTTCTGCGAAACGACATATCAAAACCATATATATTTATTAAAGTACATTACCAACACTTATTTTGGAATAGATGATTATTTTCACACAACTTTGAAGAGAAGCATAAAAAAACTGTATATTTTGATACAAAAACAAGACACCATAGGGACTACAGTGAAGAAAAAAAAAGTGAGACATATTAAGTTAATCTTAAGTAAGTTACGTATTACTAAATATCCAACAATGCCGTTTTATCATAAATTAATGTCAGCTAGTGGAACTGCTTGCTGCAAGTATTGATTCTTACGGATGATGGCTGAGTTAAAAGATATTGTTGTGGTTTAATGCAAAACGCCATGTTACGTAAAAACTAATTATTTTCAAAAGCCTAATTGCACGTCATGTGGCACGATTATTAACATTTATATTGTTTACGATTTTGTAAGATTGTGATTTAATTGGCAGTACAGTCATTAGACATTTAGTAATCATAAATCTTCCTCTTTTAAAAAAATAAAAAAACGGGATTTCCCCAAGTTCAATATGTCTTAGATTTACAACGGCTTGGTAATGTTTAACTGAATGCGGTCAATAGAACAGCAGCTATAGCAAACAAACCACTCTTCCCGAACAGATGTTTGAATGCGACTGTCGGCCAGATGCAAGCACCAAACAGACTCCAGTTAGGAAGAGAAATCCAGTAAATTATGACCAGGCACTAAGCAGCAGGCCGTATATTAGTGTCATATGATACAGACCGAAGCGGTGAATAGTTGCAATTCCACAATTACCAGATGTTCGCTACTTCCAACTGTACAAACGCTCAACATATATTACAGAAACAAACCACAGAACCAGTGTTCCTGCTAGCGTTATGACGCCAACACGCTGTATGTGGGAGGTGCAATGCGACCAGGCACGAGTCCTGGACCCGCATACGCGGTAGTGGTCAAGCGAATGCTGGGACGGTCCTCAATCTCCGCCTTATAAACTAAACAGTTTACTAAGAAAACACACTTATCATACAGAAGCTAAATCACAAATTTCTCATACAAACGGAAGTATAAACAATCTTCCCGTATAGTTAAGTGCACCAGTCGTAAAAAGTTTCGTTCTAACCTTGAAAGGCTTCTAGCGTCCCATTTCCATGATTCACACCAAGTTACCCAAGCAATCTGTTCATGGGGTTCCTTGCGGTCCTAAAGAGGAAACAAAAAATTACGGCAGCACAAACAGGAAAAGAGGGACTTTCTACTAATTCCCGCACTTCATCTAACCGTAAAAAGAACATGGAACCACGTCAGACCAGCCGCACGTGGTACATAGGGAGGGGGCAGTCATTGATGCTGGTCGACGTCGTAGTCATTAGAGGGAAGATGGGTTTGGGGTCCAGAACTTAGTTCATATGTTACAAGTTAAGTGATGAACGTTGGGGAAGAAATACTTGTTACTACTTGCATCTCGGAATTATTATACCGAGAATAGTGGATGAGCAGTAACGCTCTGGCCTCTCATTCGGGAGGTCGTGGGCTCAACTTCCTATATGCAGTCTGGATTTCCGTGGTTTCACGAAATCACTCGGTCAAATGGTTCTTCTAAAAGGCCGTGGTTAAATTCCTTCGTTTTTTACCCAGTCAATGCCTGCCTCTAATACCATGACGTCGACTAGGCGTAAAGTCCTGAGCAAAAAATCTGAATGAATTTAACTGTTTATTGTAACGTGATACTACTTTTTAAACGGAAATATGATCTCTCTGTTTATATCGTCATAACAGTTGGAAACTGTTTCATATGCTAACGCCTGTTGCGTTGCGTAATGATGTAGTTCAAGATAATGACAGTTTTTCCACGGAAACTTTCCCCGAATGCCGTACCGCCCGCACACTGACTGGTCGGATGGTGTGTGTAAGCAATGGATGGTCCGCGGCAGGACTAATTCCAGCACTCGCTCTCCGAAATGACCGCTCGGACAAATATTCATCTTTATGACAACACATTTTCTGTTGAGCAGCAGTTTCCCGTAAACTACGGCAACAAAAATTTATTATTACGCACGCACCGTGTGCGCAGGTCGGTCCATTAGAGTGTGCAATATCTGCGACACTGCACAAACAGGTCGGCTGCAGTTGCGTAGGAGTTATGACCCATTGGGCGTACAGCTGCTGTACAGTTCCCTGCAAAAGTATTCACCCCGTTTGAAACAGCTGTTTCCCTGCGACCGCCAATTTACCAGGAATGAAAGCAGTACCACAGAGGTTATATTGACCACGTAGTTTCCAACATGAGGAGACCGAACGATGAACTCGTAAGATGTTGACTCGTAGGTCAGAGAATATAACACA
Source organism: Vandiemenella viatica (assembly GCA_031002005.1). NCBI lineage: Eukaryota > Metazoa > Arthropoda > Insecta > Orthoptera > Morabidae > Vandiemenella > Vandiemenella viatica. The sequence continues at coordinate 75,328,806 of CM061919.1, forward strand.
CCACCATATCTGTTCCTAAATTTTATAAACATCATGTTTATGACTCTTCGTTAACAAATAGATTATCACTAGGGTTCGGATCTTTAGGACGAGTCATATTTTTCCTGCCTTCTGTTTGAGCTCAAATGTTGAATTAAACACCGATTCAAAGTTTCTGATTGTATTTAAATGTATTTTATATAGCATAAATGCATCTTCAGACCATTTTCCTAGTTTCGGTCATATTTCGGTAGTATTTATGGTCATACGGTCAAATTTTGAGGAAAAATCTGGTAATTTTTTAGTAGTACCGGGAATTCACTAGGCATAGATGAGAAGAAATTAAGATAATTATGCACTGAACTGTACTTCTGCTATATAGGTGGCGCAAAAAAAAACTAATTTTCACTATGGTCAGAATTCACAAGTCAAGAATTAAGTTGTGCATTATTGTCACTCTCTAAACGTAATGTTCCGCCCGCCTTTTAATCTTGACAATGCAATAGAAGCATGCCTGTGTCGATCCGCGTCAATCAATATACCAATGAAATATCCTCAGTCATCGTTAAATCTGCAGTGGATCAATGAGTACCACAAGCCAAAAATAAAATTTTCTGGAAGTGCGAAGCTACGTAAGGAAATTTAGAGAATTTTACTACAGATGAGAGAGTTCTATTCTGTAAATTATCTTAAATTAAAGTGACTTCAACAAAACGATTAAAATATAATTTCTCAATGGTGCAGCGAGTGCACGGAAGCAAATTATGCTCTCTGGATGAAAGCGACACTACTAGATACATAAATGATGTATAACTGAGCATGTTTTGATGCATAATAAATTTAAATCTTTGGTCATATTTTGTCATTTTTAGGTCATATTTACCTATTTTTAAGGTCATATTTGCCTGCATATTTCTCTACTCTTTTGGTCATAAAGATCCGAACCCTAATTATCACACTATATAGTAAAGGGTCAAAAACCTCTAGAACCAATCTGGCTATAAAATGAACGTAATCTTTTTCTCCCTAAGGGTTTGATTTGAAAAACCAGAAAAATTTCGGATGAGTTTGAAGGGACATAAAAGTGTTAGATACAAGCGTTTTGTGTGGACAGACTACGCTCTATGTAGCAAAGGTGGCTGAAATACCTACTGAACCTATCTGTGAACCAAAGGTGTTTCACTGCAATATCTGAAGAATTTTTTGAATATGAAAGGAGTAAAAAACACGGACAGAGACGAACTCGCGGTTGTGTAGTTGTAATAAGAGGATCAAAGACGTGATCGCTTGATCCGTTCTGACTGATATACGAACGTGACCTGTATCGTACTCTCTTTGTTTTTTGGCCAACCTTCAGAATATCTGTTTAGTTGAATGGAGTTTGAAATGTGCAAAAAAAAAAAAAAAACAGATCTTGTGCGAACAGAAGCAGCCTTAATTTTATTAAAAAATAAAAAAGATTATAAGGAGTATCATGCTAACCAGCGGAAAAATACAACAGACGAACAATGGCAAACTTCCCAGCGTAGATATTCCATTGTCTCAGGTGAAAAACAAAAGAAAGTGACAGGGTGTTTTGTTTTGTCATATCATGATTTTTGGGTTAGTCTATTGGTGACCCTACTTATAGCATTATTTTGTTGTTATGTTTGATAACTCAAAAAATTCCTGATAAAAAAAAAATTAAGATTCAGGTGCATGCGATTGGTGTAACTGGTTGGACCTCCAGTGATTGAAGGAACTTGATTATTGTGACTTGACAGCATGATGCACAATGTCTACTCTCCAGAATTCCTCTACGCAGTGTGTATGAAGTCAGGGCATACGATATTGTTCACTGTAATCCGTCATCACATGATGACAGTCGACTCACTAGGCTATGTTTTCTTCGCAACAGAGATTTAATGGGCCGGATTTCGCCACCTTTCCTTCTTTCATCACCATCCTCCTGTTTAATAAAATGCGCTGAGTCCTAAGACTGCGCACCTCATAGATCGCAACCTTCGGC
>CM061919.1:75331792-75379788 GCA_031002005.1 Vandiemenella viatica
CCGTGTAGTACGCACATCCAAAACTCATACTTATCGCTGGTGTTTGTGCTTCGGAAATTCTCAGCATATTCCTTCCTCTCAGCAAAATACACTGATTGACTGTGCATGAAGTTTGCGCACATTCCACTTCTACCTTCTCGAAACATGTCTGAAATGTGCCCACAATCTTCTCTGTTTTTGCAATCTTTCACAGGCAGCTTACGAGTGAACCCGAGTAAACAAAAAAACTTCCCCTCTTGAGGGTGTCGTGGCCTAGAATAACATCGCCCCCTGCCTAGCACCCTCTTGAGGCCTTCAGCTTTGAACACAGATTCGGCATTCGTTCCCGTCCATCCAAACTCACACAAATATTGCAAGTCTCGTCTTTCGTGTCCGAAAATAGGCGCTCTCAGTAGCTTGGTTCATCTGTTCATTCATACCGAGTCCAAACACATGAATACACATAAGTCCCAAAGATCATTGGTCCTTTTCATCGAAAACCTCTCTTGCGTTTCGCCGAACCTGAAGCGCTCTGATCTCAGCTTTGTAATGCTCACGTGAATTTGACTCATCTCTTCTCCCAGTCAGGTCATATCCGCAGTGTGTCCCTTCTCCATTTCCACCACGCACATCTCCAGGTGGTCATCCCATGTTTCTTTTTCTTGTCTCACATTCAACACACACATTTGTACGTCCATCAACTGCTCCTTAGTGCGATCAACAACACTGGTTAGCTTTTCCTGGCCCGCCTGCAGCGTTTGCACATTCTCCTTATTTTCTCCAATTTTATTTTTCCATCCTGGCCGTCAATTCCTCCCTGAATGCTGACAATTGTTCATTGGTTTTCATCTGTTGTTCCCGAACCAAGCTCAAGCTTTCAGTTATGGATGTTAACCTTTCGTTAATGGGAACCAGAAGTTGCTGTATAAACTGCACGATATTCTGAGGCATCATAATTTTGCTAGTCTGGTTTTGCGACAGCGGCACGAAATGATTGTTAGTTTCCGAAATTGGAAGATAACTAGCAGTGCCTTCCCCAGTGGTCGTCTCATGAATGCTTCGATCAACATTTCCAACAACGGCGCTATCAATTAAATGACTGCGATTTCCCTCCATTGCGGATTCCTGATGTTTTGGCTCTGACGGACTGTGACTTTGTGCAATCCTGGTAGATTTTCCAGACCTCAGTTTCATCCACTCAGAAGCACCAAAAATTTCGCTATACTTATCCTCCAACAATTCAATATTTACGACAGTAAATCCGCATGTACATTCGACAAATTCTTAAACGCACAATTAATGAAGGAATGAATGCTCAATTCACTAGCTCTTACAAACTCAATTGCGCAGAACATAGAGGCTCAGGGCATTCGAAAAACACGGTTAGTGAGAACAATTTACAAACACAATAATAGTCACAGAGGATAGCCGACAGTCAAGCAATAAATTTTTCAATGCTGTGAAGGTCTGACATTTTTAGGAGAATGCATTCAAAGACTGGTTTCAAAACATTCTCCAACAATACCATCACCATCAAAACCAATAACCAATTAAAAATACAAGGACAACTCGAACAGAACCAACGACCATCTCTTTAGAATTCAACAAACGCTAAAGACACATCTTCCTTCAACATTGACAAACAAATTATGCAACATGACACAACATACAAATATATTCTGCACCAGCGACCCGTACAATCCATCGCTGGAATGAATACATTCTATCTACTAGCATGTCATATCCATGTCATATTACACACACACACAAAAAAATTCAACATGCTGGTTCAGTTTTCCACTGAAATGAACATTCAAAATTTAAATATTAATATGGAAAAGACACTCTTGCAACCGTTCATCGTTAGCCCCACAGCTTGGGTTAGCCAAATGTAATGTCAGCCTTTTTCTGTTCATAAAACAATGTTTACACAGACATTACTGGGTGGTTTCTGTGATCTAAAATCAGTCAGGGTGGGCGTCAGTTTTCGGCAGAGTTTCCTATCTCAAAGGAAAGTGCCTGTAGAAACCAAAAAAAAGAAAAAAGTGGACCACAGATTCCACACTACAAGCTTTAATTGATTCAATGACTTAGGGATGGAGGGTGATTAAAAAAACAGTTTACAATAAAACATTTAAATTGTTTTTACTCACAAAGTGGTCAGTGCATATTAAGGCTTTTGTGGATTTAAAAATTTCAGCATGAGAATTATCTCAGGGTGTTTACTGGGCTGAACGGGTTTGCAAATGTTCCTTTCTTGGTGTGTAATTACACGGGACGGCATCCTGACGGAGGTGGGCCACGTGAGGCGTCTTGCTGACGGCGGCTGCGACGGTGGCGGCTAAACGTGGCTCACACTCGGTCCTTCTTGCCCGAAGTCGTCAGTTGTAATCCACTGTCACCGCGTCGGTCCTCCACACCAGCATCTTCTTCCTCTCTCCAGCCAATCGGAGCCAAATACGCTCAGCCACTCGCCGCCTGGTGGGGCACCCTCGCAATAAACGAATAAAACAAGACGGAAATCAGATCACATGTGTCCTCACATGTGCTGGCAGTTTCTTGCGTAGGTCCACACCCACATTTTTTTCTTGGTCTCTCTCCATTTCTGTTGGAGCATAACACATCTCACCCCACAGAAGCAGCCCCCAGGGGTCTAGCAAAAACAACACACCATACTGCCTGGCTTCCTGCCTCACAGGTCACTCAGGATATCACAACACTGAATTAATAGCATATTCCATCCTCTGCTAAAATTTGTGACTGTGTCAAACCTGTAAAGGATGATCTGGGGCTAAAGACTCTGGGTCTGTGGCTCAGTGATGCCTGGAAGCCGGCTTGGTCCTTGCTAAGACAACCTCAGACAAGATTGGCCACCCAGCGTTGTGGGCGTAATACAGAGCTATGGTTGGTGGGTACTGCAGAGTGCGGTAGTGGCGGGGGGAGGGGTGCTAGCCTTTAAAAGGACACGCTAGCGCCAGAGACCAGCATTGCAGTTCTGGTCGTCATAGCATGACCACCAGGCCTGAAGATGACGGCAGCGTTTATCGCCGAAAGTTCGTCTTTTGACCACACAATGCAGCAACAAACCCATTAAGATTACATTGCAGCGACATGCTGGGAAAGCCTGCATTAATATATACCAGTGGTTGGCAAACTATGTCTCCCAAGTGGCTTGTGGTCATGGTCATCTTTTCCCTTCCATGCACTACTTTTCATACCTATTGTAATATCTTTCGATGCCTCATCGCCAGTATATGCCCTGTACACTACTATGACCCTCCTCATCTTCCTCCTGTCTTGCAATGAATCCCATTCCAGCTCCTTTATCATATCCGTCACTGATTGCATTCTGCGATAATTTCCAGAAACAAATCTAGCAGCCCTTTTTTGCACCATCTCCAACTCCTGTATTTGATACGTAAAATGAGAGTCCCATACTACACTGCCATATTCGAGCAATGGTCTAACCATAGTTTTGTAACCCAATTCCTTTACTTCTCTCGTACATCCCCTCATCACTCTCTCAAACAAGTGCAGAACTTTGAAACCTTTTCCTACCACCTGTCAAATGTGTCCTGCCCAGTTAAGCTTGTTATCAAAAGTAATGCCAAGATATTTACATTTCAAGTCTTCAGCAAGCAATTCTTTCCCCACCTTATATTCATAATTAACCTTTTGTTTTTTATTTGTGTATCTAATAAGCTGACTCTTCTTTGCATTTATCTTCATTCCATGTTTACCAACCCAACTAGATATCCTGTCCAGATCAATTTGCAACTGTTTACAATCCTCTATCGTTTTGATTCTTTTATAGAGCGTTATGTCATCTGCAAACAATCTAATTTCAGATAGTAAACAATCAACTCAATTATTCATGAGAATAATGAATAGAAATGGTCCCAATACACTACTCTGCGGCACACCCATTTTTACTTCCATTTCTTTTGATACTACATTTCCTACCCTAACTTCTGTTTTATACCTTTTAAAAATTCTTCTACACAGCAAATCACTTTCTCATCCACTCCAATGGTTTTTACCTTATTTACTACCATTTTATGGCTTACTCTATCAGACGCCTTTGACAGATCTAGTACTACACTATCAATTTGGCCTTGCTTTTGAAGATACCATTAAATTTCTGCTGAGAAAAAATACGAAAAAAATAACATGAGCGTTGCGAATTCAAAAGTGAATGATGTGAGTCTTTTGCATTTATTGCAAACACATATGACCTTCCCCTGTGTCTTATTTTCAAAGAAAGAAACTTACAAATAAAGCATGGCTTATTTGCCACAAGATACCCCGTTGGTTATATGCAAAAGAACTTCAGAAAGTCTGGGGAAAAAATCAACCATTGCATTTAATGGCTTGTTGCAATCTGCTAACATCATTAACATTGCCAGCTTTATAGTGAGCCAGAAAATTGCTATGAAAGGAAAACCATTTACAGATGGCGAATAAATTGAAAGCTGCTTTATAAATGTTACTAAAGAACTCTTCAAAGATTTTAAAAATAATGCTGACATCTATATAAAAAAATGAAATGCTGTTTGCAGCTAATAGCTACACTTAAGGACAGCTGGACTGATCTGGCTGTTTTTTAAATATTCATAATAGTCCAAATATGGTGTTTAGAAAAGAAAAATTGAAAAAGTTGCCTGGAAAATTTGAAAAAACTAAAACTACTTTTCCTGTAGACCAATCTGGCTAATTATTTTAAATATTTGTAATAGTCTGATAAAAATGTTTTTTAAGAAAGAAAAATTGGAAAAGTTGCCATGAAAATTTGAAAAATTTGCGAAAAATAATTGAAAGTGCTTTTTTTTTATGTATGAATTTTGTTATTTTTTTTAAAAAATGTTCATAATAGTCTGAATTAAATTTTTAGAGTAGTTGATTGGAAAGATGGAAAATCTAAAAGTACTTTTGTATAGATCCATTTGACTAATATTTTTAAATGTTAGTAATAGTCCGAATAAGTGAAAAAATGGAAACTTTGCCTGGAAAACTGGAAAATTTTTATTGACTGATTTGCCTAATTTTTTAAAATTTTCGTAATAGTCTGAAAAAGTTTTTTTAGGGAAAGAAATGTTGTAAATGTTGCCGGAATAATTGGAGAAAAACTGAGTGTTTTTTTCTATTGAATTTTTGTACATAAAAACCATATCTCATGATCTGAACCAATGATGTACATAATTTTTTTTGTTTTGTTCCTGATGCTCCAGGTTTGGAAATTAAATGTATTCTATTAAAAAAAAAAAAATACAGGAAGATCTAGAGAAAAATCTAGAAAAGCACATTTCAGTCTAAATAGAAATAAAATTAACTTCTGTTATTATTTTTGTGTTGGTTTTGCAATCTGTCCAACAAATGTAGTTATTTTATTTTTATTTCATTGATATTAATTGAGAATGTGTTTGATGATATTGAACAAAGCATTACTCAATTAGTAATGATAGTGCCCAATTGTCCGATGCACAACATATTTAATCAATAGTTGAAACGTGAAAAACAATATGATTGAGATGCAGTGAGAGAATGAGTTTGAACAATTGTTGCACTGTTGAATCTGAAACAAAAATATGTCAATGGAATTTGTGGAGGGATTTCCTTTTGGACACTCCTGATGGAACCAAAAAAACTTTTTCAGTCTCATTGATTCTACTTCCACTTGCTCCATCAGGTATTAAAACGATGTTGTTGGAAGGTGGTTAGATATCTCATTAAGCATTCAAGTTGCCAATTGAATTTGCAAATCATTTAAACTCTGACATCCAAACTTTTGAAGAACTATGTGATGACCAAAGTTCTGCAACATTGCAAATTGATCATTGGGATGAATGTACGATTTGCACATTAAAAGTCCTTGTAGAAATTAGAACAAAAGATACAAGATCTGTGAAACAATCAAAACCAGTTTGGTGGTATGATGATTGAAATGTAAATAAAACACCTTGAGATTTCAAATTTCATGGAACAAAATAAATTATTTGTTTAACATGAAATTCTGACTAAATTTAGTGGTGATTTAAATTTTGTAACAAAACCTCATGGCTCCAAGTCGAGCACATTCCAGGCACATCGCACATCATTTCAGTGGTGTACTGCTGTTAGAATTCTTATCAAATGCAAAAATTTCCCATTGGTGTACTTCTGAATGTACTTCTCCTCAAATTGAATAACCATGGATACACTGTTAATAAATACAATAGTCACTCAGAAATATGTTTTTTCTCCTGTTTACACATTTTCAACAGGTTTTCACAACATGGACACAAATTTTTTTTATTATTATTATTTTTTTTTTAATTTGAACAATACAACGTCTGTTGGGTCAGCTAGTTTTAAATAAATTTGAAAGTATTCCATCATCTGCTAAGACAATAACAGAGAGAATGCCTAACATAGCCTCAAACTAATTGGTGAACAAGTTTAAGATATTAAATCAGATTCAGTCATATTAATTGCAGTAAATGAGTGTTGTGACACAAAATACAACTCAAGTTTGCCTATTCATCTGAGTGTCCTGAAGAACTTTCAGGATAATAGCAACTTTAAATGCCAAATGCAAGGAGTGGATATTGTAGGTACTATCTTTAGTTGTATGGATAAAAAATCAGATCCTATTAAAATTGTGTCAGTAGCAACAGATTGAGCCAATAGCATGTTGGGTTCGAAAAAGGATTGCTTGAATTTTAAAAGTAAAAATCATGATGTGATTAATTGTTACTTTTAAAATTAATTTTTACTGCATAATTCATCAGCAAAACTGTAGCATGAATGCTTCATCACTGTCGGTTTAAAGAACTTCTTAAGTGAAATAAACCGTGAATATTTAGATCGTCTTCTTTTTAACAACATACATTGGCTTTCAAGAGATAATATGCTAAAACAATTTGCTTCTTACTTAAAACAACTCAAACTATACCTTAGTAACAATAATAGATCAGTGGTGGTCAACCTATTCAGCAGCTGGGCAAAATTTTAGAATTAGAATTTTCAATCGGGCGGCGTTTACTACTTTGTTGGGAAAATACTTGAATATTTTTATGAAAGGAAAAGAAAATAATTAAAAATGAAACATTTTAATGAAGCATTAAAAATATAGTTATTTTAAAGCATTGAATTCGATTGGAGTGGTGCTGAGTGTTTTAACGTCTTATAGTTAAAGTTTGTAATGATCCTGCTGTGCATTGGCCATCCCTGGCATAGATTATCCAGAATTGTAAGAACGTAGTGGTTACAAAAAATATATTTTATGGTGGACATAATGATACAACTGAATCAACTTACCATTAAAGTGCAAGGTAAAGGATATATTGCATTTTCCCTTCTTGAAGAAGTTGTTTTGAAAGAAAAATGGTTCTTAGGCTAATAACTTATAAAGGGGAACCTTATTGCATTTTTAAATCTTATCACAATATCAACACGAAACCAATGTTAAAACCAATACTGACTTTTCAAAACAATTTTAAAATTGAACAAATCTTTTCTAAAGATAAGTCTTTCAACAAGTAAAAGAAACCTGGGCATTTATTATAAATATATTATACATAAAATAATCCAATGGGAACTGAACTATCAGGTATTACAAAAAAATTCTGAAATTTCGTTAGAAATAATATTTATAAATTTAGAATCTTCATCTAATATTTATTTTCATGAAAAAATAATGATTTATATTTTTAAATCGAAAAATAAAATCTGATTTTTAGCCTATTCCTCACCATCAAACAAAACACCAATCACAGCGCATGACATCATAAGTAAGGAAACAAGCTATACGGCACTGTGTTTTTTGCCACAAGACCCTTATAGTAGTAATTAGTTATAAGAGGCGTGGTAACGATCTTCTAAGCAGACATTGTTACAGATTATTTAAACCACTGTTATCATTAATCCAGAAGTTACTAAAGCAGACAGTCGAAATCTCCCGAGAGTGAACATAATAATGGTTGGGAATTTCTTTACCATTAATTTGGATTGCAGTGCTGCAGAGTTCCGAAGTGTGAAAACATATTTGTAAGTGCAGGGTGTTTGCCAGGAAACGCTATCGACCTACTGTCTTGCCGGCAGCATCTGATTTGTGAAAGACCAGCTCCTGCCAAACAGCTTAATGACCGGCGAGATTAAACAACAGCCCTCCACCAACAGTCAACTCAACTCGAACACGCCCTCGCTATGGCAGACAAAGCTGCATCTATTGTCGCTACTGGGATGCCTGTGCATACTGGCACAACCAAGACTCCACATTCATGCCCATCTGTCAGCGCCAAGGCAGACACCGCTGTAGCTACTTGCGCCACCGAGACGCCCGTGCAGACTGCCAAGAACAAGAAGGCGAGATTGAAGAGGAAGTGCATTGCAGCTGGCGCTTTTCCACGGGTAGTAGGCATCTGAGTGGAGGTCTTGCACCTTCCTTCTGGAGCTCTGAAATAGTCGTGGAAGGTGTCGGACCAGAAGACATGTCCATGAAGGTGTGGAGAAAACAACTTGATTGTGGAAATCCCAAGCAGTGGAAATTCACCATCACAGCAGTCCACCTGGATGAACTTCAGTTCAGCTGTGATATACTAACATGCAACGCCACTACTTTCAAGCAGGCCCTGACTAACTGCGAGCACCCCCCCCCCCCCCCCCCCCGTGGGAGTTGCGGCGTGGCCAGAGACACTTGTGTTTCCGACCCCGCTGGCCAGCGACTTCGACTGGGAGGAGTACGTCGATCACATCAAAAGAAGATTCAAGACCCTTGTTTTCAATCCAGTGACCGGCCGAAACTTCTAGGTGATGCCAATAAGGGAAACCCCATCGCCCTCACAGAAAGGCGAAACATCTCCACAGGACAGTCATTCGCTCTTGTCTGAGTCGCTACCAGCAGACTACCCTGCCTTAAGGGAAGGCCCAGTAACACCTATCACCGTCAACTATGCAAGGAACTTCTGTGATTTACTGGCTCTGCTGCAGCATAACATGAAGCTGCCTAAGGTCAGCTGGCCAGACCATCGGGATGATGATTCTTCCATCCTTCCCTGACGACTTCGCGGCAGTCATCCAGATCCTTCAGCAAAACTACATGTCATATGACATCATGACGCCTGGTCGTGTGAAGAAGACGTGAGGTGCCACCATGCAGACAGCAGACAAACCAATGACCACAGCGAAGCCGCCCTCATGTAAACTTGTCCAGTGTTTCAAGTGCCAGAACTTCTGGCACCATGCCAGCGAATGTACTGAACCAGTCAGATGTGTTCGCTGTGGAGGCAGTCATGAGCTTGCCACCTACAAGAAACCCCATGATAAACCCACTTGCTGCAACTATGGGTCTGGGCACGCAGCTTCTTACAGAGGTTGTAGATCATGGAAGCTACAACGTAAGAGGCATCCACAGCAACGCTGTGGGCCCACTACAAACACACAAGACTCCAGCGCCTTGCCACTGGAAACCACTCATCACCATGCAACTGTCACCAGCAGTCCTCAGCAGAGAAATACTCTCCACCATCATGAATCCAGCCGTGCCGAGAGCAGAGCCACCCAGTCATTCAACAGCCACAGAAGCAAGAAGTTTTGGACACAGAGGACGAGTCACCCAGGGGAGCTACAGCAATAGTCGTCGCCATGCAGCGACAGGTCCAGAGCTACTCGCGACTGTGAAGCAGTCCGCTACATACCACTAGCGACAACAGGCGGACTACAAGAACACTAAAAATAGAAGCTTAGGCTTCATAATGCAGCTGCTTCACCAACAAACCATGTTACTGACGGAAGTCATAACAAGTTACGCAAATAACCTGACACCACCATGAAAATGAACCTACAGAAAATTCGTGAACCATATAATTACTGCTGGAGACAATGTCTTCAGACAATATCCTCCACCTCTACCTGCCTACAAAGAAAAGGCAGTGACAGTGCTGTGTCGAACAGTCAAATCACGCATTCTAATGTGAACTTTTCCATTATTTAGAAATATTTCTTTGTGGTTTGGCTGATTTGTGACTTCAGTCTCTTACTAATCATTATTGTGTGTGAATGTTTCTTTGTGATTTAACTATTTTGTGACTTCAGTCTCTTACTAATCTGTACCGTGTGTGAGTGCAAGTTGAATTATGGTACATTATAGTCCGGAACAAAAAATATTCCTGTATGAAACGTATGTGAAAAAAAAAATCCTTTAAAAGGTGTCGCAGTACATCACATCTCAAATATCCTGGCGCTATACTGCCAGCTAAAACAACGATTCCCCATTTAGTTAAAAAATTAAGAGAAACGTGTAATCAGCCGTGGCTTGTGGTGCCAGATCACCCGATTTAAACCTTTGTGACTTCTATCTTTGGGGAAACCTTAACGGAAAGGTGTATGAAGGAAATCCTCACACATTCGAAGAAGTTGAAAACAAAATCTGTCAAGTAATAATGTCCATGGAGAGATGTGAAATCCAGCGTGTGTCTCGAAACATGTTTAAAAGATGTCAAATACACATTACGCAAGACGGGTGACACTTCCAGCATTTTTTGTAACGTAAGTTAATGAATTATGTAATATTTATATGCTTTCACATACTTGTACTTAATTATTTCTAAGTAGTTCCGTGGTTGACGGCCAAACTATGTGGGAAGCTGGCCACAAGCTCGCCGCGTGTTTCTTCATTGCGTTTCCTGGCAAACATCCTGTATTACAACTATTTGCCAAATTAACTGAATTTTGAAATAAAAGAAAACATAACCTCTACCAAGTGCAAATTCAATCTTTCTTATCAATGTCATGTGATTTTTTTTATGTATTAGCATATAGAATTAAAATTTTAATTTCTCGTATTTTTAGATGATCCTATGAAGATGATACCATAGGATATGCGCAACTTCGTTGTGATTTGGGTACTATCAAGTGCAAGGTGTGAATGAATCACAAAATTCGTTTGAAATGTTATCCATTGGACTTCTGTCATATTGCTAGTTGCAACCACTGATTCATATTTCTGCTCTTCGTTGTACATCAATTAAGTAATTTGTCTAGAGAAGATGTAGAAGTTTCGTATTATGCACCAACGATATGTCTTTCGGTTCATTATGACTATAACTTCACGAAACGCTTAAAATCACTTAATACTGTTGGAATAACAAATAGCAGATCAAGTTACTTTGCCTATATATGACGTCACACACGACGAGATCACGTGATATACTGTTTGTGCAGGAATTTAAACAGTTTTACATTTACACATGGTTTTATGTACTTATGAAGCTTCATTTAAGTAAAGTACTGTTTTTCTTGGCTAAATATATCCAAAAGGGACAATTTAAAACACTTTCTGAAAATTTAACCAGTCCCCTATTTTTAGATGTGGCTAGTAAATATTTACACAAATCAGAATTTATGTGTCTTGCTAATGAAATTGAAAATCTGGAGACAAAAAAAATGCGCTTTGCTTTTAGATCACATGTTAAATGCTATCAAAAATTTACAAAAGACAAAATTATCTTCAGTAGTTGGAAGAGTTCTCTAGATTCATAAAATGAGATGAATTATGCATTTGGTGTTTTTAATATTTTTTGCTCAGCAAACATGTACAAACAAATGTTTTCCAACACGATCCTAATTTAAAAAAAAAAAATCAAAAACCAAATAGCCCATGAGAATTTAGATTCCTGTTTGAAATTAAAAATGATAAGTAACACACCTAATATTACAAAACTTTCTAAAGAAATTCAAGCACATTGTTCTCATTAGTTAAAAAGCTTACTATTTATGTATTCTATGGATACGGGATAACTGTGTTTATTAGCACCTTTGGATCTTAGATTGTTATTAATTTTATGGCCGCCACCATTTTGACTTCTTCAAAATGGAAAAGGAAGGTTCATCAAGTAAATAAAATTCACTGCTGCTAATTTAAAGTTTGAAGCTTCACTGTATTCTCAGGAAAATTTTTATAAGTCCAAACAATCTATAGGCAATTGGAAATTCTTCACCAAAATAATTGACTGCAAGTTATGATAAATAATCAGACCATACCAAACCCTGTTACTAAATGAAAGTCACATTGAAAAGAAATGAAACAGTTCTGATGCACTACAAAATCTTAATATGGCAGCCCCTGACCATACATCACATGCTTCTCTTCCCACCTTTCAGCACCAAGTGCTCCACAAACTGACAACATTTCTGCTCCAGTGGTTTCCAGCAGAAGACAAGAATTAGTTCTTGTTGTTCATATAAGTAATCTCAGTACCATTGAGCAAAAATCCTTCTTCTGGCCAGTTAGGTGACATCTTGAAGTGTGAAAAATATGTATCCTTGCACCTACATTTCATTGTACTTTTTACTAAGTTGACTCCAAGTACTCCTGCTGATCTAAAACTTTAGCAGTAGCTAGTTTGATCTAAAAGTGTTAATTTCGATCCTTATAAAAAAATTTGTAGCTTTAATAGTTTGGCTGTAAAAATTATTTTCTGTTTTACTCAAAAACTGCTTCTTAGTTCCCCAGTTTTGCAGTTACGATGCCGAAACAACTTTTATTTTACTTCTAATTTAATGCTCTTTTATTTGGAACCAAGAACGCTGTGTTTACTATTTTCTAACAGTTTGACCGACAGTGTTGCAAAGCTATTGTGCAATCATAAATTTCAACCCCACTAATAACTTCTGGACATCTCTGAAACCTACTTTATATGATTCTACGTGTTCTAAAATGACCGTTGAGCAAATTTGAAGTTGCTACCTGTTTTCTTTGATTTACTATGAATTTCTAAAGTAAATGCTACTTCCGGATGATGCAACAAGCAATGATAGCTTGTTCAGACATGTTCTAAAAACTGTAAAAACCTCTTCTTTATTCCATCCCGATCAAAATACTACATATATCTTAGTGAGACTTATTGCGAACTGTTTCTACCAAATTATAGTGTGTTCTGAATATAGTTTACTCAAATGAATCTACGTTTATTTCTAAACTGATTAGTTTCACCTTCTCCCATGTGTTTAAAGTTTTTACATAATGCACGGAAATCAACCTTTATACTTTAGTGAGCGTGTAAGCCAAGTTTGAGTTATTTTATAACTGCAAAAATACGACTTCTAGAATTTAAAGTATGCAATTACATCTTAAAGCTTTCATACCGGCTTTTAACTATTAATGAATTCAAACTTTTTAGTAGGATTCTCCAGCTACATAATTTCTATCATCTTTTACTAGTTATTAATTTAAATGTCTCTAAAAATTAGGAAATATTTGCTTTTACAAAAATATTCTGAAACCAAATATTAAATATGCTGATCTTATGTTCAGTTTTTCTATAGCGGTTTAGTTAGATTTATAACTTGAATTGACTGTTTAAACTTTATTTAGTGCCTGAATTGACTGCGTAAAGGACTCTAAAGCTGCTGTACCACGTTGTTCAATTGAGCCCGCTGTTCTATAAATAAATTTTGTCACGCAGTTTGTGAAATTCTGCGTTAGCTTACAATGTAAATTATTTATGAATATATTATTTATATAATTGTATGTATGATGGTGTATTGATTATTTGATACATTGTATTAAAAATTATTTATTAAAATATAAACAGACCTATGGCTCTGATATATTTTATACCAACGCCTTTAATAGTGAAATTGGCTCTTTAGCTTCTAAAGTTTGCTGACCACTGAGTATAAACAAAAGTTTTTACTACAGTCAGTCCCAGTATCATCATTTGACATGATTATGGTTACCGACCATTTGGTTTTTGGCTGGACTGTTCTCTTCTAATGCAATTTATCCGGCTCACTACATGTATTTGTACATTACAAATACATAATAAACAAGTTATCAAACAAAATACCTAAACATTACTGTTGCTTCAGAAATGAGTGGTTGTAAAATCATGGGTTTAATACTTGGCTGCATAACGAAAATGATTACAATATGGTAAAATGTGTAAAATTACTTCCACTTTGAAATTTGACAACACAAAAGCCGTGAAATACAGTTTCATGATTGTAAAAATATTAATAAAAAATTAATTTACTTTTTATAACATAACTGGTTGTGAATATCTGAAAATTTGGCATTTATCTGAATGTCGAAATCTGAAAAGTTGGCAACCCTAGATACGACCGATGCATTCACGGTTTCCCAGAAGAGTCCTTATTCTTACTCCCAATAGCCCCCCCCCCCCACCTTAAGTCCAGAGATACTACTGCTCATTGCAATAGGATGATCCATAACCTCTTACCCAGTTATTCCTGTATCTTTCTGTATGGTTACATCCCAACAACTGGCACTTGGCGAGAGATGGTTTTGACAAATCCCAGATTTCAACATAAAAAAAAGATAAAACATGTCCCCTCCAGTCCTCTTTTTACCAGATTGTTCTCATAAACCCAAAAAAATTTAATAACTAGTGATATAACACTTAAACATTAGAAGTACAGAAAGGATGATTTCTGGTGCCCACGACATTGTTCGTGTTTGTAAAGAATTTTGATTGATACCTACCAACATGAAATCACAATAATGCATGATGGAAACTCGATGCTAATACCACACACAAACACCAGTGTTCTGCGCAGGGTATTTCTGGCTGCAAAGTGAAATATTCGGTCTCAATTGTCTTTGGTCAAAATATGAAAATACCCTCGGTCGGCTTCTTTCAAACTTTGTGTCTCTTACACTCCTACAGCTACTGACATGAGACCACCATAGTGCACAATTAAGAGACTTGAGGCTGCTGCCACACACAAACAACAGTGATCTGTGCTATGTAGTTGTGGGTGCAAAATGAAAAATAAGGATACATATGTCTTTGACTAAAATAACAAAATACCTTCAATCGAACACTTTGAACAGCCATATCTCTGACACCCCCACAGCTACCAACATGCAACCACATAGTATACAAAGGGAGGCTTGAGGCTACTGCCATACACAAGTACCAGTGCTCTGTGCAAGGTATTATTGGCTGCAGAGTGAAATTTAGGGACACAGATGTCTTTCGTCAAAATATGAAAATGTCCTTGTCGATCAATTTCAACCAGCTTACCTCCCACACACCCACAGCTACTGACATGCAACCACTGTCGTTCATGTTGGGAGACTTTATCATACTACCACACAAATATAGGGACACACACATCTTTGGCAGAAATAGAAAAATGCCATAGGTTGACCACTTTCAACCACCATATTTCCCACACCCCCATAGTTATCGACATATAACCTCCATAGTGCATGATGGGAGATTTGAAGCCGCTAGTACACACAAACATCAGCGGTATGCATTATATTGTTGAAGCAGTAAAGAGAAATATAGGGACACACATATGTTTGGTCCAAATATGAAAATGTCCCACATCGACTACTTTCAACCACCATATCTCCAAAATCTCCACAGCTACCAGAATTGGCCAACATTGTGCATGATGGGAAACTCCATGCTACTACCACATGTAAACAAAAGTGGTCTGTGCTTGGTAATGGAGGCTGCAGATTGAAATATAGGGACACACACGTCTATTTATATACTGTATATATAAGATTAGTAAATCAAACTCCTTAAAGCTAGGTACACCATCAACCAAAATTCCAACTTTCTTTCCAACATGACAGTCCAATCCATACAGAAAGACATGGAAATTGCTCTTAAAATCCCTCATTTACCGAGTCCTTTGCCAAAGCATTTAACCTGCAACATGAACATAATAACAATGTGAACTTTGACCCAATGAAAAAATTCCCACAACTCTGTTGTGAGTGCACAGCCCAGGGGTTCCAAATCAGTTTTTCCAAAGTTCCACTTCAAGGAAGAGGAAAACTCGCGTCACCCCACCTAAATTTGATGTGAGCAAGATAAGTTTTGTGAGACCCCTCCGTAATGCAAGAGGATGAAATATAAATATTTTTTTTTGAATCTGCCAAAGTTTTACTTATAAAACCTATCATTTTCACTGTAACTAAAATTAGTAAGTAGTAAATGTAATAAGGAATGGTAAAGAGATGGTTTTCTTTTTTAAAAAAAAAAAAAAAAAAAAAAAAGAACTAAATAAATAAATTTCAAGATGAACTCTTTAATTACTGTTTCATAACCCAGATATGCTATATCTTCTTCAATTTATAAGACTGTCATAACTGAGACTTTCCTCACCACTTAAGCAAGTTTTAATTAATTTTAGTTTTGAAAAACCACTTTCAGCGGAGGCAGTATGATTAACAAAATTCAAATGACAATATACATATTGTCAGGATCATAATGGATATATAGGTTTATTGAAAGGAAATTAGAATATTTTATTGGAATTCATTTCAGTAGCGAACAGGCCAGTCTTCGCACGTGCCGAGCTGAGCACATTGTTGTTTGTTAGGAATGTGCCGAGACGCTGACTCGATCGATATTACTAGTTGGAACTGACTCTCTGACGTCAATAAAGTTCACCTTCGAGGTAACAACGAATTATTAGCTCACTCTGCGGGCAGTCATCGAAGAGTAGATAGCTCAGTTTCCGCGGGTAGCTTTCATCAACCAGTATGGGTTTCTAACAGTAAAACAGACTCTCGTCGCTCAAGTCTGTTCACCATGTAGGCCCAGCAAGATCATGGGGGTGGCATACCATCAGCCACTTAGCTTGCCATCCAATCATACAACAATCCATTAGTCTACAAGTTATTACTCAGTCAGACGCAATTAGCATCTTAGATAGGCGCTGTTAGGAGGATCCTCGCAGTCATGTTATCGGCTGTATGTTCACGGCTTTCAATTACATTAAATGGGACCTCATAACTGCTAGATGCTTGTTATCATTCATAATAGGATAGAATCTCAGCTGGTAATCTAACACGTACCAGCCTTCCCCTATGCTGGTTGCCGAACCTACTAATCAGCTGGTGTCATATTATTCCTGACAAATTACATTTTATTAATTATCCCACAAGACACAAGAGCTCAAGATCATCAAGATAGAAGAGACTTCTACAGCTGCAAGAATGCCACGAGGTTAGTTAAACTCTCCTCTAGAGTCGCACCACAGTTAAAGTCCACAACGAACCCAAATCTATCCCTCGGCTACCCTGTCAGTCCTGTTAGTCAGATAGGACTCTTACACTGGTGTCAGGAGTGGGATTCATCATGTTGTGGTACACTGACGATCAAAACTGTGGGATGGAGTCAAAATTTGGACTTCTAGACAGGAATACCTTCATAGGCATTGTAGCAAAGAAGTATTCTGGAGTGAAATTGGATGGTCAAATAATAAACATGGTGCAGACGTTCGAAAGAGAGGAATGGTCATAATGTTAATCAGTTACGGCAGAAGATATCAGCGATGGGGCAGCATCAGCCTGCTACACAAGATCAGCAGCAGACAGCAGTCGCTGACGGGGCTGGTGTTCCATGACGAGGGCGGGGACATCGCATAAACAGTGGCAGTACCAGCTTCATGACTACAGGCAGATCCGAGGGGCAGCAAAGTTCCAGAAAGCAGAAAAGTGGTGTGTTTTAGAGGCATACATGTGTAGCAATAAATTTAGGAAAATTTGTGGGAAAATTGTGTGATTTTTTAAAGTTCTAAAGTGTTTTCATTGAATCGAAGTTGTTAAGTAAATTCATGATAGTAATTACACAGACGCTTAAGTATGAGTAACTCATTGGTTTGTGACAGTAATAATACAAAAAAGTCTCACAGTATAGAGATCAGTCAAAAAATATAGGGTCAAAATTGCGAAATTTAAATCTCTCGGTCAATAGAACAAAAGATGAAACACAATCAATTAAATTGCCTGAGTTCAGATCGATATAAGCGGGTAAATCGCAAACTGGAAAATCAATCATTCAGTTTCAAAGTTTTAAAATCATGTATTCTGATGAACTGTAGTTTCAAATGAAAGAATTGCTTCCAAATAATTTGAGGAGTCTTAGTAAAGATTATTATAAATTTCACCATAAGATTTTGTGATTGTAGTTACAATTCTGATCGAATGGATCCACGAGCAGAGCGGTAACTCATTAAAAATTGTATCAGAATATTAATTTGATTAAAATGTGTAGTGTAAAAGATAAAAGTATGGAATTCTTCTCTAATTCAGAAGCAATATAAAGTCCAAAATTAGCATTCTACATTACTTCAAAAATAATTTAATGTGTTTTATATATTCTGTGAATGTTAACATAAGATAGAATATGGGTTAAATTGAATGCACGATGGTATAAAAAGAATGTCTCAATGGAAGAACACTCATTTTGCTTCAGTAAAATCAAATTCATCTGGAGTGTTGAAAATTTCATTAAACTGTCTAATCTGGTGTTTTTTAAATGAAGTAAACGATAGTAAAATGTGTTTTAAGTAAGTAAGACTTAATGTGTGATCTTGTCTTAAAAGTGTACATCTCCAATAATTTATAAAGTTCCATAAATTGTGAATCGAAGTAATCATTAGTTAGAACATTTCTTCAGAAAGGATTGCATAATTTTAATGTCGTAAATGTTCTTTAATAGCCAAAAGTTATCTTGGTAAAATGGCACGATAAAGAATACTTGATTGACTGAATACGAAAAATACACCCATTAGTATTTTGTTCTCTTTAACTATGTTCAACGATAGAAGGGCAAAACATTTTGGCCAATATGATATATGAAATACAAAAATATTTTTCCAGAGGCAAAATTACAGTTCAAATCTGGTAACGGAACGGAAAATACATTTCGTGTTGTATTTTTTAATTTATCTCAAATGGTAGATAACAGTTAGGAAATAAATTATTCCAACAAACAGTGTTTCTAGAGTTAACTTCAAAATAATATAATCAGATTATCTCCCAAAAAAGTAAGATGTCGCGAATTGCGGTCATAAGATTTGGTTGAACAAGTTAATGTTTTGACCGAAGGTACCCGGACAAAGCTTTTAACTTCAACAAAATAAATGTAAATGTTAATCTGAGAAAAATGTACTGTTTACCAAAATAATCGGAGCATTCTCGTTGTTTCGGGGAAAAGAGAGTAACTCTCCTTTATTAAAAAATAGTGGTATCTAAGAATAATTATTTTTTACCATTTTAGAATTATTTCAATTCATACATTTGATGATTTCCCAATGTGCTATAATATTCAGTTTAGTTAATTTCTTGTAAGAAAAGATTTAACACAGTCTTAGAGTCAGAATAATCATTGTTTCAGTATTGGAATTTATTTGTGTTACAAAAGCTTGTCCAGTTGATTAGCCCGATAGTGTGAAATTACGAAGCGAAATAAAGTGAAGCATGGTTTTATGAATATATTATGAGCAGATACAGCGGTAAGTCCAGTATTTGTTGGTTAAATAATTAGAAGCATTTGTTGGTTAATTAATTAGAAGCATAAGTTGATCTGTCAAGAAAAATAAACAGAGAAAAATAAGTGTTATAATACTGCGTAGAGAAAAAATTATTGTTGTTTCAATTAAATAAAAGCTTGGTGGTGTCGATGAAATGACGTTATTAAATAACCAAAAAGAGCCGGCGCTAGGATTCTCAGACCCCATTCTTAGCAGTGACATAACTGGTTGGGGCTCATGGAAAATTAATTGCATGGGGTCATTCCTTAGGCCAGATAGGTGACCCTTTTTTTCCAGCAATCAACATCATCAAACTGAAATAATACGGATTTCACTATCTCTTCTCTACTTTCCCACCTTGTGTCTGATGTAGATAGTATCATCATCAAGGGTTTCCTGCTATTCAGCAGGCCCATGTACAGTGACAGCCTTCCAAGCCTCCCTCTGTTCCGCCATTCTCTTAGTCTCTACATATTTCCCATTTACTGTGATGTCATCAATCATTTTCTTGGTTCGCCGACCTCTTCTTTTCCCTCCATTTACAATCCCCTCCAGAGCAGTTTTAAGCAGGCACTCATTCCTCAAAACATGGTCAATCCAGTTCCTTTTTCTGTTCCTTATTGTTTTTATAAGGGACCTTTCCGGCACTCCATCATTCCTTACTTTGTCTTTCCAACTGATTTTCTCCATCCTCCTCCATATCCACATTTCGAAAGCTTCCAACCTCTTTAGATCTTTTTTCGTAGCATCCATGTTTCTGCCCCATATAGTCCTACACTCCATACAAAACATTTAGCTAATTTTTATTCAGCTTTTCACATAAGAAATTTTTCTTTTTATTTAAAACCTCCTTTGCCATTGCTATTCTAGTTTTCACCTCCTTGCAACTCATATCACCACTCAAAATACTCCCAAGATATTTGAAGGACTCCACTTGCTCAATTGTTTCTCCTTCTTGCTCAATTGTTTCTCCTTGTAGCATTATCGTCATTCCTTTCTTACTCCTTCCCATCATCATACATCTAGTTTTATTCCTATTGATTCCCATTCTGAAATCCTTACACTCATTATCCAAAGCCTCTAAGACACTTTCTGCCAGCAAAATCATGTCATCAGCAAACCTTATGCAGTTAATCCTACATCTCCCCATGCATACACCTCCTTTACTTCTTACACTTTTTTAAATAATTTGCTCCAAATACATGTTAGATAATATGGGTGACAAATAACATACCTGTCTTACACCTCTTCCAATATTTCCCTCTTCTGTAAGATCATCCCCTACTCTCACTCCTTGTTTGATGTATAATCTACTTACTAGCCTTATTAGTCTTCTTTGCTTCCAATCAATTCCTTTATTTTTTTGAATGTCCATTAACTTCACTCATTGCACTCTATCAAAAGCCTTTTCCAGGTCTATGAAAACCGTGTAAAAATCTCTTTCCCTATCAATGTAGCTTTCACCTATTGTTCTCAGCAAACCAATAGCATCTCTTGCGCTTAGATAGTATAGTGAGCTTCAATTTGCCTCTGATTAATCCCCAGTGCTTGCAGTATATTGAAAATACCAAATAAAATTTCTGAACCTTTGAGGCACGAGGCCATTGGTGACAGCCAAATCACCCACGCCTTATGTCACTTCTGCATACCCCTAATTGCTGAAATGATAAATAAAAAATAAAATTAGTTTTTTGACATTTATTACAGTAATATAATTCATACACAGACAAACACACAGTACGATTATCTTAAAATATATTTTTATTATAGTAATTTATTTGTAAACTTGTATTTTTTTCAACTGTCTAATTGATTAGCAAATAGATTACTGCGCATCCCCTGAGGGACCCAATGGTGTACCCCAAATACTGTGCTGGTTCACTCACTTTGTAGACACTTTGTTGCTACATCAACAATGTAATTCGTGGCACCTACGGGTTAGCTGTTACTGACTCACACACAGACTGGCATAACATAGAAGGGCGCACCATGTGTAATTTGTACTTCCCTTTTGAGTCAAGAAAAAAATAGGAATGAACATGTCCATGACACGTAGTGTCCAAAACAAAGCGTAAGGTCCTTCACTGTATTGAAGTAAAAACAGTTCACTCTTACCAGTAATGAGAAACAATCACAGACACAGCAATGATTGAAACATGAGAGGCGTGCATGTTGCTGGAACAAGTGCTCTTAATTTGTGCTACCCACTAACAGTACTTCATTTCCTCAAATTCAGCTACATTTCTTTCTTCATATAACTCCTTTTCTTCTTCCTTCTCAGCTTACAGTTGATTTCTTCTCCTCCTCTTCTTGGTTAGATTTTTTCCTTTGTCAGACACGACATCAGCAAACTCCCCTACATACATAATGGCACCTTAGTGCGGCTATAGAGAGAAATTTTAAACACAATTTGATTGTAAACAAGTGCACTGTACAGTGTTTTAAATGAAACTACCAAAAACTGGATTCCAGTGTCACGTGCTAGAATGACACCATTGTAAAGTGAATCAGTATCAGTTTGTACTTAGCATACCCATCAAATCAGTTTTTTTGAGTTTGCTATGATCAACTTTATTGAACTTATTAAATACTGAGTTCATTTGATTATACTACATGTTTAAAAAATTAACATTTAAAGCTCAACAGCAATAAATGTATCTTCATATTTCTTTTGGCAGTACCAATTGAATCCTCAAAGGTTTTTGCTACTTCTTTTAAAAGCTGTAGTCCATCAGTTCCTGGTCCTTCAACTATTGGAAATTTTTCTACCTCCCCATCCACAGCATCGGGAATATTTTTTTCTGTTCCCATTTCCTCTCTAAACAAACAAAATAAATTGGCATGTACTCCTTTCCTTCTCTATTACTTCGCTCTTGCAAACATCTCTTCTTTCAAATAATGAAAACAAACATCTACTTCTTCCTCTTGCCATGTCATAACCTTCTCACTAAAAGTTCATACATCTTCAAACATATGTTGTCTGCTCCCCTTTTTATTGCAGTTTCTTCTCTTCCTACCATCTACTCTCTCCTTGTAACCCTTGAGTTTGTAGCAATATTGTTCTGGCTCCATAACCTTTGATTGCATACTTTTCTTGCAAAGCCTTTTTCTTAATTACATCATAAATATTATCTCGTTTTCTTTCAAAGCATGCATATTCCAATATTACACCCTGAATCTCGACTGTAAGATCATCCCTCTTTTCAAAATATTCACTTGTTGTGAGAACTGAGCTGTAAATGACATCCAGGACTTGTAACGTTACTAGTCCAGGATGTAGATCTTCCTAACACTTGTTCATACTCCTTGCAAATACTAATGTCATCAGGTGTTACCATGTTGTAAATTTATTCCGTTATTGCTTTCATTGTTTGGGTGTCCTATGTAGCAAAGATAGAAGAGAGGAAAGCTATCAAAATTAAACCACCAAAGAAATCAAGAGATTGTAATAAAATCTGTATTTACAATGCAACTGACAAATCAACAATACAAGCTTCGTCCAGGTTTCACTGATATCTACACAGCAAACTGACCTATTGGTTTTTCATAAATTGGATCAGGTGTTCTATATTTAATTTTTCTTTTCATGAAGTTTAGCCTTTCTTCAGTTGTTCACAACTGGACTTTGACTGCCAGTTTTGTTTACATCATACTTAATACTAGGGTGTTTTCAGCATGTCACTTGCTCACTGAGAATTGTTCCATAAACAGTTAAGAGAGAGAAATTTGAGTAATTACTTAATAGCATGGGCAAATTACCAAGAGGAAGAATTGACTGATTATGAGCCAGAGGAAGAAAGAATCTAAGAAAGTTTTGTGACACAAATGTATTTTGGAAATGATGATTAAGGAAGGAAGTTTTGGCAAGAAGTTCACTGAAAACAAATTATAATGTTTTAATTGACATAACTTTTTGATCAAGCTATGTAAGGAGAATGAAATATATATATATTTAACTCATAGCTTACCATTATGTGCTGAGTTTTATGTCATCATTAAACATTAAACAGTAAATTTTTTAAAATAAGCTGAGAGTGTCCCAGTTTATTTTTAATCTTCCACAGACTTATTAACCAGCATCTTTTGTTCAAAATCTTACTCATTGTGCTTTTCCCCTGTTACCAGTTTCTACATACATAGATCTGTAGATTAGCCATGCCTGTATGTTTATCTGAACTGGCACTATGCCAAAACTACTGAACCATTTTGGAAAGAGTTTCAATATTTGAAAGCTTTTAGTTTATCTTAAAATCTGTGGTGTATCTCATTACTCTATTTCACCAAAGGATGAAACAAAAAATAATAACCTGAACAAAATTGCACCAAAGATTTTTAATACAATTCAAACTAAAAATTTTCACACCATCAAAGACAAAAATCTCACAGGTAGTTTGGGAATTCACTTAGACACTGCTCAGTGACTCTTAAACATTAATATTATGTTCAACGACTTTCAGATATCAATATTAGTTTATTATAGATAATGAATGACTTCAAAAAATTTTACATCTTTGCACAGAGTTTGTATAGTTCATCAAAGAAAAAGCCTGTTGTGTTTTGGCTGTGCATCACTTAAAATAAGAACATGATTTGTTAAACCATCTCACAAGAGATCCAATCTAAATTTGTAAATATATAATTCAAATTATTTTATGTGCCTGTAGCCATCTTTTTTGTAATAAAAAAAAAAAAAAAAGACTTAAAATATCCTCTGGTGATTTCTTTTGTTAATATTTGTCTACCTCTGGTGATGAAAAACTTCTCCTCAAATACCTAGGTCTGTGCAGACAAAGCTGAAGGCAAATGTTAATTTTGGATATCTAAATCTACATCCGTACTCTGCAATTCACTAATATAGTGGTTGGCGGAGGGTGCTTTGCACCAAAAATAACTCTGGGCTTTCCAATTTCAAATAGCCCTAGGAAAGAAACAATACTTATAAGCATCAGTACGGCATCTTATATCTCTAATCTTATCCTGTCATTATGACCTAAATAGGTTGGCAGATAAAGTATTTCTTTACAATCTTGAGCATTGCTGCATGTCAGCAATGGTAATTTTTTTTTTATATTAGCATAAAGCCACGTGGCTTTATGCTAATATAAAAAAAATATTTCTTTACACTCATAAATGAAAGAAGAATTTCGCATATTTGCCAACAAATTCACATGAAACTGACATCATCTGTCTGTCAGACAATCCCACCTCAAGCTATGTATCAATTCTATGATGCATTCATTAGGGCAGTAGCAAGCCGTTACAAATCGAGCAGCTCTCCTCTGTACTTTTTCTAACATGTCGGTCAATCTGTTCCAATAAGGACCTCAAACTCCACAACAGTAATCCAAATGCAGACACACAAGATTGGTATAAGCTATTTCCTTAGTACGAGCATTGCAATTCTGCACTATTTGACCTATGAATATTAACTTAGAATTAGCTTTACCCTTAATTGAAGTTATGGGCTGGTCCCATTTCATGTTGTTTTGTACTATTACCCCGAAAACACAGAATCAACCATTGGCAACAACTGAACTATTCACAGAATACTCGTGAGCAAAAGGTTCTTTTTAAGATTAATTATGAATCACTAACAAATTCTTTGGCAAAAGAAAAATGGGAATCTGTTCTAATACAACAGGATGCTCATAAAGCAACACACTCCTTCATCCAGATACTAACACAGCATATCATAGACCATACCACTTATATAAAGCAGACTAGGTCAAAATTTAAAAAAATTACTCCATGGATCACTGCAGGTCTGATAACCTCTATAAGAATCGGAGACAAATTACACCAAACACTGGTAAAGAGAAAGTCCACAAATCATTCCGTGGCAGAATTGGAAAATCTTACAAAGAGATATAAACTATACAGAAACTGGATAAACAGGCTAATCAAAATTACAAAAGAAAAATACTACACCAAAAACATTATGATGGACCCTAGTAACACAAAAAAATTGTGGAAAAACATCAATGAAATAACAGGCAGACAGAAAAATAAAAAGTTACCTATTGAAAAAATTTACATTAATGATTCACAGCAAACGTCAGAACCCATCAACATAGCAAACAAATTTATGGAATACTTCAGCAATATAGGCCTACAACTCGCTGAAAACATCAGAAGTACAAACGATAAAGCCACAAACAGTGTCAGGTACAGTAACATCCCAAAATCCCAGATGCAGTCAGTTTTCTTCCCTCCCATAACAGAAGCAGAAATAGCAAGTCACATAGCAACACTAAAGAATGAATCTGCAAATGGACATGACAATATCAGTAGTAAAACTCTGAAGACTGTGAATAAATTTATACTGCAGCCACTGAAATATATTTTTAACCTATCTTTAACAGAAGGACAGTTTCCAGATCCATTTAAAATAGTTATCATTATACCAGTCTATAAGCAAGGTGATAGGAAAAAAGTATGCAACTATAGGCCAATTTCTCTAACATCACATCTCTCAAAATTACTAGAAAAATGTATCAAAAGTAGATTAATGAAGTACTTGGAAGAATTTAATATACTTTCAGAAAATCAGTTTGGCTTCAGACCAAATGTAAGCACTCAGGATGCTATATACTCATTGACAGATCACTTGTGCCAGATGGTCGATAGTTCTAAAAGGACAATCTCAATATTTCTAGACTTAAAAAAAGCATTTGACACTGTTGACCATACTATACTTCTCACAAAACACGAAAAGGTTGGTATACGAGGAACTCCCCTAAAATTCTTTAATAGTTTCCTCTGTAACAGAACACAGATGGTACGAATTGGAAATACCATAAGTGAAGCCGCAGAAGTCAAAGTAGATGTTCCGCAAGGAACGGTACTAGGCCCAATTCTGTACCTGGTTTACATAAATGACCTCTGTGAACTAAATCTCAATGCAAAAATCACTTCGTATGCTGATGACACAGTTATAACGGCTACAGGTAACACTTGGGAACACAGCTTCAATGCAGCCCAGGAAGCTCTAAACACTGTTCAGAAATGGTTAAACCATAATCTGCTAACTATAAATGAAAGCAAAACCAAATTCGTCTGCTTTTCACACACTGTAGCTACACAACCACTGGACCATCAAACTCTGATACTCCACAAACCTACATGCTATAGTCATACAGAATGTAACTGTGTGAAACTACAGAAAACAAAAACCATTATGTATCTAGGCATAGAAATAGACTGTAATTTGAGATGGAATCGCCATGCATCTAACTTAGTTACCAAACTGCAGAAGCTTGTTTATATATTTTTTAGAATAAGAAACACTCTCCCAATAAAAGCCTTAAGAACTCTCTATTTTGCACTAGTTCAAACACACTTACAATATGGTATAAACAGCTGGGGAGGAATACTAGATACACACTTGACTCAGGTCAACAGATGTCAAAATTATATTCTGAAAGTGATGTATAAAATGCCATACTCTTTTCCAACTTGTGAGTTGTACAAACAAAGCCAATTGCTAAATGTCCGCCAGCTGTTTATTAAAAAAATAGTCATGTACATACATGCCAACATAAAAATCTTCAGCACTAGTGACCAACCACACTTAAAAACTAGACTACAAAAAAGAAGTGGAGCATACATCCCTCGCCGGAACACTCTACTAGGGCAAAGATATCCAAGCTGCCTTGGTCCACGTATTTATAATAAATTACCAGAAGATATTATCAATAAGCCGAAAGAAACCATGAAGAAACATATAACTACATGGCTTTTAGACAACCATGACTCGTTAAATGAACTAATAAACTTCCATTACCTGATATAAACAATATTTATATATGTATGTACAAATAAATTTTGTTATGTCAAACCATATCGAACTAATCTTTATAATGATTGTGTTACTCACATGTTCCAATGATTGTTATTCACGCACAGTCATGTATAGTATATCTCTTAGATCCTAAGTCACTGTAAATATTTGTATTGTAAGAATCAAGCTACCTGCATCATGAAGCCCACACACAAGTTTTACCTTATGTGGGATTCACAAAATCATCTTATGTACTATAAAATATATTAAAGCTGTATCATTGTCCTTTGTGAATAAAAATAATAATAAAAAAATAATAAATCAGTTACGTGCATTGCTTTGCACTTTTTGCAGTTTAGTGTAAGTTGCCATTTATGGTACCATGCTGAAATAACATCCAAATCCCACTGAATTTCTAATCAATCATCAGAGCATCTTACTTTCCTATAGATAACTGTGTCATCAGCAAACAATCATATCCTGCTATTAATGATGTCACCGAAATTGTGTATAAAAAATTAGGAAAGAAGTGGTCCTATTACAGTGCCTTGAGGTATGTCCAAAGTAAGATCTAGATTAGAAGAGGCTTCCCAACCAACAACGACAACCAACCAGTAAGAAAATCTCGCAACCATTGACAAATCTGATCCAATATACAGTACGCTTGAATTTTTTCTACAAGTCGGTTGTATGGCATGGACTCAAAAGCTTTGTGAAAATCCAAGAAAATTGCATCAACTTGTGAACCTGCATTAATAACTTTCATTACATCAAGAGAAAAGAGGGCCAACTGTGTTTCATACGAATATGAGAAAAGTTTTTATAGTTCCCGCATATTTGTTTTCATGAGACTTCTAGTTAAAGCAATTTACTGTAAAGATATATAGCCATCTGACATCATTATTTGCTGAATATCTGTTCCTTGTACTTTGCATTTATGTAAAAACATTTCCTTTTAAAACTGTGGCTACCTTTAATCTGATATATATATATATATATATATGTGTGTGTGTGTGTGTGTGTGTGTGTGTGTGTGTGTGTGTGTGTTTCCGTATATTTCACTTTTCAGCCACTACTTCCGAATACAGATCACTGGTTTTTGTGTATGGAAGTAGCATTGAGTTTCCTGTCGTGCACAACATTGGCCGAATGCCGATAGCTGTGGGAGTGTGGGAGATATGATGGTTAAAAGTGGTTGATGTAGGGCACTTTCATATCTCTACCAAAGACGTTTGTTTTCTAGTGTATCACTTTTCAGCCAAAACTATCTAGCGCAGATCACTGGTGTTTGTGTCTGGTAGTAGTACAGAGTCAGCCATCGATCACAACATTGGATGAATTTTGGTAACTGTGGGAGTTTGGGAGATAATGGTGGTTGAAATTGGCCGATCAAGTATATTTTCGTATTTCGACCCAAGACATGTCTCTCCGTATATGTCTATTTGCTGCCACAACTACATAGCATAGACCATTGGTGTTTGTATGTGGTAGTAGCATCGTGGCTCCTATAGTGCACTATGGTGGTTAGGTGTTGGTAACTATGGAGGTGTGGGAGATATGGTGGTTGAATGTGGTCAACCTGTACCACTTTCATATTTCTACCAAAGAGGTATGTGTCCAGGTGTATCATTTTTCAGCCAAAACTATCTAGTGCAGATCACTGGTGTTAGTGTGTGGTAATAGCACAGAGTCACCCATCGATCACAACGTTGGCCATATTCCTATTCCTACCAAAGACGTGTGCCCCTATATTTCACCTTGCAGTCAGAAATACCAAGTGAAGACCACTGGTGTTTGTGTGTGGTAGTAGCCTGGAGTCTTCCATCATGCACTATGGTGTTTGCATGTCGGTTGCTGTGGGGATGTGGTAGATATAGTGGTTGAAAGTTAAAAAATAGACGTGTGTCCCTATGTTTCACACCATAGCCAAAACTATCCAGCACAGTCCACTGGTGATTGTGTGTGGTATTAATTTGAAGTCTCGCACTGTGCACTAAGGTGGTGTCATGTCGTATGCTGTGGGGTGTGGGAGATATATATGGTGGTTGAAGTTGGTTGACAGAGGCACTTACATATTTCGACCAAAGACATAGGTGTCCCTATATTTCACTTTGCAGCCATAAATACCCTGCAGAGATCACTGATGTTTGAGTTTGGTATTAGCCTTGAGTTTCCCATCGTGTGCTATGGTGGTTATATGTCGGTAGCTGTCAATAAAAATTCTTTACAGTCACGAATGAAGTCGTGGGCATCAGCTAGTTTGTTATTAATTTGTGTTTGTTATATTTTCAGCAACTCCTCCTACAGCAAAAGAGAGCTGAGAGATGGCAAGCATACACAGAATACATTAATGATATAGTTTCATCTGGTATTCTAGGAACACTTCAGTGCTGGTAAGTATTGGCTTTGAATACTATTATTCTTCCATCTGACAGTTATAAGAGCCATTATGATTCATACGTTATAGCAGATACAATACAAACATAAAAATGTAGGATAGTTTTACACATTACTCATTTCAGGAATAATGTGACTCAGTCAATACAATACAATTCTTTCATTTTCCATAGATCCAAATATAAGAGACTGGCTCTGTGGGATGTTGAAAAATGTAAATTTACAGATAAACAATTGTATAACGAAATAGGTAAAAACATTAGAAGATGTTAAGTCACAGCATACATGGTACATTAATTGTGTCAGCTACATTTACAGAAACTATTGGCAATTATTCTTTAGATGCCTTAGAAATAAATTCTTCAATGTAGTAGAAGGACTTGTCACTTAAAAATTCATTTAATTTTTGTTGGGTATATTCTTATAATCTAATAGATATTTAAGATGTGTTGAGAGCTTATTGAAGATACGTATATCTGAACAGTGGACTCCGTTTTGAACAAATGACAACTTCTGATCCTTGTGCTGACCATTTTTACTTTTAGTGCCATAATTGTGTATTTTATTATTTATTTCAAATAGAGTATTACTTGTGTTTAAAAAGTACATTATTGTGTACTGGCCTCAAATTCTGTCATACATGATGGGTTTAATAGAGTGTTCTGGTAATTAATTTCTTCGCAGTTACTTAACTAAATAGAATTTTTACAAAATAAAGCTCAATGTAATTTCTGGACCTTTATGCTGTAGCAAAAAATTTCAATTGTCAACTTGGTCCAGGTTGTATTTCAGACATCCAAAAATCAAAGCTTCAATCACACACAAATTAAGCATGGCAGTTTCCTCATGCATCGCCATATAAACTTGATCCAAAATCTTTGTGTGTGCTTACATTTTTCTATCTTATTATTTGTGATAAAGATCAATGTTTTAACTGCTGACACAACTTACATGCATCTGAAATAATGACCCCAGTGAAAATGAAGGATGCTAAAAATAAATCTTAACAACTTACATCATGCCATCTAATATTAGTTTTAATTGTAGTCTAGGCGGTATTGATTTCGATCAGTGTGGTACTTCTGTTATTCAAATTGAAGTTATGATTAAAGTAAAAAGACACCAATGAAAACAATTTAAATTATTTAAAAATAAATTAATTTACTCTTGCTCTCTGCTGAATGTCAGCTTCTGGTTGTAATAACAATCTAATCAAAACTGCTGCTAACTTTGTTAATCATGAACTTAAGCTTTTATCTTACATATCTTTTGCCAATAATTAAACTAAGGAAAAAGGAAAGTGCTTTAGGCAATATAATTTCAAGGAAAGGGAAAATTACTCATCACTCACCAAAGTTGAATGCAGTGACGAGAGAAGAACATATATTACGAACACACAAATAAACTCAATATTTCGGTTATTAAACCTTATTAATGACGGAGAAAATGAGTCATGAGGCTGTGATTGAGGCCGGATGGGTGTCTGGTATCTAGGATGTTTTGGTAAGCAAGTTCCCATCTGTGATGTTCTGAGGCGGAAGGTAGTTTCGGGGAAAATTCTGATTGCTCTCATAGTGAAACAGTCATTGAAGTTGTTGGAGTTGTGGTAGTTAGCATGTTCTGGTATGGGAAGATATAGATTGCGGGTGTGGACTGTTTGTCTGTGGCCATTCATTCTGGTCGAGAGTTGTTGTGTAGTCAGGCCTATGTAAGAACTTCTGGTTGTGCGATTGATTGGCTGTATCTTTCGAGAGCTGTTCATCAAACTGCGATTTTGCATTCATCAGCTAAGTTTTTGTAGACTAAATTATTTTAAAATCTTTAATTATCATCTAAACTCTTAGAATTATTGCTAGCAAGAAGAATTATTTAAGATTACACCATAAATAACAGTTTTTAAAATTCGCGTCATTGTTGTTAATGTTATTGCTAGTTATTGCAAGTTTTACTGAAGTAAATTTAGCATAAGCTTGATAGTTAGATTACTAGAATTTTGGGTGTTATACTCTGCATGTAGCCAATTGTTTAAGAACGTTAGTTTTCCGAGGCGTGTTTCGGCATTTGTTTGATAGTAGCGGTGTGGCTGTTCCGGGTTCAGAAGTCAACATGTGCCATCCGCTTTTCCTTCCTGGTACTGGTGTGTTTCGGCACAGTTGTTTGCTAGTAGCAGCGTGGCTATTCCGGGTTCGGAAGTCAACATGTGCCATCCGCTTTTCCTTCCTGGTACTGTAAGCACAAATCGCTTCGCTTTCAGCATAGTCTCAGCTCCTTCCTTTTGAGCTGGTGTTCTGTGGAGTATGTTGTCCTAAGACATTGGCTCCAAGTCGTTTGGATGAGTCAGATCTTCACAGTCGTTAGGTCTTTATGTTGGCTTTTGATGTTATCTTCAGATGATTTTGTCTTCACAGGATGGAATGCCGGTGCATCTGCCATCTCAGAAATGGTCCACAATATTTGCTGTGGTGAGCTTAGGCCTGTAGGCAGGTAATTCTATTAAAGGTAGGGCCCGAAGCTAAAATAGCGCTGATTGGCTGTGGGAATGG
This sequence comes from Vandiemenella viatica, assembly GCA_031002005.1. Lineage (NCBI taxonomy): Eukaryota > Metazoa > Arthropoda > Insecta > Orthoptera > Morabidae > Vandiemenella > Vandiemenella viatica. The sequence continues at coordinate 75,363,776 of CM061919.1, forward strand.
CATCAGTGTAAGAGCAAACTTGAGCAATTGATGCTAGCGGCAAATTAACGAAGAACACTGCTGTTAAACTATGCATTTTACAGATGCCGAAGGAATTAATCCAATTTTTTTTTCCGGTATTTGATAGCAAGATTCACATAACGCTGTGTTAGTTTATTTTTCGATTATGTTTGCACAAATTGTTTTATTGATTCTCTTTTCTTTCGATATAAAATCACAATCAATCACATCCTTAATTAGTTCAACTTGTGACACTTTATTTAACCAGTCATCGGATTGCTTTATCGAGATAGTGCTTCTATCCGTCCTTCAGATTTTGACGTAGATGTGGGGAGACACGTTAGCAATGTAAATGTTTCCCGTGGTAACATCGAATTTTCTTTCGCGGTGAGGAGCGATGTAATCACCAAGATAACTAAAGCCTTCGATTGAGCAGTTATGTCCTGTAAATAAAGACCGGTTGGTATCATTTTCGAATGTAATATTAACATCTTCACCTTGAATTAGAGCCAGTGGTTCAGAAATATCAGATAATATCAAAGAGAAAAATTTCTCTAAACAATCTTCATTCAGGCAAGCTGTCGAAATGTATTTTTAAACTCTGGGGTTCGAAGTGTACACAAAAACGGATCTAATGGTTTTCATAAAACTTTCCTGGAAAGGAAGTAGCCGTATTGATCAACCAGCTTCCGTTTTTTGTTGTTTTTTCCCCCCCACAGCATTCATACATTTGTCTCAAAATTTTCCTGAATATCATGGTGAACACCATATCCACATGCTACCGGCTTGTTGTCCGACAGTACTCTACTGCTCGTAATGTCAAAAGGTGTTGTCAATGTGGAAAAATTTAGCAACGAGCTCTTCTTCTGGCATGAAATCGTGTATTGTTTATGCTGTGGTGTGTTAGAAAACAAGTGCAATGCCAAAAATGCTCTCTGGCGCTCCGTTCTTTTGACTGACAAGTAAAACTGTCAATTAGGGGCATGCTTTCATTTCACCATTATCTAAAACAATTAATTTTTTAACCATCTTCTGCCACAAAATGTTAAGAACAAGCAGTTGTGTGATGATCCATAGAGAGAAGGAAGTTGATATGTGCGCACAAATATTCTGTTTAGGCTGGGTCAAATGTTTCCATCTATGTCAAATCCTAAGTATTCAATCTGGCTTTTAAGAAATGTGTATTTGGCTGTATTAAAGAAACTCGTAGAGGTTTAGATTATCAGTCCGTGTTTTAGACCTTTGAATCCTGTCAGTGTTGGATGAAAAAGTAGTCAATATTTGCTATTTCTATCTGGGCCTAATGCATTTACATCTGTCCTTTGAAAACTGCGGCTGCCATCGGTGAAATTTTATTATTATTATTATTTTTGAGTACTTCATTGCGGGTTTTTGATGGTAGTCGCTTAGAATATCCTAAAAAAAAAAAAAAAAGTTAACCCTTTCCTATATGATCTTCAATTGGAAGGCCTGTGACGGTATTGTCATTGAACTGACTATTGTTTAATTATGTGCTGTCGGAACAGATGGTTTTGGACCGGTAACACGGACCTTAGCGAATGGCAAAGTTCACGCCGTTATGTTTGCGTTTAACTTTCTGCCGTGCGGTCTATTTTGTTGCTTAGTGCCATTTTATGGGGCCGAAACGACTATGTGCCATGGGTCTACGGATCGCATGTGCGATAAGCCCATGATAACGCCTCATCCGTTACCTGTGAAGAGTATAGAACGCAAACAATTTAGCGAGGGTGGGCAATATTAGGGTGGGACATCTGATTATTTTGGTGGTGGTTAGATTGGTGGGATTCCCACAAATTTGCTACATACAAGCACTTATCGGCTTCTGCTAAAGTTGACTAGTTGACCTAGCATCAATTCCTTGTTAAAAGATTTCTTGCCCTGGTAATATCTTGTTTACTAGCTTGTGGTTGGAAAGCACATGGAAAAAAATGTCTACAATCATAACATCTTTTCTTGTCTCGAGATCTGACGGTTAGTGTGGGTAGCATCCAAGCCTATCGACACTAAGGCCAGGAGTATCCTTTTTCCAGTCAATTTGATGGCACTATTCTTTGACGGGGGGGGGGGGGGGGTCGTTCAAATTGAAGGCCATAGTAAAATGGAAGCGACTCACCGTTATTACACAGCCTTACACCTCGCAGCTCCCTGTGTGCCTGTTGACCCGTTTGTAGACGGCGATGGGGGCAGCGTCTCCGCTGGCTCTCCATCAAGTTCCTGCTATCATGGGCACTGTGCTGTCCGATGGCCTCTGCATCCGCGACAGTAGCCGGCTGCTTGGCTGTCCGCTGGACCTGGTTCTACTGCTCTGCTCAGGTTTGAGAATTCTCGGCCTGTCGTCAATTGGTGAAGCTGTTTTCCCGAACACATCCATTATGGTAGCAGGCAGTCGGTGGAATTCAGAACAGTACTATGTGGCTACTGCTGCGCGTGTCTGAAGTCAGCTTCCTCTTCCGGCATGTGGTTGTTTGTAGTTCTCTAATTGGCAAGTCTCTAGTAGTTTCCCAGTTTGCTGTCAGTTACAACTGGGTTAGGTTGGCTTCATTATTACCCATGGTTATTTCAATGTTTAGGCTGAGTGATCCTCGTTGGTGCTGCGTTGCCCTTGCTGACTAGTGTTCAGCGTTGTTGTGGCGCTTTTCACCTGGTCGTATCTTGCAGAGAAGAGCTCCTTGAAACGAGTCTACGTGATTCCCGAGAAGACTACTGATCCCTGGAGTGGGTGGCAGATGGTGGCCCTGGAATCGCTTCCTTGAAGCGGTCGTTCGCCGGATGTGGGCGGATTTTTCGCCGCGATGACTTCCATCGGGGTTTTGTTGCTCGGCACAAAATGATGCTGCACTGGGCTGTGTTTGTTGCAGCTCTCCCCAGTCCATGGGCAATCCCACTTCTGATGTCGAATCCATTCGGGAAAGATCAGGAATCGGGCGGGTTGAATGGAGTACCCGGTTAGAGGCAGGTGGCTCGTCAGCGAAAGTAGGCTGTGGATATCCCTCGGACAGTGGAGAGTAACTATGAGAACACAGCGGATACAAGGATCCGGTTTATTAGACTCAGTCTCAAAATACACAATGACAGATGGCGAAGTGATGTCACCTTGGCAGTCAGGCAGGAAGAGACCTCCATGTCCTGTGCGCCCCCTTTAAGTAGCCCCTCGTAGATGTCGCTGTGGCGCTGCCCACTGCATCTGTGGTGCCCTCTAGCAGCTAGCCCCATACTCAGGTCCGACATATATATATTTATAAAGAAAAAACTTGCTTTTTCATAAGTAACAAATTAGTTGTTATCCATCCACATTAGCACTAAATAGTATCGACCTTCCATCTTATGTTTGTTTTGAAATCCATTAGCTTAAGTTTTATTCATTGATTCTTAAGTAGTTTAGTTACCTAGTGATATTTCATAAAACTTCAATCAAATTAAATATATATAACAATTCAACATTTAGTCGAGTATAGCGCCTATCATATTTAGTAAGAAACTTTAAAAAATATAGTATAAACTTCATAAAACTACTTTATCAAATAAATTTAAGGTTTGTTTAGAAGATAGTTGAAGTATTTGGGAAAATCATGACTGGAAACTGTGGCGCCTGTCGTAGGTACGTTGCGAGGGGATCGGTTGTAGTTGGTGTAACCTTCGGAAGGTGGTGAAGTAGGCACAGCATACCAGGGTGGAGCTCATGGAGGTCCTAAGTCACCATGACCAGCCACAATTGAATTATGCTGTGAGGCAGGTTAATGTGGAAATGTAAGTGCTACTTGGGAAAGGCATTAGTTCTGTTTTGGGGGTTCTGCCTGTGAACACCATTAGTAGGTGGGGTTTCACTAGGCATGGCCTAAACCTAAATAGAAGTGGGAAGGGAGTACTTTCTGAGTTGTTAGGTAAAGCAGTGAGGGAGCCCATTTCCAGTGATGATGGGATCAGGACTGTGCGTTTTTTAGGTTAGGGGCTGCTGGTGAAGGGATAAAAATAGATTATCAAAGTAATACTGATTGCAGATTCACGATGGGGAAAGTCACAGATGTTAAAGAAATAGATGAAGTGGCTGAAAAAATAACTGACTGTGGTAAATGTTGGAAAGAGGAGATAAATTCTGAAAATGTAAAGCCAGTAGTAAGGGTGTTAATGGTAAACTGTAGAAGTATAATGAACAAAGTAATCGAATTTGCAAACTTAATAGAGATACACGAACCACAAGTAATAACTGGGGTAGAGAGTTGGTTACAAGAAGAAATACTAGACAGTGAGGTTTTTCCTGATGGTTATAGAGTGCACCGCAGAGATAGAGGAGCAATTGGTGGAGGAGTTTTCATACTAGTAAACAAAAACTACCACAGTTCACTGGTGTTCATAGATCAAGACCATGAGTTACTTGGGGTAGGTTTCTGGGGTAATAAAAAAGAAAAAATCAGAGTGTTGGCTGTTTACCGCAGTGGAAGAATGACAGAAGAGGATGAGCCTCTTGGGGAGAAATTAAATTCATATTCAGATTTCAGAGGTGAGAATAGAATGATCATCATGGGTGGGGATTTAAATTTACCAGGTGTAAACTGGGAAGGAAATAAGATAAATAACACAAGGGAACAAAGATTTGCAAATATCTTAATAAGGGAAGGAGGACTTACACAAGTGATTGAGCAAAATACTAGGGGACAAAATATTTTGCATATATTTCTAATTAAGCCCGATGAAAACCTTTTGAGGTATCTACTAACTGAAGGAATAAGTGATCATGAAGCAGTTCTGATGGATATTAGAGGATTCAATAAACCAGCAGCCAAAATTGAAGGGGGAAATAGGTGCAATTATAAAAAAGGAACAGGTTTCGAATATGAAGAGACTAGACGACCCGTGCGAAAATTTCGCGAATAAAATACGACGAATAGTGAGGTTGAATGCTTGTAATATAATAAAAAACAAAAATTTAAAACATCAACATGTTCTATAACTAATACTGAAACTTAAGGGTTGAATTACAAAAAAAAATCATTTATAAAATATGATGTGACCAAAGCAGCCACCTTGGTCTTTAAAATGATACCTCATTTATCAATTTCGGTTAGTTATCAAGCAAGGTAAAAAAAAAAAAAAGTTTTGAGAAATGATGTTATTTTTGCCCCTTAAGGGTGTAATTTGGAGAAAGTTTTTTCTTAAAATATGATATGATGATAGTGGATAATTTAATATTTAAATCGATGCGTCATTTATTGATTTCGATTAGGTATCAAGGGAAATAAATAGCTCATGACAGAAAAATGCGTTGTAAAAATATTAATACTTTTGCCCTCTAAGGATAGAATTTTTAAAAATTTCTTTCTTAAAATGTGTGAAGACGTTCCGAAGACCTTAATCTTTTAAATGATACCTCGTTTATCAATTTTGTTTAATTGTTAACGGAGGTAAATGACTTGAGACACAAAAAACGCATTTTAGAAATACTGATATTTATGCCCTTTAAGGGTCGAATAAAGAAAAATTCTTTCTTAAAATATAATGTGACTATGGCGGAGACCTTAATCTTTACTATGATACCTCATTTATCTATATCGGTTACATATCAAGGGAGATAAATGGCTCGTGACACAAAAATGCATTATAGAAAAATGTATACTTTTCCCTTTAATGGCTGAATTGCAAAAAGATTCTTTCTTAAAATATGATGTCACAAAGCTGAGACATTAATCCTCATAATCCTACTTGATTTATGGATTTTGGTTAGATATCCAGGGAGTTAAAATAGCTCAAGACATAAAAAACGAATTTTAGAAAAATTGAAATTTTTGACCTTTATGGGTCAAATTACGAACAATTCCTTTCTTAAAATATAATTTTACCACGGCGGAAACCTTATTCGTTAATATGATACCTCATTTATCTATATTGGTTAGATATTAAGGGAGATAAATCGCTCGTGACACAAAAATACGTTATTGAAAAATTTAAACTTTTTCCCTTTTAGGGTTGAATTCCAAAAACATTCTTTCTTAAAATATTATGTCACAAAGCTGAGACATTACTCCTCATAATCCTACTTCATTTATCGATTTTGGTTAGATATCCAAGGAGAAAAATTGCTCAAGACATAAAAAACGAATTTTAGAAAAGTTGACATTTTTGCCCTTTAAGGGTCCAATTACGAACAATTCCTTTCTTAAAATATGATGTTAGCACGGCGGAGACCTTAATATTTAATATGATATCTCATTTATCTATATCGGTTAGATATTAAGGGAGATAAATAGCTCTTGACACAAAAATGCATTATAGAAAAATTTATACTTTTTCCCGTTAATGGTTGAATTCCAAAAACATTCTTGCTTAAAATATGATGTCACAAAACTGAGACATTACTCCTCATAATCCTACTTCATTTATCGATTTTGGTTAGATATCCAGGGAGATAAATGGCTCGAGATACAAAAAACGCATTTTAGAAAAATCGACATTTTTGCCCTTTAAGGGTCGAAAAACGAAAAATTCTTTTCTTGAAATATAATGTTACCACGGCGGAGACCTTGATCTTTAATTTGATACCTCATTTATCTATATCGGTTAGATATTAAGAGAGATAAATCGCTCATGACACAATTACGCATTGCAAAAATATTGATACTTTTGCCCTTTAAGGGTCGAATTCCAAAAAATATCTGTCTTAATATATAATGTCACTAAAGCGGAGATCTTAATCTTTAAAATGATACTATATTAAATGATTTCATATACGTATCCAAGGAGATAAATGACTTGTAACACAGAAAACAGCATTTTAGAAAGATTGACATTTTTGCCCTTTAAGGGTCGAATTCCGAAAACTTCATTTCAAAGTGGAGACAATAAGCTTTAAAATGACACCACATTCATTGATTTCGGTTAAGTATGAAAGAAGATACAGGCTTGTGACAAAAAAATACCTTATAGAAATAATATATATGATATTTCAGAGAACAATTCAGCAAATGGAAGAAAGGCTCAAGTACAGTAGAGTCAAGGTGGGAAGAGTTCACGGAGATAATGAGAAGGGGGGAAGAAATTATTTTTCCAAGGCAGAAAATAAAGAGAAGTAGAGAACTATGTACTATAATAGGGATGTGAGGAGGTTAAAGAGGTTGGTAAGAAAAGAACATAACAGAGTTAAGAGACAGCAGGGTAGTAGGGAATATTTAAAACAACTAAACAAGGACTTAATAACAGCAAAGAAAATGGCTAAAGATGGGTTTATGAAGAGTATTGTCAATGCAGGAATGACTGATGCATCTAGAAATTTCTATGGCTATATCAGGAAACTGAGGGGAAGGGAGGTTGTAGAGACACTTATAGATAAGGATGGAGAAGAAGTTACTGACGATTTGAAAAAGCCAGAGATTTTAAGTAGCTGGTTCAGTGAAAGCATTAGGGACAATGAATCAAAAACAGAAGGGTCTAATTCGGAAAACGAGCTTAACAACACAAATTAGAAATGACGATAGTAAAAAATTTGATATTCATCCTGAGGAAATCATGAAGGAAATAAGAAAGCTGAAAAAACATAAAGGGGCTGGTGAAGATAATATTACTACAGATATCTTAAAGATAGCCGGATGTGACATTGTACCTTATCTTGAAATATTATTTAAATTGAGTCTGGATACTTGCTGCTTACCACAAGACTAGAAAAGTGCAATAGTAGTACCGGTACATAAAGGAGGGGTGAGAAATAGAGTTGAGAATTACAGGCCAATCAGTTTGACATCAGTGGTAGGTAAATTAATGGAAAGATTGATATGCACCCACATCAGAATTATATGTGAGGAACGTAAGTGGTTTTCAAGCAGGCAACATGGGTCCAGGCAAGGATATTCATTCGAATCTCAGTTGGTGGGATATATGCAAGATATTTCAGATGAAATGGACAAGGGAGGCCAAATTGATAGTGTAGCACTAGATCTGTCAAAGGCGTTTGACAGAGTAAGCCATAAAATTTTAGTAAATAAGGTAAAAAATCTTGGTGTGGATGAGAAAGTGATTTGCTGGGTAGAAGAATTTTAAAAGGTAGAAAACAGAAAGTTAGGCTAGGAAATGTAGTGTCAAAAGAAGTAGAAGTAAAAATGGGTAGCGTATTGGGACCATTACTATTCATTATTCTAATGAATAATTGTGTTGATTGTTTACTATCTGAAATTAGATTGTTTGCAGATGCTGTATAAAAGAATCAAAATGATAGAAGATTGTAAACAGTTGCAGGGTGATCTTGACAGGATATCTAGTTGGGTTGGTAAACATGGGATGAAGATAAATGCAAAGAAGAGTAAGCTTATTAGATACACATATAAAAACAAAATGTTAATTATGAATATTAGGTGGGGAAAGAATTACTTGTTGAAGACTTGAAATGTAAATATCTTGGCATTACTTTTGATAACAAGCTTAACTGGGCAGGACACATTGGACAGGTGGTAGGAAAAGGGTTCAAAGTTCTGCACTTGTTGGAGAGAGTGATGAGGGGATGTACGGGAGAAGTAAAGGAATTGGGTTACAAAACTTTGGTGAGACCATTGCTCGAATATGGTAGTGTAGTATGGGACCCTCATTTTACGTATCAAATACAGGAGTTGGAGAGGGTGCAAAAATGGGCAGCTAGATTTGTTTCTGGAAATTATCGCAGAATGCAGTCAGTGACGTATATGATAAAGGAGCTGAAATGGGATTCATTGCAAGACAGGAGGAGGTTGAGGAGGGTCATGGGAGTGTACATGGCATATACTGGCAATGAGGCATGGAAAGATGTTGCAATAGGTATAAAAAGTAGTGCATGGAAGGGAAAAGATGACCATGACCACAAGCTGGCACTCGATTTCAGGCACAAGGGTGTAGGAAGATTCTCTTTTTTAGGTAAGGGTGTAGGAAGATTCTCTTTTTTAGGTAAGGGTGTCAGGGATTGGAATGAGTTACCAAGAGAAATGATGAATAATTTACCGAAAACTTTGAAAGAATTTACCAAGATAAAATTTGTAGAGGGCAAATGTAGGTGGGTGCAGGATAGCGGGAAGATGGGTGTGAAGGGAAATTGCCACCGGAGCCTGTGCTCCATTGCAATTAAATTAAATTTAAAAAAAGCACTCGTGCAATGGCGACAAGTTAGCTGGTATATGATGTGCGTAGTGGAGCATGTGGCATGTCAGGTGACGGGAAAGGTTTCCCCTGTGAAAGGGTTGGAAAATGTAGTAGTGGGAGGATGCATGTTGCAGGTTTTTCAGTGGGGTCTATTACAGGGAAAAGATCCATAAGCTGTTTTTGGAGAGTCAGATGGAGGGTATTTGTGATCTAAGATGTTTTTGAGGTTAAGTGGTCGGCTGAAACAAGTACGAGGGACAGTTGGCAGATTTTTTGGCAAGCGAGTGCACATTTCTGGAAAAGACCGAAGGAAGTCATGCCCCTGTTGTAGGATTCGATTGATGGATTCAAGTACAGGCGAGAACTGGTGACAAAGACAGGGCTATGGTTGGATGCTAGAGGAACCGGGATAGAGTGGTTTTGTGGAGGGTGATTGCACGCGTGATTTGTTTATGTACAATATCTGCTGGATAGGAGTGGGAAATAAGGGCGTGGGATAGGTTTTGGGAATACTGAGAGAGGGATTCAGCAACAGAACAGATACGTTTGTCATGGATAGGCTGTAGTGGAGGGAACGTTTCGTATAGAATGGGTTGCAACTGTCAAAATGTAGATATTGCTGTAGATTAGTTGTTTTGATATGGTCAGAAGTGTGAAGAGCATGTTGCGGTTTCGTGGGTCGTCCTCTCACATCAGCTACCAGAATGCTTTACTTTCAATCTCTTTCACTGAAACATGATGTGCATAGTTTAAACTCTTACCGCAAGTTCCTTCTAAAGATACAGATTCTCTTGACCGGCCGCCACTCAACTGAGAACATTTAAAGACTACTGAATGAATAAACAGTTATTTCACAAAACTAAATTTAATTCATTGCCTTCAATTTTTCCAACACCACCAATGTTATAAACTTATCGGACTACTATTTCTCCAAAGTTGCAGATCCAGTTAAAGTAGAACGGCTATTTGTACACCTTTTACTCACATTCACACATTTACAACTTTCAACTTAACACCAACCACACTTCTCCACGTCCTGCGACCGACTGCCCACCTTGTGGCTACCACAGCACCCACCATGCCGCCCCCGGGGCTCACCCTTCCGTGGCCACGGACATGGTGCCGATGACGTCACAAACTGGCGCTACTTTCAAACACAAAGTGGTACCGCTACAACCCCCCTTAGTTTATCCTTGTTATTGTGAATTTCCAATTAGCAATGGCAAGGGTAAATTCAAATTAAGTCCCCTTCCTCCTATTTTACAATTTCCACACCTCATTCACACAAAATACATACAAACTCCACAAATTGATGTAGCAATACTTACAAATATCACATTAACCATAAACTGCTATATTTTTTTGAATTGGTTGGTGTTGGAGCAATATACAAACATATCAAAACAATACGTATCAAAATACACATTGGTTCCAAAACAGTTTTCTTTCTACTAAAATGTAATTAAAAGACAACCAATATAAAATGTCATGGACATTAAGATATAAATTAGTTGAAAATGAATATTTCCTTACCGGTACTGTAAACATGAAATACAACATTAAAAGCAACAAACAAATTTAAAACATCATGAACATCAAAATACACCACAGTAACAAACAACTATAAATCATGAACATTCCCAACGGATCATTCCTTACCACTAACATCAAATACACAAAAAGCCATTGAAGGATTACATTTTCCCCCCATAAAACCACCAAACTCTCTCTAGTCCTGCCACGGTAGACAGCATTATTGGAAACAACAACTCCAAAATCTCTAGTTTTTCCATGTTAAATACAGTATTATCCCAAAACAATGGTTAATTTAGCATCCACTATCCACACGTCTGTCCCAAAGATCAAAATACAAATATAAACAAACAGTTCTGTCATCAATACATACATTTTTTTTTTTTATTTCACACTCCTTACCCTACACTTAAATTTTAATTCACTCACACCATCTGTAAGAGATGCTTCCCAATGGCACCTTTTGGATAGCAAGTCCCTTTCCAGACCTCACCACAGTTCTGACCATCAAACATCACCAAAATTCTGTAAAACACATTTCCCTTCTAGGTTATCTTATATATAAAAATCAATGTTTGTTGTTTGTATGTTCGTCTTATGCGTTCCTGTACCATTTATCAGATTGCAATGAAACTTTGGAGAGTTTTCGGTGTGCGCCTGCGAAGGTTCCTGCGAAAAAAATTCCAAAAGTCGCCCCCTATTCCCCATAACACCCATAGTTTAGGCAAAACCACATTTTTTTCCGATTTAGATAGGAATTTTACACTTATACTTTAAACAAACTAAAAATATGCCTACATACGGTTTCCGAAAATAATCCCCTTCCCCATATCCACCCCCATACTTTAGGCAATACCACATTTTTTATCCGATTTAGATAGGAATTTGTACACTTATACTTTAAAACAAACAGAAAAATACTGCCAACATATGGTTCCCGAATATTCATCCCTCTCCCCCTTTCCAACCCCATTACGTTTTCACCCTATTTAGGCAAACCACATTTTTATCCGATTTAGATAAGAATTTGTACACTTTACTTTAAAACAAACAGAAAAATACTGCCTATATGGTTCCCGAATATTCATCCCCCTCCCCCTTTCCAACCCCATTACGTTTTTCACCCCATAATTTAGGCAAACCACATTTTTTATCGATTTAGATAAGAATTTGTACACTTATACTTAAAACAAACAGAAAAATACAGCCTACGTATGGTTTCCGAATATTCATCCCCTCTCCCCTTTCCAACCCATTACGTTTTCACCCATAATTTAGGCAAACCACATTTTTTATCCGATTTAGATAAGAATTTGTACACTACTTTAAAAACAAACAGAAAAATACTGCCTACGTATGGTTCCGAATATTCATCCCCTCTCCCCTTTCCAACCCCATTACGTTTTCACCCCATAATTTTAGGCAAACCACATTTTTATCCGATTTAGATAAGAATTGTACACTTATACTTTAAAACAAACAGAAAAATACAGACTACGTATGGTTTCCGAATATATCCCCTCTCCCCTTTCCACCCCATTACGTTTTTACCCCATATTTAGGCAAACCACATTTTTTATCCGATTTAGATAAGAATTTGTACACTTATACTTTAAAACAAACAGAAAATACTGCCTACGTATGGTTTCCGAATATTCATCCCCTCTCCCCCTTTCCAACCCCATTATTTTACCCCATAATTTAGGCAAACCCATTTTTTATCGATTTAGATAAGAATTTGTACACTTATTACTTTAAAACAAACAGAAAAATACTGCCTACGTATGGTTTCCGAATATTCATCCCCCTCCCCCTTTCAACCCCATTACGTTTTACCCCCATAATTTAGGCAAACCACATTTTTTATCGATTTAGATAAGAATTTGTACACTTATACTTTAAAACAAACAGAAAATACTGCCTACGTATGGTTTCCGAATATTCATCCCCTCTCCCCCTTTCCACCCCATTACGTTTTTACCCCATAATTTAGGCAAACACATTTTTATCGATTTAGATAAGAATTTGTACACTTATACTTTAAAACAAACAGAAAATACTGCCTACGTATGGTTTCCGAATATTCATCCCCTCTCCCCCTTTCCAACCCCATTAGTTTTTACCCATAATTTAGGCAAACCACATTTTTTATTCGATTTAGATAAGAATTTGTACACTTATACTTTAAAACAAACAGAAATACAGCCTACGTAATGGTTTCCGAATATTTCATCCCCTCTCCCCTTTCCAACCCATTACGTTTTCACATAATTTAGGCAAACCACATTTTTTATCCGATTTAGATAAGAATTTGTACACTTATACTTTAAAACAAACAGAAAAATACTGCCTACGTATGGTTTCCGAATATTCATCCCTCTCCCCTTTCCAACCCCATTACGTTTTACCCATAATTTAGGCAAACCACATTTTTTACGATTTAGATAAGAATTTGTACACTTATACTTTAAAACAAACAGAAAATACTGCCTACGTATGGTTTCGAATATTCATCCCCTCTCCCCTTTCCAAACCCCATTACGTTTTACCCCATATTTAGGCAAACCACATTTTTTATCGATTTAGATAAGAATTTGTACACTTATACTTTAAAACAAACAGAAAAATACTGCTATGTATGGTTTCCGAATATTCATCCCCTCTCCCCCTTTCCAACCCCATTACGTTTTTACCCCATAATTTAGGCAAACCACATTTTTTATCCGATTTAGATAAGAATTTGTACACTTATCACTTTAAAACAAACAGAAAATACTGCCTACGTATGGTTTCCGAATATTCATCCCCTCTCCCCCCTTTCCAACTCCATTACGTTTTTACCACATAATTTAGGCAAACCACATTTTTATTTGATTTAGATAAGAATTTGTACACTTCATACTTTAAAACAAACAGAAAATACTGCCTACGTATGGTTTCCGAATATTCATCCCCTCTCCCCCTTTCCAACCCCATTACGTTTTTACCCCATAATTTACGCAAACCACATTTTTTTTATTCGATTTAGATAGAATTTGTACACTTATACTTTAAAACAAACAGAAAATACTGCCTACGTATGGTTTCTGAATATTCATCCCCATCTCCCCCTTTCCCACCCCCCATTATGTTTTTACCCCATACTTTAGGCAAACCACATTTTTTATTCGATTTAGATAAGAATTTGTACACTTATACTTTAAAACAAACAGAAAAATACTGCCTATGTATGGTTTCCGAATATTCATCCCCTCTCCCCCTTTCCAACCCCATTACGTTTTTTACCCATAATGTTAGGCAAACCCATTTTTTATCCGATTTCAATGGGAATTTGCACACTTATACTTTGAAACAAACAGAAAAATACTGCCTGCATAGTTTTTCCAAAGCGCATCCCTCTCACCCTTTCCAACTGAAAATGAAAGAAACAGCAGTTTAAAATTTATATGTAAATATTGTTTCATTTAATCTAGTGCCTACTCAAGTCCAGCAATAGTGAAGCGTTGCCGGGTCAGCTAGTCTATATATAAAAAATCATGTTTGTTTGTTTGTATGTTCGTCTTCTATGCGTTCCTGTACCATTTATCAGATTGCAATGAAACTTTGGAGAGTTTTCGAGTGTGCGCCTGCGAAGGTTCCTGCGGAAAAAAAAAATCCAAAAAGTCGCCCCCTATTCCCCATAACACCCCATAGTTTAGGCAAAACCACATTTTTTATCCGCTTTTGATAGGAATTTGTACACTTATACTTTAAAACAAACATAAAAATACTGCCTACATACGGTTTCCGAATATTAATCCCCTCGCCCCATATCCACCCCCATACTTTTAGGCAATTACCACATTTTTTATCCGATTTAGATAGGAATTTTGCTACACTTATACTTTAAACAAACAGAAAAATACTGCCAACATATGGTTCCCGAATATTCATCCCCTCTCCCCCTTTCCAACCCATTACGTTTTCACCCCATAATTTAGGCAAACCACATTTTTTTATCCGATTTAGATAAGAATTTGTACACTTTACTTTAAAACAAACAGAAAAATACTGCCTACCGTATGGTTTCCCGAATATTCATCCCCTCTCCCCCTTTCCAACCCCATTCCGTTTCTCCCCCATAATTTAGGCAAACCACATTTTTTTATCCGATTTAGATAAGAATTTGTACACTTATACTTTAACACAACAGAAAAATACAGCCTACGTATGGTTTCCGAATATTCATCCCCTCTCCCCCTTTCCACCCCCATTACGTTTTTACCTCATAATTTGGGGAAACCACATTTTTTATCCGTTTTAGATAAGAATTTGTACACTTATACTTTAAAACTAACAGAAAAATACTGCCTACATACGGTTTCCGAATATTAATCCCCTCGCCCCATATCCACCCCCATACTTTAGGCAATACCACATTTTTTATCCGATTAGATAGGGAATTTGTACACTTATACTTTAAAACAAACAGAAAAATACTGCCAACATATGGTTCCCGAATATTCATCCCCTCTCCCCCTTTCCAACCCCATTACGTTTTCACCCCATAATTTAGGCAAACCACATTTTTATCCGATTTAGATAAGAATTTGTACACTTTTACTTTAAAACAAACAGAAAAATACTGCCTACGTATGGTTCCCGAATATTCATCCCCTCTCCCCCTTTCCAACCCCATTACGTTTTCACCCCATAATTTAGGCAAACCACATTTTTTATCCGATTGAGATAAGACTTTGTACACTTATACTTTAAAACAAACAGAAAAATACAGCCTACGTATGGTTCCGAATATTCATCCCCTCTCCCCCTTTCCAAACCCCATTAGTTTTTTTACACCCATAATTTTAGGCAAACCACAATTTTTTATCCGATTTAGATAAGAATTTGTACACTTATACTTTAAAAACAAACAGAAAAATACAGCCTACGTATGGTTCCGAATATTCATCCCCTCTCCCCTTTCCAACCCCATTACGTTTTTACCCCATAATTTAGGCAAACCACATTTTTTATCCGATTTGGATAAGAATTTGTACACTTATACTTTAAAACTAACAGAAAAATACTGCCTACGTATGGTTTCCGAATATTCATCCCCTCTCCCCCTTTCCAACCCCATTACGTTTTCACCCCATAATTTAGGCAACCACATTTTTTTATCGGCTTTAGATAAGAATTTGTACACTATACTTTAAAACAAACAGAAAAATACAGCCTACATATGGTTTCCGAATATTCATCCCCTCTCCCCCTTTCCAACCCCATTACGTTTTTAACCCCATAATTTAGGCAAACCACATTTTTTATCCGATTTTAGATATGAATTTGTACACTTATACTTTAAAACAACAGAAAAATACTGCCTA
>CM061919.1:75380788-75487796 GCA_031002005.1 Vandiemenella viatica
CTACTACTACACACAAACGCCAGTTATCTGTGATCTATAGTTTTCGCTGAAAAGTGATACACCATGACACTTTTGTCTTTGGCAGAAGTATGAAATTTGCACAGGTCGACCACTTTCAACCCCCATTTCTCCCATACCCCCATAGCTACCGACATCTAACAACCATAGTGCACTACATGAGATACGATTCTACTACCAAACACAAACACCAATGCTCTATGCTATGTAGTTGTGGCAGAAAAGAGAAGTATACGGAGATACGAATTTTTAGTCGAAATATGAAAACGCCCTGCATTGACCAACTTTAATCATTATATCTCCCACATCCCCACAGCTATCGGCATTCGGCCAACGTTGTGCACGACAGGAAACTCCATGCTACTTCCACCCACAAACATCAGTGATCTATGCTAGGTAGTGGTGGCTGAAAAGTGAAATATAGGAAAAAACACATCTATTTTTATATATATATAAGATATAGGGTAGGGAAATGAGCCACCACTTACCTTTAGATGATGGATGTGGGGCGCAAACACACAGAAAAGACACAAACACAAATAATAAAGAAATTTTCGGGAAAAAACCCTTCTTCAACAAGAGAACATTATTAGAGGTGGGTGCACCCGGAGACTGCCTCACGTAAATTACGTGAGGCAGTCTCCGGGTGCACCCACCTCTAATAATGTTCTCTTGTTGAAGAAGGGTTTTTTCCCGAAAATTTCTTTATTTGTGTTTGTGTCTTTTCTGTGTGTTCGCGCCCCACATCCATCATCTAAAGGTAAGTGGTGGTTCATTTCCCTATCCTAATTTGATTCCTTTCCGCTACTTAGCGTCTTTTTTTCATTGTTATCATATTGCCGCCCTGGCTCTCTTCTGTTTTGTCCTTTATGTGTAACTATATTTGTGTTCTTTTTTCTTTACTTCCTTTTTTTCTTTCTCTTCCTTTTTGTTTGTTTTCCGTTTTAGTTTTCGCCGTATCATAGTTAATTACGAATCCGACTACATAACCTCACAACGTATATCAAACCATTGTTACCGTCGACGGCATATTGTACTCTCCATGCACTGATACCTACCGTTACGACAGTGTTTCCATCTTATTACTGTTAATTTCTGCTGATAATCATTACATTCATTGAAATTTTACATATATATGTTTTTATATTAGCGTCCCGTTTCCACTTTAGCAACGGAATTTTCCACGGTACGCACGCAAATACCTGAATTGTTACATACATTTTGAGCGTCCTTTGAATATCTTATTACTGTCCCTTCCAGTTTTTACCGCTCTCGCTTTTATCGGCGTGCATCTTAAAGCTCATTGTTAACTATGAACCCACTTTTGAAGTCAGTTTAATTTTTTTATTTTTCCGTGTTTGTTGATCATCTTACTACAATTTAAACCTTATTTCTGACAACGAACCCTACTTGCATTCTCCTATATAAACATTTCTGGCTTTCAACATGCCTCCACTGACATCACTATATAGGCCACTTGTTGATAAATACATACATAGCTACAGATACCATGCTTTTCAGCTCGCCAAATTTCAATCACATATCCTTTTTTTAAAAGTATGTCTGTTCTTCAACATACCTCCAAATGGTCTTACAATCAAACTGCCAATATTTGGTTGTCCCCCACAAACTCACCCTGCCCTACATGCCTTTCGTTACCAACAGTCTTTGGCCCTTACTCACCTTGTTCTGCAACAATATACCATTCTGGAAACCTCATATCCCTACAAGTCTTTCCGTGAGGCAGTCTCCGGGTGCACCCACCTCTAATAATGTTCTCTTGTTGAAGAAGGGTTTTTTCCCGAAAATTTCTTTATTTGTGTTTGTGTCTTTTCTGTGTGTTCGCGCCCCACATCCATCCTCTAAAGGTAAGTGGTGGCTCATTTCCCTATCCTAATTTTATTCCTTTCCGCTACTTAGCATCTTTTTTTCATTGTTATTATATATATATATAATTAAGGAAGGATAGGGAAATATGACCCAACACTTACCACAGATGAAGGCGGCTGGGACGACGAACAAAAAACAAACACAAGAGAAGCGCAATATTTCGGCCTACAGCAGCCTTAAACGTGCAGATGGTGAAGCCCCAGGCGGCGTCACGTATGTACACACAGACGGCCGACTGGTGAATGGCGTCTCAGGCGCGGATGGTAGTTTAGGTGGTGGGAGGGGGGGGGAGTAAGCTCAAATATTAGATCGATAATCGATACTGATGATGATATGTTATTATTGAAAGAGATGAATAATAACTGGGTGGGGATATATATATATAACTATAAGTGAAAAGTAAAATAATTGTAAGTAGCATGGAAAATAGTAAATACAGAACTAAAAAAAATAAATAAATAAAAAAAAATAAAACAAAAAAATATAAATGGTATAGATAATAAGTGCTACGTCTAGTGGGCAGAAATTATTGGAGATTGAGGCCAGGAGGATGTCTGGTGTCAAGGATATTCTGGTAGGACAGTTCCCATCTACGAAGTTCAGAGGGGGTCGTATTGTTAGGGAAAACTCTGATTGCTCTAACTGAAAAACAGATGTTCAAATTATTGATTTTGTGGGAACTGGCATGTTTTGCAACTGGATGGGCCTCATTGTTAGTATAGACTGTCTGCCTGTGGCCATTCATTCTGATAGCTAGGGGATTGGTTGTGAGGCCTATATATGAGCTGGAGCAATGGAGGCATGTCAGTTGGTATATGAGGTGTGTTGTCATGCAAGTAGCATGACCAATGATAGGGAATGTTTCACCTGTTGTAGGATTGGAGTAAGTGGTAGTGGCTGGATGCATGCTGCAGGTTTTACAACGGGGTCTATTGCATGGGAATGATCCCTGTGGCAGTCTGGGCGAATTACTTGGTGAGTACTTGTGGACCAAGATATTACTTAAATTCGGTGGTCTGCTAAAACATGTGCGAGGGGCAGTGGGTAGAATTTTATGGAGAATGGTGCGCATCCCGGGGAAGGAACGTAGGAAATCATGTCCACGGCGAAGGATTAGGTTAATGGACTCAAGACCAGGGAAGTACTGAGTGATGAAGGCGGGGCTGTGGTTAGTAGCAAGGGGTACTGACTTGGAGTGGCTGTGTGAAGGAAGGGCTATGGCACGGGAGATTTGTTTGTGTACTAAGTCAGGAGGGTAGCTACGGGAGATGAGAGCTCCAGACAGGTTTTCTGTGTATTGGGAAAGAGATTGTTCATCAGAGCAGATTCGCCTGCCACGGAGGGCCAGACTGTAAGGAAGGGAACGTTTGATGTGCAATGGATGACAACTGTTGAAATGAAGATATTGCTGCAGATTGGTCGGTTTGATATGAACAGAAGTATGTAGGTTCATATCAAACCGACCAATCTGCAGCAATATCTTCATTTCAACAGTTGTCATCCATTGCACATCAAACGTTCCCTTCCTTACAGTCTGGCCCTCCGTGGCAGGCGAATCTGCTCTGATGAACAATCTCTTTCCCAATACACAGAAAACCTGTCTGGAGCTCTCATCTCCCGTAGCTACCCTCCTGACTTAGTACACAAACAAATCTCCCGTGCCATAGCCCTTCCTTCACACAGCCACTCCAAGTCAGTACCCCTTGCTACTAACCACAGCCCCGCCTTCATCACTCAGTACTTCCCTGGTCTTGAGTCCATTAACCTAATCCTTCGCCGTGGACATGATTTCCTACGTTCCTTCCCCGGGATGCGCACCATTCTCCATAAAATTCTACCCACTGCCCCTCGCACATGTTTTAGCAGACCACCGAATTTAAGTAATATCTTGGTCCACAAGTACTCACCAAGTAATTCGCCCAGACTGCCACAGGGATCATTCCCATGCAATAGACCCCGTTGTAAAACCTGCAGCATGCATCCAGCCACTACCACTTACTCCAATCCTACAACAGGTGAAACATTCCCTATCATTGGTCATGCTACTTGCATGACAACACACCTCATATACCAACTGACATGCCTCCATTGCTCCAGCTCATATATAGGCCTCACAACCAATCCCCTAGCTATCAGAATGAATGGCCACAGGCAGACAGTCTATACTAACAATGAGGCCCATCCAGTTGCAAAACATGCCAGTTCCCACAAAATCAATAATTTGAACATCTGTTTTTCAGTTAGAGCAATCAGAGTTTTCCCTAACAATACGACCCCCTCTGAACTTCGTAGATGGGAACTGTCCTACCAGAATATCCTTGACACCAGACATCCCCCTGGCCTCAATCTCCAATAATTTCTGCCCACTAGACCTAGCACTTATTATCTATACCATTTATATATTTTTTTTTTTATTTTTTATTTTTTTTTAGTTCTGTATTTACTTTTTTCCATGCTACTTACATTTATTTTACTTTTCACTTATAGTTATATATATATATCCCCACCCAGTTATTATTCATCTCTTTCAATAATAACATATCATCATCAGTATCGATTATCGATCTAATACTTGAGCTTACTCCCCCCCCCCCCTCCCTAAACCACCACCTAAACTACCATCCGCGCCTGAGACGCCATTCACCAGTCGGCCGTCTATGTGTACACATGTGACGCCGCCTGGGGCTTCACCTTCTGCACGTTTAAGGCTGCTGTAGGTCGAAATATTGCGCTTCCCTTGTGTTTGTTTTTTGTTCGTCGTCCCAGCCGCCTTCATCTGTGGTAAGTGTTGGGTCATATTTCCCTATCCTTCCTTAATTTTATTGCCTTTAAGCGTTTTCCTGCTCATTTTTATTATATATATAATAACATTGAGCAGGAAAAAGCTTTGGTACACGAAAAAAACACAAACACACAAAGAATAGAATTTTTGAGCATCGCTCTTCCTCAGTAGAAGTGGGATGGCTGCACGTAAGTGGCTGGCAGCCAACTGCATGAGCCACAATGTCGGTGGCTCATGGTGGGGGGAAAACAACATGGCGGGAAGTGAGGGTAGGGGTAGAAGAGCACAGGCTGGAAAACGTTGATGAATAGCAAGTATAAAGCAAAACTATGCACAAGGACCCATCGCGGAAGGGCAGTATATCTCAGTTAATGGTCCCAAAAGCCCACCAAGTAATGGACACATGTGCAAACAACTGAAAAAAAAAATATATATATATACAGAAATTTTAAGTTAAAACTAAAATAAGCAAAATTCGAAGTCATAATCTGTAAAGACAGGCTCTGGTGAGCGGTGGTTCTTTGGGAGAAGGTGGAAGTAAGCGGGATGGGTGGGAGGAAAATTGGTGCTATCATAAATTTAGACCTGGTGATTGTCAGGTCCCCAGTTGGTACTGATAGGCCAGTTCCCACCTTCTAAGTTCTGAAATACTGCTTTTATCTGAGAGGACTTTGATGGCGCGGACCGAGAAGCAGGTGTTAAAATTGTTGGTGCCATGTGTAGTGGCATGATGAGATACAGGGTGGTCAGGGTTCTCGGTGTGTACTGATTGTCTGTGTCCATTCATTCTGATGACCAGTGGATTTGTAGCGAGTCCAATGTAGGAGGCTGGGCAATGGTTACAAGTGAGTTGGTATATAAGGTGGGAGGATACACAAGTGGAAAATCCTGTGATGGGAAAGCTTTCCCCAGTTACGGGGGTGGTAAAAGTGGTGGAAGGTGGGTGCATACTGCATAACTTGCAATGGGATATGTTGCAAGGAAATGAACCTTGGGCTGTCTTGCAGGCTGGGGGACCCCTTGCTTATGGACTGCTTTTAGCACCTTTGTTTCCTAACAATATATATATATATATATATATAACTATAATTTTTTAAAAAATCTTTTAGAAATAATTAAATAACAAAATATAATGTTTCCACTATAACCTGTACTGTGTGATAATACACCATTCATAATGCAAACTACTTATTTAGTTAAATTAACAAAATTTAAATCATTAATAAAAAACTTGAGACAGGCATGTGAGAATTGAGTCTTTCCTGGTGTACAGATGACAAAAATTCCTCTAGGGTGTTCTGCCAGACCAGTTCTTCCATGTGTGACATTTCAACAACAACCTCTGTTGTCTTCATCAGGCGAAAAGTTTGAAGTTGACACTATGACAGCAAGACATTGACTGTGCATGCCTCGCGATTTTGGCTCATTATAAAAAACCCACGGCTGCTGGATGAATGCGAAACTGGTGCTGGAGCTCCTATCCCATTGGCCGTCTGCCAGCCCTGGGGTATTTATATGAGCCGAAATTGTGAAGCATGCATAGTCGGTGTATTGCTGTTGCAGTGTCAACTTTGACCTTTTCACCTGATCAAGACAACATATATTGTTGTCGAAACATCACACGTGGAAGAACTGATCCAGAAGAACACCCAAGAAGAATTTTTGAGACAGGCATAAATTCACAGTTTTTGAGATGACCTTTGTCAGGTAGTAGGGAAATGAAGCTTATTTATAAAGCAAGAAATTTCAGAGGTGAAGGACTGGTTACAGACCTTCTAGAATTCCAGTAAGACGCCAAACTGCTATATAATATATTAATAAGAAAATTGAGATGACTTTAGTTAGAAAATATTCGATATTGCAAATAGAGTAATCTAATACAGTGATTCTCTTACTGAGGTCTGTGAAGATGGCACAGCTGGGTCGCAGGCAAAATATTAAAAATTTTACTCTAGCTGATTTAAAAAAAAAGTATCAATAAAAATTGTTACACAAAATGGATACCTTTTTTGCATTGTAAAAGGCTATAACCATGTATAAGCTATAATCCAAAAAACAATGACCAACGTCAATCTATTATTTCCATAATATGACTGCATTGTTACAATGATAGTCTATTAGCTAAATACATGTCCAGACAGTATCAGAGATAGTGGCATTACTTTGAGGATTAAGGGAACGCCCATAAACACTCTGTTCAACTCCCCTCCCCCCCCCCCCCCCCTCCTCATGTAGTCAGATGTAGTTTCTGCTTTGACATCACCTACCCCCACCCTCAGCTTGGCACTAGCTCTTTTACTTAATATTTGAGAATATATTTTGTTCTATTTTCTCTTAACAGACTATTGTTAAAATTATTGGGTATACAATGAACAAAGCTGATTTTTTCACTATGTACTTTTCTACAATTATAAATATTGTAAATGATTTTTGACAGTGACCACTCCTTCAAATGATCAATTATTGGGATTAACATCTTTCTCAGGTACAGTCAGGCATCCTTTTCTTGTAGTGATGTTACTAAAAACATTTTCCTTTTTTCACTCATCACTGCTCATTAATTGATAAAATACAATGAACTGTACTTGTCATGTAAAGAAAACTCTGAAGAGATGCTTTTTTTATTTTTACTTATTTATTTATTTGCTCCAGTTTTGTCACCTTTCTTTCCACGTAACCACAGAATGATTCTTTGATCTGCTTAAAATATTACTAAAACTCAGTTGATAATGAAAACTCATTGGAAAAACATTTTTGATAAGCCCTGTAAGCACCACTCTTTTTACTTGAAATAACACTTCAATTATAGTTGCACTGAAATTCACCCGACAGAACAAAATTAAAATTATTTTATGAATGAGCAGTATGGTCACATGTGCCGATTGTAATCAAAACAGATTTATTTCAAACCATCAAAACAATACAAACTGTCTATATGAGAGTGGAGGCTAGCTTAGCAATGTATATAGATGAAATTTTATTGAGAAACTAGCTGAGTGAGTACTTTTGTATGACACATCATGTTATACAAATGTTTTCATACAAATGTTCTAGAAAATTTCCTTCAAAACAAACCGTCAATACCTCAAAAAATCCTGGGTGATATCTGCAAGTGAATTTGATTCTAGATTTGATATGTCTAATGTTTTTTGAATCACAATGTTGGTTATTTCAAAGTTGTCAGATGCATTCAAACGTTCACTATGAATTCAAGCCCCACGAATGTGTGGCACTTTCAGTATGTAGGATATCTGAACTACATATAGAAACAATTAAATGAAGGCAATAAATTTCCACATGCTATTGTGTGTACTGTGCCTTATTTTAACTGAACAAATAATACGAATGAAAAGCTACATTGCTTGGCACACACCCCCTCTCCCTTTCCCCCTTTTCCGCAACTTTCTACAGAACCCCTTGCCCCCCTAGACTAAACCACATAGTTTATGGAAGCTCCCTACATTAACAGTCTGTTTTGGAGAACTTTATTGTTTATCTAAGTCTTAAGAAAGTGTCATAGATGTCAATACTTAGTGGTAAAGTTGGTTAATAATTTGCTTATAGGTAAAAAATTATTATTATATTGTCAATAGAAAAGTTCATGACACATCTCTACATAGGATATTTCTCCGTCACATCTAAATTCTTGCTCTAGCAGAAAGATCTTTCAGAGTATGATGTCTACAATGTAGTACAGTGTAACCTGTAAGTCAGGATTAGGACTGTAGTTTGGGTATTAGCTTAGTATATGAAATTTTTTTAAAGGAAAGAAAACCCTATAATCAACCTGCCTTACAGAGAACTCATGTATATAGTCAGTATTCGTTTCATAAATCTCCTGCAAAGTTGTGGTTAAATTTTTTCTTTTGCATTCATTTTACAATCAGTCATACATTTTGTAAATATTAAGGGGCAACCAAAAGAAACTGAACTGATGTTGTAGAGGACAGAGTTTTTGTATTACTGGTATTGACACACGGAGCATATAGTCCTTCCATCCCAGAGCCAGTATACCAATTATTGACACAAGAGAAGGTTGTGTTTGGCTGGTGTTAATTTTTTTGTGATTACTATTTCGTGTGCTAGTCGTTTTTGTGATGGCTGATTCTCGAGAACAATACATGGCCATGAGATTTTGCTTCCTGCTTGAAAAAAACTATCTCAGAAACTCCTGAAATGTTGAAAACAGCATACAAGAATGATGCTATAGGAAAAATCCAAATGTTTGAGTGTTTTTCCAATTTCAAAACAGATTAAATGCCAATGATGACCAACTTCACTCTGGATTGCCTTCAACGGCCCGAACCAATGAAAATGTCATAAAACTGTGTGAAATCATCCTAAAAGATTGATGCTATACAATATGAGATGTTGTGGAGCTGTCTGACTTGGAGCTCAGTTCATTGCATTTTAAGTGAAGATTTTGGTATGAGAAGGGTAGCTGCCAAATTTTTGCCTCTGCTGCTGATTGCACAGCAAGATCAGTTGAAAGCATGCTGTGCTTTGAAGGAAGAACTCTGCAATGATCCAAGTTTTTCTTCAATTTTTTTTTTTTTTTTTTTTTTTTTTTTTTTAAATTGCTTTACGTCTCTTTTTAACATCGAGGTCTTTAGAGACGGGAAAGGATGGGGGGCAAGGATGGGGGCAAGGAATGGGAAGGAATTCGGCCATGGCCTTTTGAAGGAAGCATCCCGGCATTTGCCTGGAGTGATTTAGGGAAACCATGGAAAACCCAAATCTGGATGCCTGGACGGGGATTCGAACCGCTGTCCTCCCGAATGCGAGGTGAGAACGCTAACCGTTACACCGCCCCGCTCGATTTTTTTTTTCTTTCTTCAAGGTCATCACTGGTGACAAATCCTGGTGCTATGGTTATGACCCTGACATGAAGTAACAATCAAGCCAAAGGTAGGCTCTGTGCTTGCCTCATGCCAAAAAAGCAAGACAGGTGCAATGAAACATCAAGACAAAGTTGATTTGTTTTTGAATGTGCGAGTAATTGTCCATTCACAGTTTGTTCCACGGGCTTAACAATTATCTAGACCTTTTACCTGGATGTTAGAAAAAATTGTGCAACGGAAAAGGTGACTGGCTCTTCCATCACGGCAATGTCCCTGCTCATACAGCCTTCTCTGTGCACTGATTTTTACCAAGAAATGCCAAGACACCTATGCCTCACTATGCCCTATTCACCATACCTCAACCGCTGCAACTTCTTTTTATTCCCATAGATGAAAAGAAACATGAAGGTAAAACGTTTTTTTCAACATAGATGAGGTGAAGAAAACAAAGGATAGAGATACTGCTAGTCATCTCTGTAGAATATAGGAAATGTTTTGAACAATGGAATAAAAGATTGGACAAGTGTATCCATTCCATTGCAGCATAATTTGAAGGGGATTGATTGTTTTTTCTCAAAAAATAAAATATGTGAATTGAAAACAATGTAGTTTGGTTTCTTCTGGGTACCCCCTCATAACATTTGTATCTATTTTTGAATATGTTATGCAGAAACAAGCATTAAAGCAGTAATTGTGGAGTGAGGAAATTACAGTTAAGAAATTCAATGTCTCCTTGCTGTTAATTATTTGCTAAACTTGAAATGTCTAATTCTGGATAATCACTGAACAATTTTAAGCTTACCTTTTACACAGGAATATGTCTAGGAAGTGATATCTTTCTTATATCTCATTTATTATATGTCTTATTTATAGGAAGAAATGGAAGATGATTTTGATCTTCTTGAAATGAGACAAGAGACAGTATGCAGAGTACAGCTAGTAATGACTGAGGTATAGTATTTAATTTAGTGCTGTTGCCAGTATAATATATTGCTCCACTGTACTAATAATAGCAGATAAGAAATAAATTAATTACTTGCAGATAAATTTTAATAAGAAAATTTTAAAGAAAAGACATATAGAAAATGTTAATATGTTTAAAATGTAATACATTTTTAACATTTATAACTAGGCTGGAAATTAATGCATTAGCAAGGTATCTAAATAAATTAGTACAAAAAACAGTGACATATATACAGAAAAGGCTAGAAAGACTGGTCATGTACGATTAATTGCCACTAGAAATGAAAGAATTTTTATCTGAGGGAGGATTTAGGGAAAGATTGGGTACTTGGCTGGAAGGCTATGAATGAAATGTAATCCTATAAAAATTATGATGTTGAAGTTTTCCTCTCATTGAAAATATAGTTTATTTATAAACTTGTTAAATGTATTTGTAGTAATAAAGAGTTGACACTCTTCTAAAAAAAGAAAAAAAAATTGCAGAATTTCTTATTTACTGAATGTGGTATGATGGCAGAGATAAAAAAATTCGCAACTACTAGATGACCCATGTAAAAATTTCGCAAATACTATGAATGATGGTTTGATGGTTTGTAATAGAATGAAAGACCAATTGCCTCATTTGTAGCAATTTCTTATTTGTGTAGTGTAATAGGTATGTAATAAAAGTCAATACCAGTGAAGCAGTTAATTAATATCTCTGTGAAATGTGCTGCTTCTATCTAGCAACTTGAGTCTGAACTGTCTCAAATGCGTGACTGTCACAGTTTCACAGTTATTACTTTTGCACTTCAAAGGTCAGATTCCTAAATACTTCATTCATAATTTATAATATTGCCTAAGTGGAGACCTTAGTCTTTAAAATGAAACCTCAATTATAGATTTTAGTTGGGTATCAAGAGTGCTCATTACAACAAAATATGCTGAGGAAATAATAATATGTTTGCCCTTCAAGGGACAAATTGCAAAAAATTCGTTTCTTAAAATATGTTGTGGCCACAGCGAAGTTCTTAATCTTTTAAATGATACCTCATTTATCTATGTCAGTTAGATATCATGGGAGATAAATAGCTTGTGACACAGAAACGTGTTGTAGAAATATTGATAGTTTTGCCCTTTTAAGGATCGAATTTTGAAAAATTCCTGTCTTTATAGACAATGTCACAAAAGTGGAGATCTTAACCTTTAAAATGGTACTCTATTTATCGATTTCAATTAGGAATATAGGGAGATAAATGGTTTATGGTACAAAAAACAGCAAAATCGGAATATTGGAATTATGCTCTTTAAGGGTCAAATTTGGAAAAATTACTTACTTAAAGTATAATTTGACCAAGTGGATATCTTAATCTTTAATGATACCTCATTTATCAATTTCAGTTTGGTATGAGGGGAGATAATGGCTTGTGGCAAAATAACACCTTATAGAAATAATATATATTATTATTTTCCAAATATTTGTGTCTACACAGTGAAAAAAAAAAATAAAAAATACTAATACTTTCTTTTTTACCAGTAACTCCATACCCAGACCATAATCATAATTCTTGAGAATATTTTTAATATTTATGATTGTGTATATTCAAAGGAAGTTTCCAAGAGAACACCCATTCTGCTCATCAAGAAATGCTACTTTAAAATTTCTTAAATAAATTATGAAGCTAATATACAGGGAGAAATTGTTATTGCAACCTTGATAATATAATAAATACTGTTCTACTCGGTTTTATCTACTTTAGTGCCCACCAAATGTACAGGTATTAATTGACAAAGACATTATTTAGTGATCAGGTAGTAAATGAACACATAACCCTTTAACTCCCACTCAACAATACAAATTTTCAGATATTTTTACAGGAAATGTGCATAATTTGGATCAATTGAAATTATAAATTTGACTCTTTAGAAATTATAAAGTGTTGAAGGACCTCATATTTTGATAGAAATGCTGGTGGGAAGGTATATCTAGGGTTACCAAATACTTGCAGAAATCTCATTAAAGCACAATGCATAAAATGTTACGTAAAAAGTAAAAGAAGTAACTCTGAATGAATCAGTAATTTAATCATATAATCTGCTTAGATTGGAATGCTTTCTTCACCATGCCAAAAGGAATGTGTGTGTGTATATATATACAGGGTGTTACAAAAAGGTACGGCCAAACTTTCAGGAAACATTCCTCACACACAAACAAAGAAAATATGTTATGTTGACATGTGTCCGGATACGCTTACTTTCCATGTTAGAGTTCATATTGTGGACGGCTGTGATACAATACGCCATTCTCCAGGGCTGCATCAGCGCATCAGGGATTCCATGTGTCGGAGGGTGGATGCATGTATCCTCGCTAACGGAGGACATTTTGAACATTTCCTGTAACAAAGTGTTTGAAGTCACGCTGGTACGTTCTGTTGCTGTGTGTTTCCATTCCATGTTTAATGTGATTTGAAGAGAAGTAATAAAATGAGCTCTAACATGGAAAGTAAGCGTTTCCGGACACATGTCCACATAACATATTTTCTTTGTTTGTGTGTGAGGAATGTTTCCTGAAAGTTTGGCCGTACCTTTTTGTAACACACTGTATATATATATATATAAATGTGCCCTTAACAATATATTTTGAGTAGATCAAAGGTGTCTTCATAGATGGAGGAACAGTTTTTGAAGCTGTAGACAGAATTCACTGCTGATGGAGCAGACTGGAAGGGACGTTGAGCCTTTTTTTGCTCAGTATTTGTGTGAATAAGGTTTACATTTACTAGAAATTAAGATGGTGTTCAGAATATGCCTGCATAATTTCAAGTTACTGGATACATTGTATTATAGGACGACTAGTGTTGCTCAATGCTTAATAGGAAATAACGTTTGTGGTTTTTTTTTCTTCTTCTAAAATGGATAACTTCTAATACACAGAATAACAATAACATCTCACTCTTAGACGGTTAGACGAGTGCATGCCAACTACCATTTAACATTATTTGACATAGGAAATCAACTGTATCCTTTACACATAAGTTTAATTTTGATTTCCTTTTGGGGTCATTTTTTGAACCAAATAATAAATTGATTAATTTCTAATAACATGGGGACAATCTTATATATATATATATATATATATATAATAACAATGAGCAGGAAAAAGCTTTAAGGCAATAAAACTAAGGAAGGATAGGGAAATATGACCCAACATTTACCACAGATGAAGGCGGCTGGGACGACGAACAAAAAACAAACACAAGAAAAGCGCAATATTTCGGCCTACAGCAGCCTTAAACGTGCAGAAGGTGAAGCACCAGGCGGCATCACATGTGTATGTGTGGTAGTATCATGGAGTTTCCTATGGTGCATAACGTTGCCCGAATGCCGATAGCTGTGGAGGTATGGGAGATATGGTAGTCAAAGTTAGTCAATGTAGGGCATTTTCATATTTCGACCATACACTTGTGTGTCCCTATACTTCATTTTTCTGCCACAACTACATACTGCAGACCATTGGTGTTTGTGGATGGTGATAGCATCAAGTCTCCCATTGTGCACTGTGGTGGTTGCATGGTGGTAACTATGGGGGAGTTGGAGATATGGAGTTTGAAAGCAGTTGACTTGGCACACTTTCGCATTTCAACTAAAGACATAAGTATTCCTATGTATCGCTTTTTAGCAAAAATATCATGCACAGATCACTGGAGTTTATGTGTGATAGTAGCATACATTCACTGAACATACACAATGTGGGCCGAATTTTGATAACTTTGTGGGTGTGGGAGATATGGAGGTTGATAGTGGTCGATCAGGGACATTTTTGTATTTCAACCAAAGACTTGTGTGTCCGTATATTTTGCTGCCTCAACTGCATAGTGCAGACCCCTGGTGCTTGTGTGGTAGTGGCCTTTAGTCACACATCATGCACTATGATGGTTAGATGTCAGTAGCTATAGTGTTGTGGGAGATATGGTGGTTGATAGTGGTCGAGGTAGTGCATTTTTCTATTTCTACCTAAGAAGTGTGTGTCCCTATTTTTCACTTTGCAGCTATAAATATTCTGCGCAGATCACTGGTGTTTGTGTGTGGTATTATCCTCGAGTCTCCCGTCGTGAGCTATGGTGGTTACATGTTAGTAGCCATCAATCACAATTCTTTACAAACACGAACGAAGTCGTGGGCACCAGCTAGTTCATTTAATACAAATAAACTCCTTTTTCATGTAGTTCTAAAGACTCCCTGTATGATCATACAAGCTATGCCTCAGCAATAGAATACTTTAATTTGTTATTCAGTGAAAACTTTTGTTTTGCATGTAATTCTACTAGTTCGGACTACATTATTGTTTATTTTTTCTATAACTGCTGCATTGATCTCATGTAAATACAGTCAACTCAGGATAAAATCTTAGTCTTGATGTATCAGCTTATCAGGAAGTGGTTTTCGGGTCAATATCCATAGTCTGTTAGATGAGTGCCAGATTGATCCCCTATCACTGGAAATTCCCTAATATGATAAACAAGCCTGAATGGGATTCATTGGTAGACAGAAGGAGGGTGAAGAGAGTCATGGAAGGTTATAAGATGTATATTGGCGATGATTCATGGAAAGATGTTGGTGTAAGAATTAGGAGTAGTGCTTGGATGGGAAAATATAACCATGACCACAAGTTGGAACTTGATTTCAGGCAGAAGGGTGTAGGAAGATTTTCTTTTGTAGGTAAGGTGTCAGAGATTGGAATAATTTACCAAGAGAAATAATTTATAAATTAGCAAAAATGCTGAAAGAATTTAACGTTGAAATTTGTAGAGGGCAAAAGTATGTGGGTGCATGGAAGGGGAATAGTCGGTCTGTAGGGAAACTGTCACAATTAAATTAAAAATAACATTTATCATACAGAATACAGCTTACAAAATTCATGGAAAGATGATGAAATCTACATTCTTCAACCCCCAATTGGTTGACAAAGAATTAGTATTCATTTTTCAGGATACCATTTTGAAAAGTACAAATAAAATTGATATGCCAAAAAAAATCTATTAATTTTGCTGAGAATTAGTGAAGGATTTTGAAGAATCATTCCTATCCTTTGAATTATTTTTTGACTTACAGTTGTCTTTTTTAAAATCTCTTTAATTAAGAATCACATACTCTGAAATGATAGTTGTGGCAAACTGTTACAGATTATTAAATTCATTTTTTTCTCTATGAAAGTGTGTATACCTTAATTAACTGTTGTGATTGTATTATCCTGTACATTTTTCTCTTTACTTACCCATCAAATTTATCACATTTAGTGGTATTATGAATGAGTTGTATCAAACTAATTTCTAACTGTTAGGCTTAAGTTTGTTCACTTTAATTGATATTATATTTATTTGTAGTTTGTATTTTATGACGAAACTTCATATTTAAGCTTATTTTAGTGCTTTTAACGTTATATAACTATTTCCTCATTTTTTAATCAAATAACGGTAATTTCTTTCAATATTTCAAATCTTATTAATCTCATTGCTGATGATGTCACTGGTCAGCTGTTAGACTCGATTTTTATTAAATTACCTGAACAACCTTAAATTTTTTTTTTAAATATATTGTGCACTATTTTACAGAAGGGTCAACTTTATTTCTAGTTACATTACAGTAAGTACTCATTTGCACTTGTTTCATTTGGCCTTTTCACAAACAAAGAACTAGCTATAATGAGTTTAATCTTTAACAGCCTAAGATACGACTGCATTATTTCTACATCCACGTGTTACTTGTTGAAATGCAGTTTTTATGTATGATTATTAGGAGCAGAATACGATTCTGCCAGATTGCCTATCAAAATATAGCGGCAAGTATTTTTAATTAATTTTCATTAATTTTTTTTTTTTTCAAAAAATTTCATTTACTTGTTTTTTAAATAAATTATAATTCATTTCAAAGAGAGACATGTAAAGAACTTTAAAAGTTTGGGTTGCCTATGTACAAGGTGCCTCAAGGAGGGATTGCCAGCTGTTAAAGATATGTAAGAGAGAGATAGAGAAAAAAGGGGGGGGGGTGGATTGCATCTGTCAGATGGTAAGGTTACTATAACAGCTGGAAACCCCTACTTGTGGCCACTTTTACGTAGGCAACCCAAACTTTTTAAGTTCTTTATATGTCTCTCATTAAAATGAATTATAATTTATTTAAAAACAAATGAACGAAATTTAATGCAAAAAAAGAAATATATTTTTTTGAAAATTTAATTAAAAATACTTGCAGCCATATTTTGATACTAAACCCAGCAGAATTGTATTCTGTTACTAATAATCGCACCCAAAAATTGCATTTCAATCTAATAACAGACAGACATATAAATCTTGCAGCCAGATCTTAGATTAAAAGGTGCATGAAAAGGTGCAGAAGATAGAACGAATGACAGTGCAAACAGTGCGCTCGCATAGGCTTGTTTTGCGTGGTAGCTCAAGAGTGCCACACAACTCGGTTGCAAGTTTTTGGCGCAAGCACCGTGTTTACGGTAGATCGTGTTGATGATGTGAGATGCGACACGAGAATGTAAATGTGGCATTACACCTGGCGTTTGTTATATTATCGCCACACTACCTCATTACCAACCACACACTGGCTTTCATGCTGAATTTTTGATGTAAGCACGTCACAAAAACAATTCTTTCAGTCTGCCAGTAGTTTCGAGTTTCTTTTAGTAATCTGAAAACCGCTCTGTTCATCCTATATCTTTGTTATTTGTTTGTTGTCTAGGTTAGTTCTGTTGACTTTGCTATCTTGTACCAGTATAATATCATATGCTTATAGTGGCGGCATACATTTTCCTTCTACAAAACAGTATAAGTGTCTCCAAAATGAAGCAGAAGAAAATAAGATATTTCTTTTGCTAGATATATGTAAAATTATAAAGTGTCTGATGTAATTTTAAAGGCAAAATAAAATCTACCCAAACCAAAACTACTCAAATCAAAATTCTGAACAAATCAATAATCTGAATCACCCTCGGTCCCAATTAGTTCAGATTATCGACCCTCTACTGTGATTTATTGTAAATGATGTTTCCTCTTAAGAAACCATATATTAAAATGATCATGTTCACTTAAGGAAATTATAAAATTGTTACCTACAAAAGGTATTTACTCATTTCCTTTATTAACTTTATCCGGCTTATAATCTGATGCAAAACTAACTTTCTATGGTTTAGAAAGATGGCTGTTAACCTTACTATGCTACACCTTCTTGCCTTCATCTGTGGTGAGTCATAGGTTTAATTTCCCAACCCTTCCAAAATTATTCTGCATTGTAAAATATAAATAAACTAAAACATGAATATATGATTTATCCATAAATTGAAAAACAAAAACAAAAATCAAATCTTGTATGTTGAACCTAAAGCTTCCATGTTACAAGTCTCCAAATGGTCAGTTATAGTTAAAGAATAAAGTGCTTTATGTACATTATCTACTTAAGATAGACTCATGCTGTTGCAGGCTATTTTCTTTACGTATCATCATTGCCACTACTAGTTTGGTACAATCCTCCATCTCTTGCTAACTTGAGCTAACCTCTTCATTTAATAATACTCAATTGTTTCTCATAACAGATAGACCAAATTATCATTAAAGATCAAGGTTTTGACTGTGGAGGTCATGCCGGAAACAAATTCCAAACTTTAAACAGAGTACAATGAGCAGATACAAATGGTGAAAGTTTACAGATGCCACATTTATCAACCTTAAAGCCACTTATCAGTAACAATGGAAAGAAAGAACTGTCGCGAGGCAATATTTATATGGAAATTATTGATAAAATACACCCAACACTCACCAAAGTTGAAGGGAGGAGGGCAGCAGCAACACAAAACAATACACCAACATAGAAAATACAATATTTTGGGGTACTGTTGTGTGTTGCTGCTGCCCTCATCCATTCACCTTTGGTGAGTGTTGGGTGTATTTTTTCAACCCTTTCCATTTAAAGCCACTCATGATACTATCAACTGTAAGAAGCAGATAAGGAAAATATATACTGAAGCGCAAAACATGATGGGGTATCTACTATTATCATGTGGTTGTCCCTTATTCCTGGTGGAGTGCATCAACCAATGTAGCACTGACTTCACAAGTCTTCGCAAGTCTCTGTAAAAATATATATTTTTAAGCTTCTGCTATTGCAAAAGTGTTACCTCTGCAGAATGAACTGATCTTTTGATAATGCCCCATATACATCTGTTTGGATTAATGTCTGGTGATCTGTGTGACCAAATCACTTGCTGAAATTGTCCAGCATGTTTTCGTCAAGTGAATCGTGATCGCTATTAGCTCAATGATATGGCACATTTTCATCCAGGTAAAGTCCATCATTGTTTAGAAACATACAGCCCATGATGCTAAGTAGCTGAAAATAACCATTTTTCATCAATGGTTGGTTCAGTTTGAACAGATCTTCCTCTCCATGCCACATAAACACATCCCATATATGTATAGAGCTACCACCAGCTTGCACAGTGCTTTCCTGAAAACCTGAGTCCTTATGGGATCTGCACCACACTCGAACCATAAACTGAGCATGGTGGGTGAGTGGTTAACATTCTGGCCTTGCATTTGGTTCCAATCCCCATGTGAGCATCCAGATTTGGGTTTTCCATGGTTTCCCCAAATCACTCCAGTCCTTGTTCCCAGTTCCATCCTGCCTCTAATGAACTCGATGTTGATGAGGTGTAAAGCTGTAAGTAAAAAGAAAAAACCAGCTACAATCATAACTCATCTGACCACACAACCTTTTTCCAGTCATCTAGGGCTCAACTAATATGTTCATGAGCCCAGAGTAGGCATTGCAATTAATGGCATTTTGTTAGCAGAAACACTCAAATCAGCCTTCTGCTGCAAAATTTTGCTGCACTGTCCACACAGACACATCTGTAGCACAGCACATATAAGGTGATGCTGTTCTCTGACTTAGTGATGCTTGTGAACACTTACATCTCAGCACAGATGTTGCTAGTCTGTCATTAAGTAGGCCAGGTTGGCTACTGCATTGTCTATGGCAGTAGGTAATGCCAGAAATTACTTATTCATGGCACACTCTTGACACTGTGGATCAAGGAATGTTGAATTAATGAACAATTAACAATAATTAGTGTACTATATTTCAAATGCCTACAACAATTCTAAGTCTGTTAATCCATGATGTGTGGCCATAATCACATCAGAAAACCTTTACATGACTCACCAGGGTACAAATGACTCTGTACAGCACATTTATTGTTCTTTCCACTGTGCTACAACCAATTCAATATTTGCATCTATCTTTTCCATGATTTTGACATTTCAATGCATAACACTACAAAGGACTTTCAGCTTGTGAGATGATGTGATTCCTTGTTTCACTGCTGACAAAAATTAGCCGGTGGTGCAATCATAAAAAGGCCTTCTTCCAAAGCAGGGTTCATTCTGTGATGATGTTCCTTATTGCACAGTCATTGCTGACCAGTGTAAAACTTTTAAACAGATGTAAATACAACAGACAGCAGAACTTGAAGATCTAACTGACTATTATAAAAATAATGTCATTAAACTCAACCATGCAAAACACACATCTGCACCCTCTACTTGTGTAATAGACAGTCTAGAAAGGGACTCAGTTTAGCGTTCAGAATACAATGCACATCCCATCGTAATACACCAAAATGCCATGGCGAACTCAGCCATACCCTCACCTTTAAAGAGCATGGTGAGGACACAAAGATGAAATAATGTGCTCAGTATCATATCCTCTAGAAATTAACAAATAGCAGTTGGGGATCACAGCCCGCAGTCCACTACCCATCTGCTCTTTCACTATGCTTCTCTGCTGCAGAATATGCAGCAACAATTTAATGAAACCCGTCCCATATTAAGGGGGTAAATATAGCCCTAAATAAGACAATATGCATCATAACAGGCTACATCCATTAAATTCCAAGTACCTGGGTGACCGATCTTCCCTCGATATCTTTTGATTTCTGTTCCATATGCAAGATTTTGCACAAAGTTTGATCAAAGTTAAAAGTTTTTCTTGAAGGCTTCCTAAGAATTTTGAAGTGCACTGTTGTGTGCTCTAACCAAAAGATAAACCTAACTAAAATCAACAGGTTTACTGGTACCAGAAACTTCTATGAGATGATGTTAGAGCTGTTTCCAAGATACCAAATACAAGAATTGCTCCTTTTTTTGTAAAATCTTGAAAATGCAAAGATTAATTAATAGTGTGAGATTAGACAAGAACACCGTCTGTGCTAAATTCATTCACTCCGATAAAACTATGCTCATACCTCACACCTTCTAATCCAACCATGCCTTTCCAAATAATAAGAAAACAATTCCTAATAAAGGTAACCTCTGCTATTACCATTAATAAAGCAAAAGTTCAGACACTTCAAAAGGCAGAATTGTATTTATCAGAACCCATTGTTTTTTTGTATGGACACTTATATGTGGTTTTTTAATGAGTTTGTAGATTCATTAGTATTTATTTTTGTGTTAAAGACACATATGGTCAAAAAGTCAATGATGATCATATTTTAAATGTTAATATTGTTTTCAAAGTAGTTTTTAAAGTATTAAGATTGAAAAAATGACATCTGTCATAGCCAACATTTTTTAAATATGTACTTCTTAAATGATTTACAATTAAACATGTAGTGTTTAATGATATTAACTTTTTACAGTAAAAGTGATATTTATTACTACTCTTCAAGATAAAATACATTTCATTACCAAAAATTTGCATTTCTTATTTCCTCATCATTATATTATCATTTGGTGACTAATCACAATACTGTACAAAATATTCACACTGGTCAGCTAGTACACCTGAATTGATCTTTTAAAGAGTTCTTTGCTTGAATCAAAGAGAAACTTAACTGACATCAGTCGGCTTAGTGGTACCTGAAACATCTACGAGATGGTGTTATAGCTGTTTCTGAGATACCAATACAAGAATTTATCATTTATTGTAAAATTGTGTTTTTGCAGGAAAGAAACACATTTAGAAAAACTTTAAAAGCAAAATGTTATCTAAACATGAAATTTCATCAAAATCATTAGAGTCATTTCTGAGATTCCAAATATATATTTACAAAAATTGCTGATATAAAGATATAAGTTTTAAAGATATCAGCTTGTGGTAATAGCCCTTCCAGTTATCAGAAGGAGAGGACAGCTGCAGAAACTAACAAGCGAAACAGGAGGTAGACCCCAGATATCACATGTTAAGTTTGTAAATTCAATTTCTTGAGGCTTAAACTTTGAAAGAGTTTCTTGCATACAATGATACTGACTTCATTGCCATCTAAAAAATGCTGAATAGAACTGTGGTAAAATTTGGTACCAGGAATAATATGGGAAAATCCAATAAGAAACCTTATGTTCATGACCAGTAACACCCTGAAAAGATAGAGAATGATTGTACCTCTGTGCAAAGAAAACCTTAAGAAATATGGTTATACTAGCTGGTACCCACGACTTCGTTCGTGATTGTAAAGAATTCATATTGACAGCTATAGACATCTAACCACCCTAGTGCACGATGGAAGACTCGATACTATTACCACACACAAGTACGAGTCTTCTGCGCTATGTAGTTCCGGCAGCAAGGTAAAATTTACGGATACACACAAGTCTTTGGATGAAACACGAAAATATTCATGATCGACCAATTTCAAACACCATATCTCACACACTCCCACAGTAACCGAATTTCGGCCAACGTTGTGATCGATGGGAGACTCTGTGTTACTACCACACACAAACGCCAGTGATCTGCGATTGATAGTTTTCACTTAAAAGTGATACACCGTGACACATGCGTCTTTGGCAGAAATATGAAATTGCCGCAGGTCGACCATTTTCATCCCCCATAACTTCCACACCCCCATAGCTACCGACATCTAACAACCATAGTGCACTACATGAAATACGATTCTACTACCAAACACAACCACCAATGCTCTATGCTATGTAGTTGTGGCAGAAAAGTGACAAATGCGGAGACAGTCGAAATACGAAAATATCCTTGGTCGGCCACTTACAACCACCATATCTACCACAGTACCACAGTTTCTGAAATTCGGCCGCTGTTGTGATCGAAAGGTGACTCTGTGCTACTACTACACACAAACGCCAGTTATCTGTGATCTATAGTTTTCGCTGAAAAGTGATACACCATGAGACTTTTGTCTTTGGCAGAAGTATGAAACTGCCACAGGTCGACCACTTTCAACCCTCATTTCTCCCACACCCCCATAGCTACCGACATCTAACAACCATAGTGCACTACATGAAATACGATTCTACTACCAAACACAAAAACCAATGCTCTATGCTATGTAGTTGTGGCAGAAAAGTGACAAATGCGGAAATATCCGAAATACGAAAATATCCTTGGTTGGCCACTTACAACCACCATATCTACCACAGTACCACAGTTTCTGAAATTCGGCCGCTGTTGTGATCGAAAGGTGACTCTGTGCTACTACTACACACAAACGCCAGTTATCTGTGATCTATAGTTTTCGCTGAAAAGTGATACACCATGAGACTTTTGTCTTTGGCAGAAGTATGAAACTGCCACAGGTCGACCACTTTCAACCCTCATTTCTCCCACACCCCCATAGCTACCGACATTTAACAACCATAGTGCACTACATGAAATACGATTCTACTACCAAACACAAACACCAATGCTCTATGCTATGTACTTGTGGCAGAAAAGTGACAAATGCGGAGACAGTCGAAATACGAAAATATCCTTGGTCGGCCACTTACAACCACCATATCTACCACAGTACGACAGTTTCTGAAATTCGGCCGCTGTTGTGATCGAAAGGTGACTCTGTGCTACTACTACACACAAACGCCAGTTATCTGTGATCTATAGTTTTCGCTGAAAAGTGATACACCATGACACTTTTGTCTTTGGTAGAAGTATGAAATTGCCGCAGGTCGACCATTTTCATCCCCCATAACTTCCACACCCCCATAGCTACCGACATCTAACAACCATAGTGCACTACATGAAATACGATTCTACTACCAAACACAACCACCAATGCTCTATGCTATGTAGTTGTGGCAGAAAAGTGACAAATGCGGAGACAGTCGAAATACGAAAATATCCTTGGTCGGCCACTTACAACCACCATATCTACCACAGTACCACAGTTTCTGAAATTCGGCCGCTGTTGTGATCGAAAGGTGACTCTGTGCTACTACTACACACAAACGCCAGTTATCTGTGATCTATAGTTTTCGCTGAAAAGTGATACACCATGACACTTTTGTCTTTCGCAGAAGTATGAAACTGCCACAGGTCGACCACTTTCAACCCTCATTTCTCCCACACCCCCATAGCTACCGACATCTAACAACCATAGTGCACTACATGAAATACGATTCTACTACCAAACACAAACACCAATGCTCTATGCTATGTAGTTGTGGCAGAAAAGTGACAAATGCGGAGACAGTCGAAATACGAAAATATCCTTGGTCGGCCACTTACAACCACCATATCTACCACAGTACGACAGTTTCTGAAATTCGGCCGCTGTTGTGATCGAAAGGTGACTCTGTGCTACTACTACACACAAACGCCAGTTATCTGTGATCTATAGTTTTCGCTGAAAAGTGATACACCATGAGACTTTTTTCTTTGGCAGAAGTATGAAACTGCCACAGGTCGACCACTTTCAACCCTCATTTCTCCCACACCCCCATAGCTACCGACATCTAACAACCATAGTGCACTACATGAAATACGATTCTACTACCAAACACAAACACCAATGCTCTATGCTATGTAGTTGTGGCAGAAAAGTGACAAATGCGGAGACAGTCGAAATGCGAAAATCTCCTTGGTCGGCCACTTACAACCACCATATCTACCACAGTACCACAGTTTCTGAAATTCGGCCGCTGTTGTGATCGAAAGGTGACTCTGCGCTACTACTACACACAAACGCCAGTTATCTGTGATCTATAGTTTTCGCTGAAAACTGATACACCATGACACCTTTGTCTTTGGCAGAAGTATGAAACTGCCACAGGTCGACCACTTTCAACCCTCATTTCTCCCACACCCCCATAGCTACCGACATCTAACAACCATAGTGCACTACATGAAATACGATTCTACTACCAAACACAAAAACCAATGCTCTATGCTATGTAGTTGTGGCAGAAAAGTGACAAATGCGGAGATATCCGAAATACGAAAATATCCTTGGTTGGCCACTTACAACCACCATATCTACCACAGTACCACAGTTTCTGAAATTCGGCCGCTGTTGTGATCGAAAGGTGACTCTGTGCTACTACTACACACAAACGCCAGTTATCTGTGATCTATAGTTTTGGCTGAAAAGTGATACACCATGAGACTTTTGTCTTTGGCAGAAGTATGAAACTGCCACAGGTCGACCACTTTCAACCCTCATTTCTCCCACACCCCCATAGCTACCGACATTTAACAACCATAGTGCACTACATGAAATACGATTCTACTACCAAACACAAACACCAATGCTGTATGCTATGTAGTTGTGGCAGAAAAGTGACAATATGCGGAGACAGTCGAAATACGAAAATATCCTTGGTCGGCCACTTACAACCACCATATCTACCACAGTACGACAGTTTCTGAAATTCGGCCGCTGTTGTGATCGAAAGGTGACTCTGTGCTACTACTACACACAAACGCCAGTTATCTGTGATCTATAGTTTTCGCTGAAAAGTGATACACCATGACACTTTTGTCTTTGGCAGAAGTATGAAATTGCCACAGGTCGACCACTTTCAACCCCCATATCTCCCAAATCCCCATAGCTACATACATCTAACAACCTTAGTGCACGACAGGAAAGACGATTCTTCTACCACACACAAACACCAAAGTCTATGTTATGTAGTTGTGACAGGAAAGAGAAGTATACGGAGATACGAATTTTTGGTCGAAATATGAAAACGCCCTGCACTGACCAACTTTAATCATTATATCTCCCACATCCCCACAGCTATCGGCATTCGGCCAACGTTGTGCACGACAGGAAACTCCATGCTACTTCCACCCACAAACATCAGTGATCTGTGCTAGGTAGTGGTGGCTGAAAAGTGAAATATAGGAAAAAACACGTCTATTTTTATATATATATAAGATTAGAGAGGATGAGCTCTGTGAATGTAGGCAACTGGATACTCACAACATCTGCTGATCTGCAAGAAACTTGATGAGCCCTGTACACTCGATAATATGATTACAGTGAATGATAAGGCCATTCTGCTGTTGTGTACTGGGCCTCATCTGAAATATAAATGGTTGACAGTCCTAGACATTATTTATGTGTAACTGTTTAATTTGTTTGTATAATGTTTTATTGTATGTTTAATTTGTTTCTTGATTGCATTTGCATTATAGTTTCTCTCAAATTTATAGTTCACAATG
The DNA here is from genome assembly GCA_031002005.1 of Vandiemenella viatica. Taxonomy (NCBI): domain Eukaryota; kingdom Metazoa; phylum Arthropoda; class Insecta; order Orthoptera; family Morabidae; genus Vandiemenella; species Vandiemenella viatica. The sequence continues at coordinate 75,406,739 of CM061919.1, forward strand.
TAAGAGGGATGCTTTGGACACAAATAAATGTATAAAAAAAATATAAAATTATAGATAAGCCTCTTTATCTCAACACACCTTATTCAAGCTATGTCCTGCTTCTTACATTCGAATCATTGTATATCTCTACAGGTCTTTCCTTCAACTTGCCTCACGTATCTTAAAATGTGACCCACCATCCATTATCTTCTTTCTTTGAGACTCTACCACAAACTTCTCTCTGTATAAGAATCCACTAACTTCTTTTACAAAATCTGTACTGACTTCTAAAACTTATTTAGTGTTATTGCTATCATTGTTGCTACATTTCATTTCTTTTGTCTTTCTTTGATTTATATTTAATCTAAATTCAGTATTTTGTTAATGCCATTCAATAATAACCATGTTCTGCTAATATGACAATGTTATCAGTGGGTTGCCTTCAACACTTATGCCTCTTTGAATTTTTTTCCTTTGCTTCTTTTATTGCTTCTTCTACATGTTTATTATAGTCAACAATTATAATCAGTAATTATCGATGAGGATAGACTACAACCTTGTCGTCTCATATGCTTTTTTAAGTGATGCTTGTATCTCTTGGTTCTGTGCTTTTATTATACCCATCTTGTTTTATATGGTTTATAAATTATTCTTGATGGAACATCAAGAAAGTCATCAGGGGTGAATTTGCAAAGCAAAAGGATTTCAATATCAGATGAATTAAACCAACCTACAATAATTACAGGACATTTGTTGGGTCAGTAGATAATATCACAAAGTGTTCATCCCTGGTTGCAGTGCAGAAACTTAGAAATTACTAAACAAATATGAGGGACATCCAACCTCTGACAATGTGACACATATCCTTCAATCCCTGAATGAAGGTAGTAGAAATATCTGGCATCATACAGTGGAATCCCTGGATAACACCTACTCTAGCAGAAAAGCCTGGTATGTCATTAGAAAATTTGACTCTCCAAACCCTGTGACCAAAAAATCAAAAACTGCCATCAATTGGAATGATTTTGCAAAACATCTAGTATTGGTTTCTAAAAACACAAAAGATAAGCAAACCAAAATTACACAACAAGAAAAAAAGTGGCCCCACAAACCTTCTGAATTCTCTAGGTATATACCCTGAAATACAGTTAGATGGATTACCAACTTCTTCTCAAATATCCTATCAACTGGAAATCTCCCACCATTGATGAAGAAAACAAAAGTATTAGCTATACTGAAAACAAATAAAGATCCTACGAAAGTGAAAACTGATCAGCCATAACAGCCCTATATGTCACATATAAACTCATTGAATGCCTGATCTAAATAGAATTTTAAAGTAATCAATAACCGCATACCTATGGAACAAGCAGGATTTAGATAACATAGAAGTTTTGATGATCTGGTATTTACACTCATCTCTCATTGAAAATGGGTTTGAGAATAATTCAGTGGATGGCTTTTTGGATCTATAAGTTATCTATGACACTGATGGCAAGAAGAACTTCTTCTAAAATTCAATAGTATTATCACTTGTTGAAAACTTACGAACGTACTTAACAATATGTTGAACAATAGGTACTTTCAGATATTATCTGATAATGGCAGAAGCAGAATGTTTAAACTAAATGATGGCTTACCTCAAGGATCTTTATTTATTTATTTATGAATCTTCTAGATCCTTGCTGAGGAAGGACTTCTGGGAGGTGAAACATGTCACGGTTAATACACATATATATGAGTCATAACCATAGTGAAAACAATTATACATTACAAAGACAAATAAAGAGAATAAAATAAACATTAATATTTACAACTGAGTTTTGCAAAATGTATATTGAATGAAATTAATTATTTTGTTCAAATTCTTGAATGGAGTAGTTGCCAATAAGATAATCTCTCAGTTTTTCTTTAAATATATCTGTATTATCTGGAAACTTTTTTATACTCTTGGCAAGAATATTAAACAGATGCATCCCAGAATAATTAATTCCTCTTTGTACTAATGACAGAGATGTTTGTGTTTTTGTGCAAGTTTCTTGTATTGAAATTGTGTACCTTTGAATTAGATGTAAACAGTTTCCAATGATCTATGACAAAGCACATGAGAGAATATATATACTGAGAAATTGTAAGAATATTGAGTTTTTTAAAAAGTTGTTTGCAAGAAGTTCTTGGTTTTACCCTACACAACATCCTAATAGCTCTGTTCTGTGCTATGAAAACTTTTTTACTTTGTTAATAGTTTACCCAAAAAATTATGCCATATGACATCACTGAATGAAGATATGAGTAGTACACATGTTTTGTTAATTCTAGATCTGCTGTTAGATAAAGTGTTCGTATTGCAAAGGTGGCGCTACTTAACTTCTTCAGTAGTGAAGTGATGTGTTCGTGCCAACAGAGTTTCTCATCTATTTTAACACAAAGGAATTTTATACTCTTTGTTTCTAAGATTGTGTTATTTTTATAGCTTACTTGTGAATCTGGCTGTGAATAATTTTTTGTTTTAAACCTAATATAATGTTAATGAATTGGCCTTAAACCAATTTGATACTTCACTAAGTACTTCATTCACATTAAATTCTAGGTTACTGTTTGGAGTTATTCCTCACAGTCAGGTTAGTGTCATCTGCAAATAAAACACTCTTAACTTTGTCGGATAAGTTTCCAGGAGGGTCATTGATGTATAACAAAAAGAGGACGTCCTAGGACAGAGCCATGTGTAATTCCGTGTTTTATTTTCTCCCAGTCTGATGAAATATCTTTACTTATTTTAAAATAAAAAATGGAAACTTTTTGCATTTGAATTTCCGTATATGCATTTACCTGCAGTTCCATGAATATCTTAGTATTACATTTTTTCGAAAGTAATTAATGATTTACACGGTCAAATGCTTTTGCAAGATCACAAAATATTCCTACAGGTCTCATTTGAATACTCAGTTCCTCAAATGTGTTATTTAAAAATGAATATATAGCCATTTCTATGGATGATCCTTTTCGGAACCCAAATTGTGAATTAGTGAGTATATTACAGTGTGTAACATGTTTTATTATTCTACAAAACATGACCTTTACAAAAATCTTTGAGAATCCTAAAAGTAATTAAATGGGATGATAGTTATCTACAGATCTCCTTTTTTAAATAATGGTTTTACTATTGCATATTTTAGTCTGTTTGGAAACATGCCTTGCATTAAGAATTCATTACAAATGTGACCAAGTAAATGATTGATACAATCTGAACAACTTTTCAGTAATTTCATTGAAATATTGTCATATCTGGAAGAATTTTTAGGTTTTCATTATTTCATGAAATTATTTATTTCCGAGACTGTTACTGGTGGCAATTGCATCTCCACAAATCTATTTTGGAACGCAGCCTGAAGAAGCCTTAGGGCACTATGTGGGGATTGCTTTTGTTTGCCTGATTTCCCTACAACTGAAGTAAAATGTTTGTTAAATATTTGACAAACTTCCCCTACTTCACTATACAGAGATCCATTTTGTTCTATTTTTATGTCTTTGGAGTAGTTTACTGTTTTCACACCCCTCATATTCAATTTGTACTACCGAGCGTGGTGGTGTAACGGATAGTGTTCTGGCCTCGCATTCGGGAGGATGGCAGTTCGAATCCCCGTCCGGGCATCCAGATTTGGGTTTTCCATGGTTTCCCAAATCACTCCAGGCAAATGCCGGGATGCTTCCTTAAAAAAGGGCCATGGCCAAATTCCTTCCCATTCATTGCCCCCTTCCTTTCCCGTCTCTAAAGACCTCGCTGTTGAGAGACGTAAAGCAGTTAAAAAAAAATCAATTTATACTCATATAATTTACCAGAAACATCTTCACGAAATTTATTCATGCTAATGATATTTGTTTGGTGAACCAGAACCCCAACATTTCTGATGAAGAAACAACTTTTTCCTCTGACCTGAAAATTTTAGATGTATACTTAAAGAAATGATGCCTCCATCTAATCCTTAGAAAAAAGTTAAATTGACGTTTTGTTAATGCAACTGATAGGTGCACTATAAACCAGAAGTCAGAATTTAGAGACTGACTCTTGCCATATTGCAGAACACTAAAATATCTGGGTATAACAGTGGACAGAACTCTGACTTTCAAACTGCATCTCTCAAATATGGCTTTTAAAGTCAAAATAAGAAGTAATATTCTTCAAAATCTTGCAGGTACTTCATGGAGAGCCAGTGCTCATGTTCTAAGATCCACAGCCTTAGCTTGTCATACTTTGTTCCTGGATATTGCTACTCAAACTGGATGCATCAGAACATGAAGTCCGTATGCCTTCCAATTCTATGTAACATTTCACCTCCAGCACTAAGAAGATCAGAAGATTTTCTATCAAATATTTTGTTAAAAATCTTAACCATGATTAGAGGAGTACATATGGCAACGGTCCGGATGGGGTACACCCAAAAACTCACCACATAACTAACTCATGGAACCAACCCCTTTGTTTCTCTTATGATGTTTAAAGTTTACAATGAAATATTGTATAGTATATTCATGTTTATGTGCTTCCTGCCTTTGTCTGTGGAAAGTTACAGGGTTACACTTCTAAGTCTTCCTTATTTTGCATATTTTACAATTTATATCAATTTGTTTACAGGCTACTGAACATTGTCAGAGCTTCCTGCAATATTCATATCTTTGGTTGGATGACAGGAAAGAATTTCTTGATCAATTTTTGACTTATGGTCATCAGTTGACTCAAGCAGAAATGGATTTGCTTGCTTCTGAAGTAGAAGAGGAAACACCAACCGTAGTAGCGAAAGCTCCAACTCTAGTTCAGTTCAAAGAACAGGTCAGTGTAGGTTACTTTTGTATGACACTTGAAATCATAATACACTAGTTCTTAATAATGAGTCTGGATTACCTGTTTTTATTTTAATTAACAAGTGCCTCATATAAAATATCACTCCAGCTTCAGTGAAGTAACTAAACAATTATTTATAACAGATTGATCGGTTTGGTGCACTGTATACCACTATTGATAAAATGGATTCATCAGTAGTCTTTGATAATTGGTTTCAAGTGGATTTTCGGCCTTTCAAGCAAGCACTACTTAATACAGTTTGCAAATGGAGCAACCTTCTGAAACAGTATCTCAAAGACCATGTCATTACCAGGTGAGTTAAAACTTACTTTATAAACCATCCAAAAATAAAATTTATAAATCTGAATGAAGGTTTAAAATTTTGCTGAAATATTATTCAGTTGATATATTTCCTTCTGCACCTTTTCTTCCATCTCTCTTATATATGTCAATCCCGGGTGACCTATAGTGGCAACATGTGGGTCATTCGCTGAACAGATTTCTGCTGGAAAAGAGTGCATACACTTCTTTAAACACCTCTTCACATTCCACAGTCTACATACCACACTATTTTACCTACACTCTCTTTCTTGCCTTCACTGATACAACTTTACTCAGCTGAAAGATACCCCACAGTCAGGGGACCTTCATGCCCTAGAACTCTTCCTGTATATGTGACAAACATACAGCCTTTCCAGTATAACCTTCCTTACATCATTGGCTTACTTCATCACTCCAAGAATTTCTTCTTCAAGTATACTAAAAGATTTGTAGTATGGTTCTATCTTATGCCAACATATTTCTTGGTTGTCTAAAAGAACATTCTCTGAATAACATCCCATTTAAAACCCCTGTGTGGTTCAGATATGTATAAATGCCATTTACATTGCCTAAAGCCATTTTCTTTTTCCTTAGTTTCATATACATATATGATATATTTATAATCGAGTGCCCCCCCCCCCCCCCACACACACACATTCTCTTTCTTGATATGCACATTGTCCTATAACAGGGTGCACACCATACTTCTGTCCACATGAAACCCATCAGTTTACAACAATATCTACACTTTAACAGTTACCATCCATTCTACACCAAATATCACCTCCATAACAGCCTTCAAATCTATGGTAGATACAGCTATTTGATGAAAATTCCTCTCAGGTACTCCAAAAACATATCACAAGCCTTTATTTCCTGATATTACTCTGTGGATCTCTTACAAAAGCAAATTTCCCATACTGCCAACCACCATCCAAATAACTACAAGGTGTGTGAGAAAAATAATGAGACTGATTTTTTACTTACCAAAGTTTTTATTTTATTATTTCAAACAACAATATTGTCCCTTGGGCAGCTATACACCAGTGGAATCGTTTCCACTCTAGGTAGCAGTGCTGGAAGACTTCAACTGGTAGGGTTGTTAACTGGTCAGTCACAGTCTTTTTAATGTTCTCCAGAGTTCCAAAATGAGGTCTTTTTTAAGACATGTTTCAATTGCAGGAAAAGGAAAAAATCACAAGAACTTAAATCAGATGAAAAAGAGGGAAAGGGGGGGGGAGAAATTGAGGAACAACAGTAATGTATTTTGCGATCAAAAATTCACTGATGGATAAAGCCGTGTGACATGGGGCATTGTCATGATGAAGCATCTTCTTGTCTGCAATGTCTGGTCTCACACAAATCATTCTTTTCCTGAGCCTTTCAAGGACACCTTTGTAAAAAAACTTGGTTGACAGTTTGTCCTGGAGGAACAAATTCTTTATGCACAATATACCTAATGTCAAAAAAGTAAATCAACATTCTTTTGATCTTTGATTTGCTGACTCGACATTGTTTCGGTTGAGGAGATGATGGAGTGTGCCACTTTTTGCTTTGTTTCAGGATTGTACTGAAATATCTAGGATTCATCACCTGTGATCACACAATTGAAGATTCTTGGTCATTGTCAATCCTCTCAATAAGATCAACGCACATGTTTCTTCAGTTGTCTTCTGTTCAGTTGTGAGGTTTTTTGGCACCATTTTGGCATAAACCTTTCGCATGTCCAAATCGTTTGTCAAAATTTGATGCATGGTGAAAGTGTTTAAATTTAACTGTTCATTCATCATCCTTATTGTTAATCGACAGTCTGATCTCACAAGAGCCCTCACACGCTCAATATTTTCATCAGTTTTTGAAGTTGTAGGTCTTCCTGTGTGAGATAGATCTTCAACGTGTTCTCAGCCTTCCAAAAATGATTTGTGCCAGTGGAAAACTTGGGCTCTTGATAAGCAATGTTCCCCATAGGCTTGTTTCAACTTTTCAAAGGTCACACCAGGGATTCCCCAACTTTAACATGAAATTAGATTGCACAACGTTGCTCCTGATGCTCCATTTTCGTAACACACAGAGAGAGGGAAAAAAAACGCAACTTCACTGATGGTGCTCTCAAAAATATGTGTTGGCTGAACGGAGCTGAAACTTGGACTGAGCATGTGGAAGGGATGAACAAACCAGTCTAGCACAGACTGGTAGACTCAGTGTTGCCAGATCACTCACAGTGTTACCAATTTCATTACTTTTCTCACACATCTTGTATTTTTGCTATGCTACTCTAAAAATCAACCATAGCACTTGAAAAATACTCATGTAGAGGATTAATTAATAATCCAATTAACAAGCTTCTTCTTCAGATCATCTGTGTAATCCCAACAAATGGTTATATTTCCCATCAATCTTCAGTAGAAAGCATCCCCTCACAGTACATAATTTCAATTTCTCAAAATTCTTAAGCAAATGACATGTTGCTTCTATACAAATGATGACTCACAGAGTTAAAATTAACTTCTTCTTTTACCACTATTGCTTTCAGATATATACATATTCCAGAAATTGCACACTACCTTGAAAATAAGCAAATCAGCAGACCAAACAATCTAACATAGTCAATTTCTTACACAGCAATCTCTTTATTACAAATATTACCTGAAATGAACTGGAATTAATTTTAAGTAATAAAGAAAATAACTGAATACATATGGATGGGAGAAAGGAAGAAACAGCAAAGTGAAAGGATGAAGAACTATTGGATGCATGGGATTACTTTTTGTGGTCCTTAGATGGCCGATTTCGAAGAGAAGAAGAAATAATCAAAGCCATACAAAAATATTTGATATTATATGAACTTACTGGAATTGTGTAAGATGAATATAAAATAGTTTAATTTAATTTAAATGCTTCATTGTGCCAGAATGGGTGATAGTCATGTCATACACCACATTTGTAATGCAATGATCTCCTTGTCTCATTTGTGCTATTTAAAACCTGCATTGTGTGGATAACTTCCTATATTCCTTCTCTGAAATGTTTACCATTCTCCCAAAAATTCTCCTTCACATGTTTCACTAGAGCACCCAATGTCAAGAACATCCTGGTCACAAACACTCATCTTTCTGCAAAATCACCACTTTCCTTACAGCAGACATCACAGCAAAATATGCAGCATGTATCCAGCTGCTATAATCAATTCCAATCTGACCACTTAAGCTACTTGTTACTTGTTTTGCAAGGCTACTTAATCCAAAATGCACCTCATACACCGAAAAATCTAATTCCACTACACTAATTTGAACACAGGCCTCAGTACCAACCAACTCTCAGTCAAAATGATTGGCCACAGATAAACAAACTAAAGGCCGCCACACACGGACGAGCCAACAGGCCAAATGTCCTCGCGCCGATCCAAAACTCGTCGTGTGTGGGGTGGCGCGCACGGGACTGGCGTGGCTCGGCAGCCCCTGCTGGATTTTTGGCGAGTCCAAAATCCACCGCGCCTAGCCAGGTAGCCGAGGGTCTGGTAGACTACCCCCACCACGACTGGAGTGGGATAACCCGGGCAAAGAAAAGTGGACACTAATTTGTAGACACTTTTGTCTTAAATATCTCAGCTTTCCAAATTCACATCAAAATGAAACTTGCCTTATTTTACTCGCGGGACCACGGACTGCACATTAAGCGAAACTCGGTCAAATCTGACAAATATTTATTTTCCTTAATCCTGTTCATAATTTTCAGACAGACACAATTTAAAAAAATACAGCTCATTTCTTTCCTGTAGCACGTTAATACTATCCGAACTCATTTTTTAAAGAATATCTCATATGTGCAGACTTTACCGTTTATAGTTTTATTATATCCATAGATTAAACCCAATAGTAAGTTTAGAACGGCTAATAAATTCATAGAATTTCATTTGTTCGTCGTTTTCACCCTAGTCCTTTCATTCTTGTACACAGAGATTTTTAAAAAATCAGTATTAATAGTCAATTAGTGCAACACCAAAAACAATTCTGAAAGATCGAAAATATGAGCTTTGGCCGCGGCTTCAAATAAATATTACGAAGTTTTTATCTCACGGAGATAGGTTTGATTTGGAAGGGTTTAAGTCACAATGGTGTAGGTCAGTCACATTTTCAATAAAAAAAAAAAAAAGACACCGAAACCATATGTAGATAAATCGATAGATCAATCTCTCAATCTGTTAGTAAAAAATATGAAGCAATTCAGATTTTCATTCAGCTTCCAACAGGAGGAACTGGAAATTCAACTGATGAACGAAATACGTGCTTTGTTTATCAGCAAAGTGGTATAAATCAGACTTAAATCATTGTGTTTGTAAACGCATCCTTTGTGCTCACTGTGTATCCTACATGCTAACTTATAGCGCACTTCCCAGTAGGATTTCTAAAGACATAATTGATTCTAAAGAAACAATTCAAGATCTTCTTTCTTACAATTCAAGATACATTACGCAATCTCACTATATATCAGTTTTGGTTATAAATACACCGATGTAAGTCATACACTGTAGTATGTTCGTTCGGTTTTTTAATAAACACTAGTTGTCAGCAGTAAAATGTAACCATTTTAAAGATTTTATTCAATTATAACCTTGTTGTTAAATTTGATTCCAGGTGACATCACTAAAATGAATATATTACATCTATGTTCCAAAATTTATTACAGAATGTTTTGCATTATGTTAATACCACCGCATTTTGTATTTTATACGTTCTTATTAATTTTCATCGTTTATGACAATTGTTTTTAAGAATTCATTTAAGAAGCATTTAATTTTTTCCCTGTAAAATAAAATTAAAAGCGAAAAAAAAATAGTTTTAAATGACTCTGCTGATTTTTAAAAAAACTTTCCATAATCTAGAGAAAAAAAAGGACTTCGGTCTGTACGATCATTTAGCCAGCTCCAGTTGTATTTGGCTTCTTACATGTAATTTTGGGACACATTTTCGAAGACAAAAAAAAAAAAAACACTAAAATAAAACCAAACAAGCCCCAGGGCGGAGTCGAATGGGTGACCCTTAAAATGCCGAGCAATCGTGCTAGCCCCTACACTGCCAGAGCCGGACTAGCGAAATTTGTAGGCACGCACTGGCTTGGCGCGGCTCTGTCGTGTGTGACCCCCTGGTTTGGACCGAGTCTAAATGGAATGGTGCGAAATGGCCTGGCGCCAGATGGACTGCTCGTGTGTGGCGGCCTTAAACCATCCAGTAGCAGTCCATGCCATATCTCATAACTCTAACAATCTCAACAATGTTGTTACAGTGAGAGCTGTCTGTGTTTTCCGAGAAACTACCACTGCATCTGAATTTCATAGGTAGGAACGGATACCAGACATAGCCTGATAATCTACAGTAAGTTATTGCCAGTTTTATATTTCTATTTATCCCTTTATTCTTCTCATATTTATTCATTTTTCCCCCCTGCAATTGAGCCACCGGGGATCACATGGACACTCGCAACCTGTGGTGCCCAGTGTGAACCATAAGAGGTGGGAGCAAATGAGTTCCTACCTGAAGTCTAATTGGGCCTGTTAGTGTCAGCATACCTAAACTAATGGAGAAAGATCCTTTTGTACCTTCCTGATCCAATGTGTGTTGCCTCAGAAAACTGAGCCATTCTGGTGGGTCTATTTATTGATTATTACATTTTATTCCTCCAACCCTACATCTCCCTCCATGTTCTCTAAGGCCAAGCCAGTCATATGGTAACCCTTGGTATATGCACAACTGCCTTGCCGAATGACCCATAATCTCTATGCATTAATATCACTTCACAGAATTTCTTCTTGTTTCGTTGCTGCTAAAGTTATATTAATTTTATTTTCGCAATGTTACATGTAGGACTCTAATGGCCATGATGTTGACATACCCTAAAACACAAATGACAACTACATACCCTCACATATTTTAGTGTTAATTTTCTTGTTTTCAGTAACATAATTTTTCAAAATCATAAATACCATCTTTAATTAAAAATAACGTATTTAAGTAACAGTGTCATTACTTGTGTTAAGGTGCCACCAAACTTCATCACAGAGCTACAATGGGTCTAGTTTCAAATTCAAGCCCACCTGTATTGGCCATCCTGATTGTGGCTTTTAGGCAGTTTTCCATAGCCACCATGGTGGAAACATTTAAAAAAATAACTGTGGTGGTTGTGATGACTTTTTATTTCTTCCAACCACTTCTCTATCACCACCTTTGTCCACTCCTGTCCTCTCTTTAGTTCTCACTATTCTACTCCTCTAAACAGTCTATCCCTTGTTATTCACCTGGGCCATTTACCTTGATCTTCATTTTGTGAATTTTCCTCAGTATTCTTTGCCCTTCCATTCTCTTATCTTTGTCTGGCCATTTTTATCATCTCTGCAGTGGTTCCTCTTTTACTTTTTGTTCTTTATCCCGTCCATTTTTGTAGCACCTATTGTGCCTCTTATAAATTTCATTTCATTTGCTCAAATCCTGGTTTCAGCAGAGTGTGCAGGGCTGCATTTAGGCTCTGTGGCCCTCTAGGCTATACATGTGGTGCGGGCCCCCCTGTCTGCAGTGGCCCTGGCTGCTTCCGACTATTGATGCTTAAATTCGGCCCAAAAAATTTATGGGTGACCTTTTTTTTTTAGCTCTACTACTGGCCCAGGCGGGGGACCCAGGGTTGTGGTGCAGGCCCCCAGGCTACAGCCTATGTAGCAATGCTTAAATGCGGCCCTGATCGTATGTATCCTCGTTCAATATCGGGCTGCTTATGCTTATGTCTTATGTCTCTGTCTGCCTCTTTCTTTCACTTAACTCTGCACCTTTCCTCCACGTTCCTCTACAACACTTTCCAAGCATTTGAAAATATTTGCTTTCTTCGGCTGTTTTGCTGCCATCACAGTTTAAATGGTTATCCTGTTCTTTCTGATTGTGACCATGTACTCACTTTTTTTCACATAAATTTCATATGATATACACCCACACTGCCCATCTATACATCTGACTGCCTCTTCAAAACTCCTCCACATCCTTTTTCTTTTGATAAAATGACAGTTTCATGACGTTTTATTTAAAAATTCATTATTTTTTAATTTTTAATTATTTTTTTTCAGCCTGCAAAATTTAGCAGATTTCATTCAAGAAGCTGATGTTGCTCTACTGACTCCTGTTGAGGAGGGTGACTATGAAGGACTTCTTAAAGTTATGGGATATTTGTACAAAGTAAGAGAAATGAGTTATGACACAGATATGATGTTTGACCCTCTTAAAGAAACCATTGATCTCTTGAAGACTTATGATGTTGATTTTGAAGATGAAGTATATCAGCAACTGCAGGTAAGTTTTAGAAGGTATCAGGAGACCTGCATTTTTGGTACCAAATACAGGAGTTGTAGGGGGTGTTAAGGAGCGCAGCTAGATTTATTTATGGAAATAATCAGCAATCAGTAACTGATATGATAAAGGAGCTGGAATGCAATTCATTGGAAAACAAGAGGAAGGTAAAATGAGTGCTGAGAGTATAAAGGAATATATTGGCGATTTGGCTTAGAAGGTTATTGGTAGAAGAATCAGGTGTAATGTGTGGAAGGGAAGAGATGATTATGATCACATTGACCACTGACATAAAGGAGTGGGAAAATTTTCTTTTGGTGGTAAGGGATTGAAATATGGAAGTGAATAATTTATCAATAACACTGAAATAATTTAAAATTTTAAGGAGTAATAGTTTGTTGATGATCAAATTAATCTAAATAAATTTAAGATAATGATGATCATATGAAGAGTGGCCTGGTGGCTCAGTGGTTAAGGCACCTGTTCAATTTCCTACCTCGGCAGGGACTTTTGTTAGTCCTTAATCCAACCTTCACCTCTGGCACAGCTTACTGCGTAATGTGAAGTATGCCAGAATGCTTCTATGGTTTGGATTCCATATTCAATTGTAGTTCCCCTCTAGAGCTAACAACCCTAGTTGCAACATTGATTTGCATGCATCTATAGCAAATTTAAGCCAAACTAAGTCATATTTGGCCCAAATGAATATACACACAATAATAATATGAAAGGGGTAAATAAGTGTGTATGCAAATATCCCCCTGAAGTATGCATACCATAGCAATACACTTTTGTTAATGAAACTAAATATGTTGAAATAAATTTTTACTAACTGACCTGTGTGAATATTTTGCACAGCATCATGAGTCACCAAATGGGAATATCATAATGTGTAATTAAGTAATTGCAAATATTTATCAATGAAAGGTTATTTTATTTTGAAAAGCGGTAATAAATATCAGTCTTATTGTAAAATGTTTTTACCATTATATACAATATTTTTAATTGTAAAACTTTTAAGAAATAGATATTTAAAAAAATAAGAGTTCTTAATATAGACATCATTCTGCTCTATGAGGTCTTGAAGCTCTTCACATACATTAATTAGCTCTAACCAGGGCCAGCATTAGGGTAGGTAAGCAAGGTAAATGTACCCTGGGCCTGCTGGCCAAGGAGTGCCCCAATGACTGGCTGAAGGGGCCTCCCAGCCCAAGAATTCTCCCATTGTTGCCCGGGCAGTGGTAGAGCCAGCCAGAGAATTCTAGTGCTGGCCTTGGCTCTAACTTAACCTTTCCCTTGTGGCAACACATAGTAGCTGAATTGTCACTGAACTCTCCTGCAAACAACCTTGCAGAGCAATATACAGACTTTTGTCCATATCACCAGCACTATCTGTTTGCACTTTTTTGTTTTATGGAACAGATGGGCAAAACAATATGTTTTTGGAAGTTCATTTATTTGTCTTCTTGCACTGATTTTTTGATGGAGGTGAAGTTGATGACACAAAGTTATTATTTTGCACTAACTGTTGTCATTCAGCATTGAATCTGTATTGTCTGTAATTGCACTAAGTTTCTCTATCTTTCTGAAACTGTCTTTGTTCGTCACTTCTGGAATTTCTTCTTCTGTGATCTGTCACACATTCTAATTTTGTGGAGATCAACCTTTTGGTCTTTCTGTGGTGCCGATTAGCATTGTGGAAACCTAAAACACAGAAGGAAGAAATTAATATAATATATCATAATTAATATAATACCAAATAAATAAATCATAAAGTGTTTGTTTTACATTTTATGGTGATGCAGATTGATGTTATTGAAGTTAAGAGCAGTAATTCAGTTGATACTTTGATTTAATTCAGGTGGTTATATTTGCATAATGCATTGGTAAAATTTATAACAATTTATAATATTGGTTTATAGTACACTGATTTAATTCCATTTATTTGCGTGATAAATTACACTTGCATAAAGACTGTAAATAACTCTGACCAAAAGCTGTCATGTTAGTTAAACTGCCTTCTACATTCTTTAAGGAATATATGAAATTTCAACTGACAGCTTTCATACATATTAATTAAATAGATTGTTATCATATGGTGCCTTCTACATTCTTCATACAAATGCGGGTTTTATAAAAAGTTTATAAAATAATTTTTTTCAACAAAAATATTAATTTTAAACTATTTGTTCATTTACCATCATTAACTTAGAGTGTAATCTTTAAAATGATGTCTCATTCAGCCATTAACACACATGCACACACACCCAACACACACACACATACACACACACACACACACACACACACACACACACACACACACTCTCTCTCTCTCTCTTGTATTTCCAAAGAGATTCTGTTTATATTTATCGTGCTTTTATACTTCTTAATAACTTTGTGGTTTTGCTGTGGTTGGAGCTATTTATATTTTATTTAGAACATGCAGCTAAACTAAATAAATGAACTGATGGCCTTTATACTCAGCACAGTTTAACTTAGTTATAATAAGCTCCACATACATCACAAGAATTACATAACTGGACTTCTTATTTATAAGTTCTCCTTAGTGCTAACAACCTAGGCAATCTCCTAGTTATATCTGCATTTGTTGTTGCTATAGAAATCTTTCAAGGGAACTCTAAATGTTTCAAAGATATAGAAATAACATTAATATCTGTATTCCATGATTTTTCTGTTATCCTACAACACACACAAACACACACACACACAAACACGTTTGACAAATTGTATACAGGATGTTAAAAAAAAAATCTAAAATATTTTATGTGGTGATAGTATGAATCAAAATAAGACAAAAATGTCTAACAAACATTGGATCGCAAATTCATTCTTTCGGAGGTAATAACAGGTCCTCAATGTGATGCCCATAACACATGCCTCAGTCCTTTGGCGCAGGTAATCATACACTCTTTGGAACTGCTTTGGTTGGTCCTGTATGTGATGACATGCATTAACCACATCACATCTCATATATCAGCTAACCTGCCACCATTGCCAAAGTTCTTATGTCAGCCACGTCTCTAATGCGTTATCCGTCAAAATCAATGGTCACAAATAAACAGCTTACTCCTAAAATCTAGACCTCCTTGTTGCTCACCATTCCAACATTCATATAATTTGTGAGTTCAATAACTGTTTCACAGTCAGGGCCATCAAAGTACTTCCACATCTGAACTGAGCAGATGGGAACTGGCCTACCTTCACATTCTGGACACCAAACATCTCCCGGTCCTCAATTTCAGATTACACCTACCTTCCTCTCCCTGTTATACCCAACACTAGCCAGAATTATTAATAAGACCTGTCAGTGGAGTTACTGATATAGGTTTTGTAATGAATAAGAGAGTGGGGAAATGGGTGAGTTATCATGAACAGTTTAGTGACAGAATTATTTTGATGAGGGTAGAAACTAGGCCCACCCCAACTACTTAGTACATGTGTATATGCCAACGTCACAGCAAGATGATGAAGAAACAGAGAAAATTTATACCAAAATTGAAGAATTAATGCAATATGTGAAAGGGGAGGAAAATCTAATAATCGTGGGTGATTGGAATGTGATAGTGGTAGAAGGAAAAGAGGGGAATACTGTAGAAAGTTTTGGTTTAGGAGAAAGAAATGAGCAAGGATGCATGTTGTTAGACTTTTGTGAAAGATATAAGCTAGTCATGACAAACACACTGTTTAATAATCATGCAAGAAGGTTATACACCTGGAAATGACTAGGAGATACAGGCAGATATCAGCTAGATTATATCATGGTCAAACAGAGATTCAGAAATCAAATTCTAGACTGTAAAGTGTTCCTGGGAGCAGACATAGACTCTGACCATAATTTGATAGTAATGAAGTGCAACTGAAATTCAAGCAAGGAAGCAATATAAGCAGAACAAACTGGAAGTGAATAAACTAAAACAATCTAACACAAGAGCAAAATTTGCAGAAATGGTAGACTTAGGTCTAAGAAGTAACTACGAAAGGAGCTCAACCAAGGGCGAATGGAATGCATTCAAGAGAGAAATAATGAAAGCTTTTAAAGAAACACTAGGCTTTAGGGAACAAGCCATACAAAAACGTTGGATGACAGAAGAAATTTTGGAGCAGATGTAACAAAGGAGAAGGCAAAAAAATGCTCAGGATGAAGCAGGAAGAGAACAATAAAGGCAATTTAGAAATCAAATAAACAGGAAATGCAAAAAAGCAAAAGAAAAGTGGCCACAAGGAAAGTGTGAAGAAGTAGAAAAGGAATGGTCATGGGTAAAGTAGATCTTGCATTGTAACGAGAGTGTTGAGAGTGCAGAATTGACAAACTATCTTGGTACAGGCACCAAACAAGCAGAGAATACATTAGCTAGCGAGAGAAGGAGTGGAGTGGACAGGCTGCACTGGGGAATGGTCTCTGGTGTGAAATGTGACAAAGAAAATGATTGGCCAATAGGGTCATGTGATGACAAAACGAGTTATGATTGGCAGCAAGGGCTAGAAGCACAGTGTGTGTGTTGCCATGATACAGTTAGTCTAGAATTTTGAGTGATATACAATTAGCGATTGTTGCTTAACTTGTCGGTGGCTCTCTGCACCCTTGTGTGTCTGTGTGTGTGTGTGTGTGTGTGAACCATGGGCTGCGTTCTGCCATGTCGTAAAGTGGCGATGACTGCCGAGTTTGTTCTGTAGTCAATTAATGACAGTGTGCGTTGTTTAAAAAAATGTTGTCCGCCTAACTGCTAACCTGCAGTCTTCGAATTCTCATACGATGCCTGACTTTATCTGGTAATGCGGGACTAGTGCTGGCCTTGAATTGTGTGTTTCAAATAAATAGTTCAAAATTGACCTTTTGCATGTTAACAAACTTTCTTTAGAAGCAACTAGCCAGGGACATGTAATTTCACTGACAATCCTGACTATCTTCCAAAATCCCAGTGCATATATCATACCAGTCCGCACATCTACAAATATTGGTCGCTACAAGATCAAACAAAATTTTGGAGAAACGAAGAAAAGAAGCATAAACATTAGACCTGCTGATGGGAAACCTCTTCTAAGCTGACAAGATAGAGCTAAGCAATGGAAAGAATATGTAGAGAAACTGTATGATGGAGATGATTTGAACAACAGTGTATTGGAAAAAATAGTTGATGATGACATTAATGAATTAGGTGATCCTGTTTTGACGACAGAATTTGATAGAGCTTTGAATGATCTGAAAACAAATAAGGCACTTGGAATTGTTGAGATTCCTGCAGAACTTCTGAAATCCCAAGGACAAGAGAAATCAAAAGATTATTCACACTGATATCAGAAAGTTATGAAACAAGAGAAATTACAAATGATTTTGATAAAAATATCATCTTCACACTTCCAAAGAAAGCACAATCCAATCTATATATATATATCAATGCCACTTTTCGTTTTAATTTTGTAACTCAAGAATGGGCTCACCTATCCAAACCAAATGTTTAAGCTTTGTTCGGACTATTTAGTAGATGTTTTATGTGAAGTTTGCACAAAATCGGTAGAGCAGTTCTTCATTTATCACATTTTTTGTAACAAATGAATTCAATAAATGACGGATCATTTTGTTAATGGGGATTGTGCTGTCAAATTGAAACATTTTTCAGTGTTGCCAGGCAAGCATGTTGTTATGTCATTCATGCGGTCATTTCATTTTGGACGTGCTTCGATTAAAGCAAATTGTCAGCGATATTGTTGAGTGCATTCATATAAACGGTGAGTCTTGAATTGTTCAAATGTGTGTGCGTGTACTTTTCTCAGTTTTTTAGTGAGCCGTCGGTGTTTCATATCGTTTACAGGCTTTATTTGAATTAAACTGTCAAACACATTTACACAAACAGTAAGTTTTGAACTGTTGAATTTAATTACATATATGTAAACATATTGTGTGCATACGGGTGTTTTATTCTTTTGTAACAGATGGAAGCACGTCGATTTAAAAATGAATTATTTAATGACATTTTTATATACATTAACGTATGCAGTCATATATATTTCGATACACACATATACGCACATGTATAAATACTGATACACCCCTATTAATGTAGCAATTTGTTTTTAATTTGATTTATTCTTTTTTATATGAAGGAAAAATGCCACGAGCCAGACGAGCAAATATAGGTCGGCGAACGCATAATGCAAATGATGTGGCATTACTAAGATGATCACAGACTGTAGATGAACGCGCATAAGCTAGTGCATCGCAGCGTGAACGTAATGCACGAAATAGATCTGTTGACCCTGTACCTGTACTGAATCTTGCACGGCGATCACGAATACATTGTGCTGTTTTGGCTGAAACGATGCGTGCTGCTTTTAATTAAAACAGTCAGATTGATTATAGTATGTACGGATACATTGGAATGATGGACGCAATATGTCCACATTGTGATGCGGCTAACTTTCCAGGTGAAACGCCCGGCATGTGTTGTGCTAATGGCAAAGTGAGATTGTCAGCATTAGAAACTCCACCCGAACCATTGTATTCATTAATTTTTGGGACATCTCAAACATCGAAGCACTTTTTGAGTCATATTCAACAATATAATTCGGCATTTCAAATGACTTCTTTTGGTGCTTCTAAAATTATTAGAGATAATTTTATGCTGACGTTTAAGGTAAATACTTCAACAGGATTGTCCCATGTTTATATTAATCTGAATCATAAAGTATTTGATAGTTTTAAAAATTCTGATCCAACATCTACCTAAAATTGCATACATGTTACAGATTCAGGCCAGATTTATTATCAAGCTGGTTCGTTATTTCCATACCCCGACGCTGATCATCAATTTTTGAAAATTTATTTTATTGTCGATGAAAATTGTGAATTGGATCAACGTTGAGCAATTGTTTCGAATACAAGACGAGAAATTATTCGTGAGCTACAAAGGCTTTTCCATCAGCATACCGCATTAGTTCAATTGTTCAAAATTGCTCTCGATCGTATGCCATCTGATAATCACAAAATCATAATAAGGGCTGATAGAACATCTTTTGGAGAGCATGCAAGGTGATTCAATGCACCAACAATTGATGGGGTTGCAATTGTAATTCTTGGTGTTCAGTTTCAATCCCGTGATATTGTACTTCATCGCAGAAATGAGCAATTGCAACGTGTTTCGGAACATCATCGTAGTTACGATGCATTACAATACCCAATATTGCATTGGAAAGGTGACGATGGCTACCATATCAATATACGAATGATTAATCCGAGAACGGTAAATAATTGACCTATTTTCAATGTGTTCACATTTCATTTTGTATAATTTTCTAAAGTCAGATTTTACACTTATTTTCAGGTCTACATGTACAGAAAAAAGTTAGTGCCATGAATTTTTATTCATATCGATTGATGGTTCGTCCACAAGAACAAAATTATATCTTGAGATGTGATAAACTATATCATTAGTACATCGTTGATATGTATGCCAAAATAGAAACTGAAAGTCTTAATTTTATTCGTTTCAACCAAGCAAAATTAAGATCCGAAGAATATATTCATTTGCAAGATGTGATAGCGAATGATGCTAATGTTATTGACATCGGGCATTTAACTATATTCCCATCGTCGTATATTGGTAGCCCACGGCATATGAACGAATATGCACAAGACACAATGTCTTATGTACGACAATACAGTCGACCGGATCTGTTCATTACATTTACATGTAATCCGCAGTGGGATGACATCAAAAACAATTTATTTGAAGGACAGTCAACAACTGATCATCATGATATTACAGCACGTGTTTTTCGGCAAGAATTGAAAGCAGTTATGGCTTTTAATTGAGAAATTATGTGTATTTGGAGAGGTGCGTTGCCATATGTACTTCATCGAATGGAAAAAAAGGGGATTGCCGCACGCACATATATTAATTTGGCTGGTACATATAATAATTCCGGATCAAATCGATAATGTTATATCAGCTGAAATTCCTGATCAAACTGTTGATCCTGAGTTATTTCACGTTGTCGTTAAAAACATGATACATGGTCCGTGCGGTGAACTAAATATGAATTCACCATGTATGATTGATGGAAAGTGTTCAAAACGATACCCAAGGCAATTGACTTCAGACACAATAATGGGCAATGACGGATATCTGTTGTATCGACGTAGATCACCTAATGATAATGGCAAAACGGCAACCATTAGAATGTGTAACCAGGATGTTGAAGTTGATAATCATTGGGTGGTTCCGTATTGTCCATTATTAGCGAAAATATTCAATGCTCATATAAATGTGGAGTATTGTAATTCAGTCAAATCCATTAAATATATTTGCAAGTATGTAAATAAAGGGAGCGATATGGCTGTTTTCGGTGTTGCTGATGATAATAGAAACGATGAAATTACTCAGTATCAAATGGGGGCTATATTAGTAGTAACTGTCTGGAGGATTATGTCGTTTCCAATGCACGAAAGACATCCTGTGGTGTTCACTTGGCTGTGCATCTTGAGAATGGCCAACGTGTTTATTTAATGAAGCAAATGTATTGGAAATAAAAGCACAACCACCAGCGACTACGTTGACCGCTTATTTTCAAATTATGCAAAACTGATACATTTGCGATAAATTTGTTATATTCTGAAGTGCCTCAGTATTACACATGGAATGTGTCTTCGAAAAAATTTCAAAGACGTAAACAAGGAACAGCAGTTATGGGCATCCAGGCATTTTCCAAATAGATGCAATTGGGAGAATATATACAGTACATCCAAACAATGCTGAGTGTTTTTATTTGTGATTGTTATTAGTTAACGTCAATGGCCCAAAATCATTTCAAGAATTGAGAACAGTCAACGGTCACTTGTGTCAAACATATCGTGAAGCATGTCAACTCTTGCATTTGTTGGCGGATGATGCACATTGGGATTCAACACTTCATGATGCATCTACTTCAGCTCATCCACAACAAATACGAATGCTATTTGCCATTATATTATCAACATGTATGCCATCAAATCCACTTGAATTATGGAACAAATATAAACATTATATGGCAGAAGATATTTTAATTTGTATGCGTCATCATGCAAGAAATCCTGATTTGTTGATTACCTTGGAAATGTACAACGAAGCTTGATAATAATTGAAGATATGTGTCTAACGATTGCAAATAAAGCATTAGTACAATCGTGAGATGCATGATTTGTTTGATCGTGAATTGCAACGTGAGCAGGAATTCAATTCTAATGATTTGCGTTTATTTGTACAATCGAATATAACTAAATTGAATATTCAGCAAAAACATGTACATGACACAATCATGCAAGCCGTTTCCAATAATGCAGGTGGATTATAGTTCTTGGATGCACCTGGTGGTACAGGCAAAACGTTCGTTATATCATTGATTTTAGCGACTATTTAATCGGAACAGAAAATTGCATTGGCACTTGCATCTTCGGGAATTGCTGCTACATTATTAGAAGGTGGTCGGACCGCACACTCTGCATTAAAGTTGCCACTGAATGTACAGGTGATTGAAACTCCAACTTGCAATATTTCGAGAAATTCTGCTATGGTAAAAGTTCTGCGATTAACGTCAATTATTTTATGGGATGAGTGTACAATGGCGAATAAAAAATCACTAGAAGCATTTAATCGAACAATGCAAGATTTACGTGGTAATCAACAGCTTTTTGGTGGTGCTCTGGTATTACTGTCAGGGGATTTTCGTCAAACATTGCCTGTCATTCCTCGATCAATTCCTGCTGATGAAATAAATGCCTGTTTGAAGTCATCAGTTCTTTGGAGATATGTACAAAAATTGACAGTGAACATTAATATGCGTATTCACCTACAAAATGATCCAGCTGCCCATGAGTTTTCAAAACAATTATTTGAAATTGGTGATGGCAAAATACAAATCAACAGTACCAACGGATTGATCACTGTACCGAACAATTTTTGTACAATTGCGCAATCGATAGATGAATTGATTGAATGTGTTTTTCCTAATATTCTTCAGAATTACAGAAATCATGATTGGTTGAAAGAATGCACCATTTTAGCACCGAAGAACATTCATATCAATGCCATTAATTTTCAAATTCAATCGAAACTGCTAGGTGTAGTCACGACATATAAATCAATTGACAGTGTTATGAATCAAGATGAGGCAATGAATTATCCAATTGAATTTTTAAATTCATTGGAACCGGCTGGTATGTCACCGCATTGCTTGAATCTGAAAGTTGGTTCTTTGATGATATTATTGCGAAATATTAATCCACCAAAACTGTGTAATGGCACCAGATTGGCAAGAAAAATTTATTGCCAAATTTGATTGAACCTACGATCTTAACTGGTAAATCAAAAGGAGACGTTTGTTTGATACCGCGTATCCCTATGATTCCAACTGATATGCCATTTGAGTTCAAACGATTACAATATCCTGTGTGTTTATCATTTGTGATTTCCATCAACAAGGCCCAAGGGCAAACACTTCACGTTTGTGGTGTGAATTTGTAGGAATCATGTTTTTCACATGGCCAACTTTGTTGCCTGTTCCAGAGTCGGTACCCCCAGCCGTTTGTTTATTCGTGCTCAAAATGGAAAAACAAAAAATATTGTTTATCCACATGTTTTGGATTAAGTTTTAAAATAGCTAGCAATTAATAAAATATTTTTTTGTTTAAATAAATGAATTTGATGTTCCAATTAATTTTTTTATTATTTCAGTTTATAAGTAGCGAAGCACGTACCGGGCCGCTAGTAAATGTGAAAATTATTTCACCATTAGTCTAACATCACATGCCTCAAAATTACTGACCAGAATAATATACAGAAGAATGGAAAGGATAGTAGGTGAAGATAAGTTTGGGTTCAGGAAAAACTGTGGTACAAGGGAAACAATTCAGGCTTTAAGATTAATACTTAAAGGGTGGTTAATAAAATAACAAAGATACTTTAATGGCATATGTTGATTTAGAAACATCTTATGATAATGTTAGGTGAATATGATGTTGAAAATTTTAAAGAGGTCAGGTCTAAAATATCGAGATAGAAGAATATTTTATACACTATATAAAATTCAAATGGTTATAACAAAAAGTAGATAATCATTAGAAACATGCATCAGTTAAAAAGGGTGTGAGACACGGATGTAATCTATCCCTATTAATATTCAACTAGTATGTAGAGGATGCAATAAAGGAAGTAACAGAAAAAGTTTTATGTCATAAAAGTGTTTAAGGAGAAAACATCAGTACGCTACAATTTCCTGATGCCATTGTCTAGTTAGCAGAACAAGCTGAGGATTATTGATTTTTTTAAATGATCTTTTTACTGCCATTAATATTTTTGATTATATTATCATTGCTTCTGCATTTGACCACAGTTGCTTGCGCAAGCACAGCCACATATGTCTATGGTCTTCTCGAAGTGTTTTGCTCAAAATATTGTGTTTTTTATGTTGTGTGTTATTTTTGTTGGTGCTTTTCTCCTCCCTTCAGCTTTGGTAGTTGTTGGGTTTAATTTATCTTGCTCTTCCTTGGTTAGAATAATTAAATTTTTAATAGACTAAAATTTGCTGAACAACTGTAAAAGTTTAAGAAATGGACCATGAGTTTGGCGTTGTTTTTAGCCAGTATTGATTATGCATTTTAGACCTTCTAGAACGCTTGAACACAATCTGGAAGAAAAAATGGCCTGAAGAATAGGGAGCTATACAGTCAAAGCTCTTTATTCGTAGTTTTGTTATTCGCGGTTTCAGTATTAGCAGATAAAATAATTGTGACAACTTTCTGTATTTGCCACTTGACATTTTTATTATTCACAGATCCATTTGGTACATTAAGTGGACTCGGTATCCTTTACTAACGTGTCAGTGTCATTTGAGTATTGCTGGTACATGCTGAGAGTCAGTGTATCTAACTGAAATGACTAAAAAAGCAAATCTTATTGCCACTAAATCTTAAGTTCATTTTCAAAAGCTATCGCTGCCGTTTTGTTAGATGTTCCACAATGATCTTTGATAAAAGCCACTTTACTGCAATCAGCTCTGAATCTGTAATTACTTCAACTAGTCAATCGTTAGTGATTAACGTGTGTCTCCTCTACCTTGTACGCAATTTATAATGTCTAGCAAAGGCAAAGAAAAATTAGCTCCTATGCGGAAAAAATTGTGTTGCCGCTTAGAGTAAAAAAATAAATGTTCGACCATTTACTGTAGCTTGATCACATTGTCAGAAATGATGGAGAATCCATGAAAATTCAAACTTTAACTGTAAACATTGTTCAAGTTACAAATAGAATAGGACAAGATGGTTTTGAACAGATAGAATCATGTGACATTCAAGAATTTCTTGTTTCACAAGATGAAGATTTGACTGAAAACAACTTGGAGGAAATGTTAAATTCCCAAGCCATTGACAAAGCGACTTCAATGAGCTATGAAATGGTGACATTTAATTTTGAAAAACCCGAGTGTAGGTCTGCGGATGGCAAATGAGCTTTGTGATTTCTTTATGAAAATTGATCCGTATATGGAAGGAAGTCTTGTTTTTAAAAGACTAATTGTTAATGACACAGCTGAATATCAATCCAAATTGAAAGATCTTTTAAAAGTGGCAAAACAAGAAAAAATTACTAAATTCTTTAAAACATGTCCTAATTCCGTTAATATTAATTAAAACATGTTGCTTAAAATCTGTTAGTAATTTTTTTTTTATGTATATACCCTGGAACATAAACCCATGCAAATTATCCTTCCATATTTGCAGTTCCCATATTTGCGGCATATTTATGGAACGTATCTCCCACGAATAAGGAGCTTTTACTCTAATGTGGCTATAAATTCGGTTACTGGGATTATCCTCATGGTAGTTAAAATTTGAACAGCAGTGTGGCGCTTGGTGTGTGTGGTGTGTAGCAACCAGTAACGAGGTGGACCGGGGCAGTATTTTGGAACTAGAAATATTTTGAATGATGCAGCTTTAAACTACGATTTATTCTGGATGATAAAGTTAAGGATTTACAAAAAATCATTGATGGTATTGAGTTGATTTATAGAAATTTTGAATGAGTGAAATTTGTTCCACAATTCATTTTATTAAAAGGGTGATTATTTTCTGAACTTTTAAATGAAGTGATTGTTATATTTGGAATGAATGCTTTTTTTGTAGAAACTAACATGTAATCAATAAAAATTAAATCCAGTTTCAGTGAAACTTCCTAATACCAGCTACATGCGTTTTATGCAGTGACTTAAACTGTTACAGACTTTCATTTGGACTTCCTTCCTTTCAAATATTTATGGAATCCCTTTATGTGGCTTGGTGACTGCTTTAGGAAAGAATTACCTAGCATGGTGGATGAGTGGTAACATTTTCTCCTCACATTCAAGAGGACAAGGGTTTGTATCTCCATCCTGTCATGCAGATTTGGGTTTTCCATGGTTTCACCAACAACTCTAGGGTAATGCTGGGATGGTTCCTTCAAAAAGCCATGACTGAATTTTTTTCCTGTTCCTTCACTCCGGTTCTTTCCCGCCTCTAACGGCCTCAATTTCGAAGAAGTGTATAGCCCCCTTCCCACCTTTCCTCACCAGGAATGAAATATTTGCAAAATAGTGACATTAACTTACTTATAAAATATATATTGACCAGTTATTTTAAATGGAACTTATCACTAGGGTTCGGATCTTTAGGACCAAAAAAATCGCGAAATATGGAGGCAAATATGACCTTAAAAATAGGTAAATATGACCTAAAAGAGACAAAATATGACCAAACGTTAAGTTTTTTATTCTTTAAAAATGCTCAAATGTACATAATTTATTTTATGTAGCTGTGTCGCTTTCAAGTAGACAGCATAATTTGCTTCTATGCACCCACTGTACGATTGGGAAATTAATTTTGTTGAAAGTTATTTTCTTGTTCCTGTAAAAGAATGGATTACTAGAATTTTACTTTTAAAAATGGAAATTTACTATACATTTGTTGCGAATTAGTATACATACCATTTTTTATTCTTGTTTGATGCCAGCATTGCAGTATATCACCACATGCATCTTCAAGTTCTCGAAGAGGAATTCTCTCCGGTTGTCACTTAAAACTGTCTTGTAGTGTGAGAAGCTTCGTTCGACATCGCAAGATGTGACGGGAGTGTACTTAAACAGAGTCAGGTCACTGCAATTTAATTGTGGGTCGTCTTCAGTCAAAACAGATTTGCCACCATGTAAAATTTCACTAATTTTACAAATTGTTTTATATCCTTTATTCCCACACAACACTTTATCAAATTTGTTTTTCAGCAAACTAGCCACACTGCCCCTTGCTTGGCCTATTTCGGTTTCCACCCTTTTAACGACCGCCAAACTTTCATTCAGGTCTAGACCAATTTCTTCAAGACGCGAAATCGCAGTTGTGATGCCTGAAAAACTTGACTTTCTGTACACCAAATTTCTGAACAAATTACTGGAAAACAGTTCTTGGACAATTTTTTAGTGGAAGATGCTTCACTGCTATCAAAATTAGAAACTATTTTCCGTATGTTTTCATAATATTCACAGTAATAGCTAACTGCATCGAGCCATGTGCTCCAGCGAGTAAGTACTGGTTATGGTGGAAGAGGGATGGAAGGTGCGTCTTCTCTGAATTTTGCCACTCTCATTGGAGCTTTAACAAAAATCTTTTTTACATTTGATATTAACCTATCAACATCAGGGAAATTTAGTCTTACTTCCTCGGCAACTCTGTGTAATCCATGAACGAGACAGGTTAAATGCACCATCGAAGGATACATCTTCAGACATTTCCCGGCCTTTACCATGTACGGCGCAGCGTCGGTCACAAATAGTAAGACATGTTCTCGCTTAACTTCACCGCTCCATAACAGTTTCATAGCGTTGTCGAAACGGACGGCAATTGTTGAATGGTTTACTGATTCAAGAGCTTCACAGTCCAGTAAAAATATATCACCCGGTCTGTCAGATAGTAGGGTTCCAACGATAACATTTACAACGTATCTCCCACAAGCATCAGTACTTTCATCCATTGATACCCCTGGGATCTGGAGATCTTATTGGTGCCTATCTTAGTTCTGATTGCCTGCAATACATTTTCATAACAAAACGGTAAATAGTTCTTCCTCAATGTTGATTTGGTTGGAATCGTCTGTGTTGTGTATTTCTCCAAGAACGATTTGAAATGCTCATTGTTCACTTTATTAAGTGGGATGTTGGCTGATACATCATTTCACAGAGTTCTTTAGAAAAAATTGATAATTTGGAAGATGACGAAGCTGTAGATGTATCCAAGAAAAGTCGCTGTTTGCTTTGTCGAGTTGAATGTCGTATTACGTTATTCTTGTGTCTTGATGTATTACAGTGCTGCTGCACATGAAATCGCTTTGTTGCATTCACTTTAGTTTCACATAATTTACAGAAAAGAACTCTTTCATCTGTGCTAAAATACTCCTCTCCAAATTCCTTTACGTAACTCCGTAACTTTACACTTTCAGAAAGTTTTGTTTTCGGCATGGTGGTACTCACTGATCCACTGCAGATTTAACACCGGTTGAGGGTTATTTTAAAAAGCATTGGTGACAGTGCGTAAGTGGCTGAAGGCTTTGTGCTTGTTTCGACGCGGAGAGTCTGGTATGTGGGGAATACCTGACCCAGGTAGGGACGGGTTTCCCGTTAAGCAGCAGTTTCGCCCTACTGAATCATAGGAAGACAATTGATTCCTCTCAACTCATCGGTGGGTCACTGCAGTGAACTCAATTCCCACGATTCCCGTCACAAGTGAGACATTGATTGACGCGGCTCGACACAGGCATGCTGCTGCTGCATAGTCGAATTTAAAAAGTGGGCAGAACATTAACGTTTAGAGAGTGACAATAATTTATAACTTTAATTCTTGACTGGTGAATTCTGAACAATTTGGTTACAATTAGTTTCGTTTCTTTCTCCAATGTATAACAGGAATATATTTCTCTGAATAATTATCTTAATTTCTTTCATCTACAACTTCTATCAAAAATTACCAGTTTTTTTTCTCAAAATATGACCATATGACCATAAAAATTGCTGAAATATGACCATAATTAGGAAAATGGCACAAATATGCATTTATAGGCTATATAAAATACATTTAAATACAATCAGAAACGTTGAATCAGTGTTTATTTCTGCATTTAAGCTCAAAAAGAAGGCAGGAAAAAAATATGACTTTTCCTAAAGATCCGAACCCTACTTATCACCAACTATTATACGATAGCGATGGGTTTATTTTCCCTATACTTTCTTGTTTTCAATGCCTAACAGCAGTTTAATTATATTGTAGGACCTACCAGGGATGTGGAATAATACCAAGAAGATAGCAGCAACAACAAAGATGGTTATACAACCACTTGTGAATGCAGAAATGGCTTTGATCAAGAAGAGAACCAATGTCTTTGATATGAAGCAGATGCAGTATTTGGAACATTTCAGAAAACTCCCACTCTACAAGTAAGTCAAATCTATATAATTTACCCCTAGTTTTATCTTTGGAACAACTAATTTTGTTTAAAGAAAAAAAGGAAAAAGTTATTTAATTTGTATATTTCGTTGAAGGAAAAGGACTAGATTTAATAGGTGACTAAAATGAATTAGAATTTACACTTACATGTAATCAAATTTATCTAACATGCAAAAATCAAATAACAATTCTCACTTCACTCTTCGAAGTATTTGGATTTGTCTGGGGGGAAAAAATCACATACACTACAGTTTCCTATGATCATCATGCAACTGGAATGAATTCCCATACACAACTGATTTATGTATGCTACCTCTACATTTTTGCAGTGGCACAGGATCGTCATAATAGTGGCTGTGAAACTGACTGTGATCACACACAAATAATTGTCACCTGGTATGAAAAGTGCCTCATTGTCATGATTACCTGTGTATAAAATAGTTTAAGTTTTGTACATAATAAATAGGATTTTTTAAACTAATTTCTTCTCAGAATGGTTTAAGCCATTGTGTCTTTATCTTTAGGAGACAAATGTTAGACTTATACACCATCTGGTGCTCAGCGCTGTTTAGGAAAGTGGATACCAGGACAGAATGAATGAGAGGTGGAGTAGCTACGTTTGTTAAAAACACTGTCCATTCTGAACCTCAAGTAAGCTCAAACTTACAAGGAGTAGCAGTAATATCTAAGGTCTGGTTTAAATGGCAATGTGCTCTTGATACATATCACTACTGCATCCAATTTTTCCTCTTTCATTGACATTTTGCGTGTTCTCCTCCAATTACAGACTGTCGAGTGTGAAGTAAAACATGACCTGTATGAGAGCAATCATTAATGCAAAGTGGTCCCATATGAATTTCATTGAGAAACAACCACTTCTACCCCCATCTGCCCCTAATTTTTATACAAATCCATATTTTTTATTCGATCTCAATGAAACTTTGGACATATATAGCCAAAAATAAAGAGAAAAATACTGTCAACTTTTGGTTTAAAAAAATTGAACCCCTCTCCCCCTATCCACCCCCTTAATTTTTGCCAATTTTCTTTATTCAAAGCTACAGTCGACACCATTTAACTGATCTCTATTAAAGTTGGCAATTACTTGTAGGG
Source organism: Vandiemenella viatica (assembly GCA_031002005.1). NCBI lineage: Eukaryota > Metazoa > Arthropoda > Insecta > Orthoptera > Morabidae > Vandiemenella > Vandiemenella viatica. The sequence goes on from CM061919.1 coordinate 75,436,830, forward strand.
TATACCTCCAAAGTGGTCCCATATGAATTTCATTGAGAAACCACCCCTTCTACCCCCCCTCCGACCCCTAATTTTTATACAAATCCACATCGATGAAACTATGGACATATATAGCCAAAAATAAGGAGAAAAATACTGTCAACTTTTGGTTTAAAAAAATTGAACCCCTCTCCCCGTATCCACCCCCTTAATTTTTGCCAATTTTCTTTATTGAAAGCTACAGTCGACACCATTTAACTGATCTCTATTAAAGTTGGCAATTACTTGTAGGGTATACCTCCAAAGTGGTCCCATATGAATTTCATTGCGAAACCACCCCTTCTACCCCCCCTCCGACCCCTAATTTTTATACAAATCCACATTTTTTATTCGATCTCGATGAAACTTTGGACATATATAGCCAAAAATAAGGAGAAAAATACTGTCAATTTTTGTTTTTAAAAAATTGAACCCCTCTCCCCCTATCCACCCCCTTAATTTTTTCCAATTTTCTTTATTCAAATCTACAGTCGACACCATTTAACTGATCTCAATTAAAGTTGGCAATTACTTGTAGGGTATACCTCCAAAGTGGTCCCATATGAATTTCATTGAGAAACCACCCCTTCTACCCCCCCCCCTCCGACCCCTAATTTTATACAAATCCACATTTTTTATTCGATCTCGATGAAACTTTGGACATATATAGCCAAAAATAAGGAGAAAAATACTGTCAATTTTTGTTTTAAAAAAATTGAACCCCTCTCCCCCTATCCACCCCCTTAATTTTTTCCAATTTTCTTTATTCAAAGCTACAGTCGACACGATTTAACTGATCTCCATTAAAGTTGACAACTACATGTAGTTTTTCATGGAGAAGGATTCTGACCAAAAAAAATCAAAATAAAAAAACCACCCCTCTCCAATTTTCGCCCCTTAATTTTATAGAAACCTACATTTTTTATCTTATTTTTACTGAACTTTGCCCAGGTATACTTTAAAACGAAGAGAAAAATGCTGTCAATATTTGGTTTTCCAAAGTTCAACTCCACCCCCTCCTTCCATCCCTTTAATTATTGTCAATGTTCTTTATAAAAAGCTACACTCGACACCGTTTGACCAATTATCATCAAAGTTGGCATATACATGTAATTTTTCATGTAGAATCTGACCAAAAAATAAATAAAAAAAGATCCCTCTCCCCTTTACACACCTTAATTTTTATACAAACCCACATTTTTTATCCGATTTCGATGAAAATTTGCACATGTATAGTAAAAAATAAAGAGAAAAATACTGTCAACTTTTGGTTTCAAAAAAACTGAAGGCCTCTCCCCCTATCCACCCCCTAAATTTTTACCAATGTTCTTTATTCAAAGCTACAGTCGACACATTTAACTGGTCTCCATTAAAGTTGGCATATACATGTAATTTTTCATGGAGAAGGTTTCTGGTCAAAAAAAAAAAAAATAAAAAAAATAAACCACCCCATGTCTACCTTTACACCCCTTAATTTTATAGAAATCTACATTTCTTATCTGATTTTTATTGAACTTTGCCCATGTATATTTTAAAACAAAGAGAAGAATCCTGTCAATATTTTGTTTGTCAATTCTCAACCCCTTTTCTCCTCCAACCACATTAACTTTTGTAAATGTTCTTTATAAAAAAGCTACAGTCGCAATCGTTTGACTGATTACCATGAAAGTAGATGCTTATATGTATTTTTTTAACGAAGAAAGTGTCTGACCAAAAATCTAAAAACCACCCACTCTCCCCATTAAACTGCTTAATTTTTATACAAACCTCAGTTTTTATCTGGTTTAGACAGAACTTAGCAAATTTTTACTATAAAACAAAGAGAAAAATGATGCCAACTCTTGGTTTGCCAAAAATGAACCCCTCTCCCTTTTTCCACCCCCTTGATTTTTGTCAATTTCTTTTTAGAAAGCTACAGTCGACACCATTTGACCGATCTTTATTAAAGTTAGCACATATATATATAATGTTTTTATGGATAAGATCACTGACCAAAAATTAAAAAAACTACCCTAGCCCCCCTTCCCTTAACCCTTTCACGGCTACGGGCATATATGTATGCCCTGCCGCTAGAAAGACCAGACGGCTACGGGCGTACATGTATGCCCAGCGGACGGGAAGACCAGACGGCTAACGGCATACATGTACGCCCGACAGGCGGGAAGTCCTGACGGCTAACGGCATACATATACGCCCGAGCTCGGGTGCAGGTAAACGGCTAATTGCTGTTGACCGCATTTCAGATAATACTGAGAATTTCTGAGAACACTGTTATACTCTGGACTTTCTGTAGGAAAACACTTTAGTTTTCACCTTCCCTGGGCCCTTACTGCTTACGAGTCTAACATTCGGCCAGTTCTGTTTTTTCTTCTGGTGAGACGACAGCGTTCGCATCTGTAGCCTTTGCCGTGTCGGGACTATATATATCGGGCAAGGAAATCATGGATATCCTCATGAATAGTAGCGACGAAGATTGTAGTGATATTTCAGAGCTTTCTTCCTACGAAGAGTTGGATTCGTTTGGATGTAATGCTAAATCCTCGACATCACGAACAGAAGATTCTTCCTCTGAAGACGGAAAAGGAAATGAAGTAAGTGAATCTTCGTCGGGAAAAAGAAAGTATGACTGGTCGGAGAATCATCCTGTGACGAAACGACACCGTTTTGTGAACACATTTAGCGGGTTGAAAGTAGACTTCGAAGAGTCAGCAAGTCATTTAGAGTTCTTATTGTACTTCATGTCCATGGAATTTGTTTCTGCCATCTGTACACAGATCAATAATTATTATAATTTTATTACTGAAAAAATGACGATTGCACCCAGTAGACTAGCAGGCTGGAAGCCTATAGAGCCAGCAGAATTTTATTGCTTCCTAGCTCAGAGGGAAAATAGCGAGCATGAAGCAGGAAGACGCTTACTGTCGAGCTTTTTATTATCCAGAATCTAGTTTAGGCCTTAACTGCAAACTGACCTATAGGCTTATCACAAATGAGTTATATTCATAAATCGCGTGTTTAATTCTACGTCAGGCTATATGAGACAATTTGGTTTTAAAGATCAATAATTGTATCTTATAGACGACTATACGAAGAAGTGTCCGAGTTTTAGGGCGCCTTTGCTAAGAACTGCTCACTTTAAAACTATGTATCTTGAAATGTGTGTGTCTGATATTAATGAACGTTTAATAGCTTATATTATATATTAGTAGTGCAAAATGTCAAGGTAAAGAATTTTCCATATACAAATAAAAAAGGTTCTCATCATATTCCTAAATTACCTTTTTCTCTGTCTCTGTCTAGAATAAACTTACAGCAGGAAACAGGGGTTAACTTTAAAACACTCTTTCTTGGTCTTTAGAGACTTCAATCGCTGAGATAGTACAGTGTGACAATGATTTTATAAGGAGTATTACTGAAGAGTAGTTGTAAGCGCGCTAGGAACGCGCGATTAGCCCAGAGCGGCCGTAGCCTGCAGCGGTTGTTGGACCACTCAGCCGCCCGCCGGACAGGCACACGGTGGGTCCGCCCGCCCCAGCCACCGGGAAGGCAGGACGCTCGGCACTCGTAGCCGCGAAAGGGTTAATATTTGTACAAAACCCACATTTTGATTAGATTCGGTGGAACTTTGCATGCGTATACTTTAAAACAAATACAAAAAGAAAAATACTGTCCACATAACTTTCACAAAGATGCAAACCCTATCCCCCTTCCTTCCCCATTAATTACTGTCAATGTTCTTTATACAAAGCTACCGTTTCTTTCTGATTTTGAAGGAAGTATGCACATGTATACTGAAAAACAAACAGAAATATACTGTCTACATTTGGTTTTGAGAGTCCAAGACAAAGTTCAATAAAAATTAGATTAGAAATGTAGATTTCTATAAAATTAAGGGGTGTTAAGGGAGACATGGGGTGGTTTATTTATTTATGTATTTAAATTTTTTTGTCCGAAACCTTCTCCATGAAAATATGCCAACTTTAACGGAGACCAGTTAAATGGTGTCGCCTGTTGCTTTGTAGAAAGAACCTTGGTAAAACTTTAGGGGAGGGATAGGGGGAGAGGGTTCAGTTTTTTCAAACCAAAAGTTGACAGTATTTTTCTCTTTATTTTGACTATATATGTCCAAAGTTTCATCGAAATCAGATAAAAAATGTGGGTTTGTATAAAAATTAAGGGGTGTAAAGGGGATAGGGGTGGTTTTTTATTTATTTATTTTTATGTCAGATTCTCCATGAAAAATTACTTGTATATACCAACTTTGATGATAATCGGTCAAACGGTGTCGAATGCAGCTTTTTATGAAGAACATTGACAATAATTAAAGGGGTGGAAGGAGGGAGGGGGTTGAGCTTTGGCAGACCAAATTTTGACAGGATTTTTCTCTTTGTTTTAAAGTATACATGGGCAAAGTTCAATAAAAATTAGATAAGAAATGTAGTATTCTATAAAATTAAGGGGTGTAAAGGGGAGAGGGGTGTTTTTTTTATATTTTTGGTCAGAAACTTTCTCCATGAAAAACTACATGCTATTTCCAACTTTAATGGAGATTAGTGAAATAGTGTCGATTGTAGCTTTGAATAAAGAAAATTGGCATAAATTAAGGGAGTGGATAGGGGGATAGGGGTTCAGTTTTGTTAAACCAAAAGTTGATAGTATTTTTCTCTTCATTTTTGGCTATATATGTCCAAAGTTTCATCGAGATCGAATAAAAAATGTGGATTTGTATAAAAATTAAGGGGTGGAAGGGGGTAGAACGGGTGATTTCTCAATTAAATTCATATGGGACCTGTTTGGCGGTATACCCTATCCACTAAAAACATTTCATTTAAATCGGTTCAAAATTGGCGAAGATATCGCTGAATATACATTTAAAAAAAAAAAAAAAAAAAAAAAAAAAAAAAAAAAAAAAAAAAAAACCAGACGAATTGAGAACCTCCTCCTTTTTTGAAGTCGGTTAAAAAGTCATTTGCTTCCTTAAGTAGACGATCAAGTAACCTTTTTGCCTTTTCTCCACAAATGCTTATAACAAGAAACAAACTCATCCTATTACCTGTATTCAACTGTTGGCTATATGTTTAAAGGACTTTAGGGCGGTTACATTTTACCTGCCTTTAATCTTGCCTCCTTTTGGGTGTGCGATTGTGTAGGAATTATTGTTGTCGATACCAATTACTTCATACAGCCCTTCGTATAAAAATTTAAATTTCCTAATCGCTTTCTCTATTGCTGGTGATTTCCAATGTGTTTGAACAAAAAAACTGAAAAGGTATCCTGGCTAAATTTTGTATACAGGATGAGGTGGTGAGTGTAGCTTTACCCCTCTACAAAAGCAAAAATCCTTTTTTCTACATTTCCAGTTCACCTTTTCATGATCATCATAAGCATTGAAACTTCTGAAGCTTTTAAAACTAAAACTGACTAGATGATATGTTCCACCCCACTTTTATCAGGCATGTTTTGTGATATCTGAGTATGTAGGCCAACTGAGTTTTGAATGTGGGAGGTTCTAAACTTACTACTTATTTCCTGCAGATTCATTTCAACCTTCTCCACTTTATTACCCAAACCCACCAACTGGTCATCCAGACTCCTATAGTCTAATTTATCTTCATTCAGTCCCACTTGTTACATTTATCCATAGACTGGCTCGCATCCTCTTCAACCCCAGTAAGCCGCAAGACTGAGTTAAACTGTTCAGTATCTTTAATTTTATTATCCTGTTCATCCATTCTATTTAAGATCCTATATTCTGTTTCTTTGATCCTTGAATACACAAGTTTTTCAGTTGTTCTTGCATTTCATGCTTACCCGCCTGACATATTTCCTTATAGTCTTCTATCTCATTACACACCTTGTCAACCTTTTCTTTCTTCTTTTCAAGTTCTAAATCAAATTGAATGTCTTACTTATTACATATCTTTATACCCTCGTTTAAAATTTTATACTTTTTGTCAGACCTTTCTACATACTTACTTAAAGTTATTTGTAACATGCCACAAGATTCTTGCACATCTGTTTCTAAATTAGATAGACGATCATTCAGAGACTTAATAGATGTTTTATTGAATATTTCTGTTGATTTAAGAGAGTTCTTGATTTCTATTTTTAAACTATCACAAGACACCTTTACCCTCTCCAACTTAGATGGCTATCTAAAGACTTATTAGAGTTTTTTATTTCTTCACATAATTTTGATTGTGTTGCTCTAAGCTGAGTTATAAACTGTGCTGTAAGTTGTGCTGAAATTTGAAGCAGTATGTTTTCAATTGCATCTACAGTGACTAGTTTGTGTTTTTTTTATGTCCAACAGAAACTTCTAAAACTGGAGCACTGATTTCTTGAGATACCACAGTACTTTTTTTCTATTGGTGCTATATAAAAAAATCATAACGATAGAGGATTGTAAACAGTTGCAGGGTGATCTGGAAAGGATATCTAGTTGGGTTGGTAAACATGGAATGAAGATAAATGCAAAGAAGAGTCAGCTTATTAGATACACAAATAAAAAACAAAAGGTTAATTATGAATATAAGGTGGGGAAAGAATTGCTTGCTGAAGACTTAAAATGTAAATATCTTGGCATTACATTTGATAACAAGCTTAACTGGGCAGGACACATTGGACAGGTGGTAGGTAAAGGTTTCAAAATTCTGCCCTTGTTGGAAAAAGTGATGAGTGGATGTACGAGAGAAGTTACAAAACTTTGTTCAGTCCATTGCTCGAATATGGTAGTGCAGTATGGGACCCTAATTTTACTTATCAAATACAGGAGTTGGAGAGGGTGCAAAAAAGGGCTGCTAGATTTGTTTCTGGAAATTATCGCAGAATGCAATCAGTGATGGATATGATAAAGGAGCTGGAATGGGATTCATTGCAAGACAGGAGGAGGATGAGGAGGGTCATGGGAGTGTACTGGCGATGAGGCATGGAAAGAAATTGGAATAGGTATGAAAAGTAGTGCATGGAAGGGAAAGATGACCATGACCACAAGCTGGCACTCGATTTCAGGCACAAGGGTGTGGGAAGATTCTCTTTTTTAGGTAAGGGTGTCAGGGATTGGAATGAGTTACCAAGAGATATGATAAATAATTTACCGAAAACGTTGAAAGAATTTAAAGATAAAATTTGTAGAGGGAAAATGTAGGTGGGTGCAGGATAGGGGGAAGATGGAGGTGTAGGGAAATTGTCACTGGAGCCTGTGCTCCATTGCAATTAAATTAAATTAATTAAAGGTTCCAATGCAGGTAGACCGTAATTCCGGAACTAATAATGAAAAATTACCATCTCTCACATTTTCCTGACTTACAAAGTTCTTATCATCAAAGATATCATTGCCCTCCATATCACAAATAATAAATTAACCTAGCAATTTGCTAACAATTATTCTACGTTTATTGTAGAAATGCTAATGTTCTGTTGTTAGCATCAGACTTCTAGTCGATCAACCACAAAACGAACATGCTTATTAGAACTGAATAGTCCCTTAAACATTTTAACCTAAAATTACTCGAAACACATAAAACATTTCTATCCCACTTTGTGGACCACGTAAATTAAACCTTCACTTCCCCAAGTTTATATTAGTCAATGTGTTTTAGGATAAGAAATACTGCAACCATTATTGCTTGGATAAAAAACGAATTCTTTTAAAACAAAGTATAGAAAAAATCACTTATTTTTCATCGTATTTCATAGCCGGTGGGTTCACTTCCTCTTCAGTCAGCTGTTTGTTGTGTATGAGGTTAATGTTTTTGTGTAATGGCTAGTTCACACTCTGCAGCTAGCTGCACCGTATGTTCCCAAAGTGTATTCTTTCTTCCTTTGGTGATCTTTGGCTTCTGATAATAAATCAGTTTGTTAGTTTATGCAGCAAATTCATTTGCTGTAGCTCGTAAGGTCACTGCACTGTCATATTGTTGGATTTCCTGTGTTTATTCTTCTTTGATTTGTCATTTAGCTGTTGGCTCTATTTATGATTTGATAAATGTCATGGTGGTCTAAGTATAATAAAATGAAAGTTGGATACTTTACACAGTCAAAAGCACTTTTAATTATATCCAATAGCCAACACAAACCACATCAATTACAAATCACACTTTTTCAATTTATGCAAGCTCTCCTCAAGTGCTTGTAGAAAGGATTTGCATGTATAATCCACTTGTACATGTATGAATATATCTTCTGCTCTATAGAATCATATAACTCTTCTTAACTATCACTTTGTGATAGTGAAAATAATTTGGTGATCAGTTACTCCAGCTTAATTAACAATCTAACTATGCTACGGAAACTCAACATTCTCCCTATGAATAAACAAACTTGCCTTAGCCAAGGAAGTTCAAATCTGGGGATAATAAAAATATTAAAATATATGTGATAATTGTAAGATATCATACCTGTTATCCTCCTCTCAGACTTAGGGCCAGGGCCCCTCCAGGTAGGGGTCAGGTACCCCTTCCTGCTGGGAGTCTGTGCTATTTTTCCCATCCTGTAACCTTATTGTTAAGCCACTGATGAGTGGGAAAATTTTAAAATTACATTGGTTGTAGCTGTAGAAATCGTTAGTGTAAGGTTCAACAGTATGAAAAGGAGGAAGGAGACAGGTGAAGAAATTGGAGGTCAAAACAATCAGTACAGAGAACAACAAGGGTTTTATAGTATGGTTCAATTGGATGACAACAGACTTGTATAAAATGAAAGAGGAGGAAGCCGAAGAGTTGTATCAGAAGAGAAGGATAAATGTGTGGAGTAATGGACTGAGATGATAGAAAGAAATGTAATAGGAAAAATCACTTATTAGAATGCTAAAAGGTAATGGTATGAAAGATTCTAACATGTGGATGAAAATGGAATAAACAATAAAGGAAAATTAAATGGGTTGAGAAAGTATAATTTTGAAGCCTTAGTGATCCAAAATCAGATAATGGTAAAGACATTGCTATAGGATCAAGGGAAATGACAATTAAGAGACAGAAACAAAAAAAGCTTGAAATGAAAACACATCAATGGTGGAAATATATGAATAGTAGAAACACACAAATGGTGGAAACACAGTATTTATGAAGTACAGGATTGGTTAGAGCAGTAGAAGTTACGCGGAAGTAGTCGATGGCTAAATAATGTGAAGAAACCAATACGAGAGGAGGGAACAACTTTGGGACACTGAAAGAAAGGGATAGTACAACTCGGGTTGTGCTTTGTGGTTTTATCTGAAAGTGGTACAAATACAGTGAGTTAACAACCAAAATCATTCTATCTGTTTATAAACAGGTTTTAATTTTTTTATAGTAATTTACTGCAGTTTTCATAACTTTATTCATGTGTACTGTTATAAAAACTATTTTCTTATGCAAACACAGTTAAGAATTTTGTGATGAGAGCTCACTGAATGAAAAATCCTCTGCTTGATTGGCCTCCATGACAAGCTGTTACTTCATTCCTCCAAATGATATGACACCACCTGTCCTCTTGAAATCACCATAAACATTTAGACTGCCAGAAGTATCTTACCTTTAAATGGGTGATAATTTGTGGGTTCTTTTATTTTAGTTCCTCAGTTTTTCATTGAAATATATCCTATTTTACCTGTGGAAACATTGGCCATATGCTAAGCAAAACCCAACAAAATCTGAAAAGTATTCCCCCCCCCTCCCCCCCGTAAATCGCGTTCACAGAAAAATTAGGTCTATCTTAAATTTATCCACTTTATCACACCGTAAAAAAATTAAACATACATTTTACCCACTGGATCACAAGCTATACATTATTTGAAACTCCATAAAAATCTGACCAGTAGTTTTTACATGAATAGCATTCTTTAAAAAATTATCCTTTTCTCATTTTTCAATATCAAATCCAAATGAAACATATTATATTTTACCTGCAGTAGCATGGGCTGTACAATAATATAAACCCCATAAAAGCCAACCAAAATTTGTTGCGTGAATAGTGGTTAGTGAAAAACTGATACTAATATGCTAAATTTCGCAGCTTTCTGAATCTCGACACGAAATGAAACATACCTGGTTTTACCCACATCACATTAATCGAAACTCAATCAAAATCTGACTAGTATTTAGTGTTAAATCGCATTCAATGAAGATTTATCCTAACATTTTAATTTTATCAATGTCACATCCAATTGGAGGATAGGCTTTTTCTCCCACACAACAATGAGCCACACATTAATCAAAACCTGCAGCTTGGCTGATGACTTGTTAATTGCCCTATTAGTTTCTGGGAGTGTTTGATGTTGTTTATGTGCCATAGTAGTTCTACAGCCATTTCATTACACTCGTCTACTGACAGGTTGAGTTCAGCTAATTTCTTTTTGCAAAACGCTATAGATCACGTTGAATAATGTTCTACCTCATTCAGTTTCTCCTGGAGTTCTCCTAAGTTGAAATAGCTCAAAATCCGCCAAGTGACCGTTGATAGTTGTATACGCTGGCGGTAATCGTAGTACAGACCACGTGAGTGCGCATAATTCTCCACTTGAAAATCTTGGAGTGCAACGGCCGGATGAAGGAATATCAGGAGGTAGCTTAGCCAAATCATCTGCAAAAATAGAATAAAATCCCTTAGAAGTTCTCTTGTGTAAATTCCCTACAGAATATTATACTAGTATAGTATGCGAAGGGTTGGCAATGCGTGTACTGTGTGTTAGTTCACGGCGCGGAAGCTTCGTGATATTGCCGCTGGCCTGGGCGAGTGTGCGAGCCTTATCAGAGTTGACCTCAGCCGGCCCGTTGACCTCCTGTGATATCATAGGCGGCCTTGCTTATCGCTTGCAGAATGCAACGTGAGCCCGGCAGCCATCTTGGCTGCTATCTGTGACGTGTCGGGGCCGAGCCCCCCGAGCACGTGCGTTTGTTGACATTCAGACCATGCGGCCATGTTTACTAATAACTTCTGTCCTATTAATCATATTGGAGCCTCATTTTCCGTTATTTGTATGGCTTGGACACTACTATTAGGTTATGCTTGTGGGGTCAGCGACTAAAATGATTATTTATGTGGTTTCAAACGATTAGCATGTACCTTTTCTCATTTATAGCGACCTCGCTGAATCATCACGTTTGGCAAGTCAAACTCCAATATTTTATATGGGCCAACAAAAAGGGTTCCTAGTTTTTGGCACCGTCCTCTGCGGATAGATTCGTCCTTGAGGAGAACTCTATCCCCAACCTTAAATTCAACGGCGTTTTGGGTTCTATCCTTATTTTTCTCCTTGACCTCTTTGTTAATTTCTCTGGCTCACTTGTGCAAGCTTTGTAGCCTAGCCTTCAGCTCTGTAGCATAATCTTCATATGAGTAAACAACTTCGGTAGGGTCTCTTTGCAATGCGCCTGGGATGATAGGCACGCGCCCAAAGAATAGTTCAAAAGGCGAGAAACCGGTAGCTGAGTGAATATTAGTATTTATTACAAAGATGGCAAATGGGACCCAGGAATCCCAGTCTAGCTGATCATTATGTACGTAGTGTCTAAGGTATTCTGCGATAGTGCGATGCTGTCGTTCCAAACTGCCATTGGTGGCGGGCGAGTATGCGGTAGTTTGAATCCTTTCTATTTTCAGAAGTTGGCATACTTGTTTTAGGGTGTCACTAAGGAAACAACCACCCCGATCAGACAAAATTTCTGAAGGAATTCCGTAGTGTAGTATGATTTCCTCGACAAGAGCTTTGGCAACAGTGCGCGAGTCTACTGAGGGAACCGCAACCGCTGCCATAAACTTCGATAGACTATCTTGGAATGTGAGTAAGTATTTATTACCTTGGTGGGAAACAGGGAATGGCCCAACAATATCGATGGCACATCTTTCAAACACCTGTTCTGGTGTTTGGGTTAATACAAGTAGCATTTGTGTGTTATGCGTTGTTAATTTATTCTGCTGACAGCTATGTCATTTCCTAATATATTCTCTGATGTCCTGTTCCATACCCTTCCATTGTATGTATCTTTTCACCTACTCTATTGTTTTGTTTACACCTGAATATCCAGCCAGTGGTGACTGGTGACATTCCCGTAGGATTGCTTGTTTTTCGGCCTCATCTAGTTCAGGAAATTCATCCTCTGTAGTCTGTGTTTGTGCTTCGACCTTTTGTGTTTGAGTGTGTGTGGTATTAGTGTTCTCTGAGGTGTCCATGTCTTCACTACGTTATTATCCTCATTGGTAGGAGTATCTGGGACTGGGTGAACTTCTCTGATTCGACTAAGGGCGTCAGCATTCGAGTTTACCTTCCCACGTTTATAAATTACCTGGAAATTGTACTCAGAGAGTTTTAATCGGAATTTCAGCAATCTAGAGGATGGATCTTTAACATTAAAAATCCACACCAATGGCTGGTGATCGCTTAATATCTTAAAATGAGTCCCAAATATATAAGGACGGAATACTTTGCATCCAAACAAGCAGGCAAGACACTCACGTTCGCTTACAGTATAGTTCCTTTCTGCTTTATTCAACGTTCTCGACGCGTAAGCAATAGGTAAATCTTCTCCTATTTTTCCTTGCGATAAGGTAGCGCCGAGGCTTTCTCCACTGACATCGACAGTAATTAAAAACTCCTCTCCGAATCGTGGGTATTTTAACACAGGAGGCGTAATTAATTTCTCCTCAAGGGTTTGGAATGCCTGTTCAGCCCTATGGTTCCATTCGAATTTGACGTCCTTCTTGAGAAGATCATACAATGGCTTTGCAATTTTGCTGTAATTTTCAATGAACCTTCGATAATAACCGGTGAGGCCTAGAAATGTTTTGAGTTGTTTTGTGGTTTCCGGCTGAGGGTAAATTTTTTTCAGTTTTCGCAGGGTCCGGAGTAACACCTCCGCTTGTTATCTTAAGACCTAAATAGATAATCTCCTTACAAAGGAACTCACATTTAGCTGGCTCCAATTTTAAGTTGTGTTTTTGGAGCCTGGAAAAGACTTCCGCCAACCTTTCGTGATGTTCGACCAGACTACTGTCATAAATTAAAAGGTCAGCGAGATATACTATGTCTTTATCGCCATTGATGCCCAAAAGAACCTGGTTCATGAATTTCTGGAATGTACTAGCCGATGTGGTCAACCCCATGGGCATTTTTGAAAAATGGTATCCCTTGATGGTACTGAAGGTGGTCATCTCTCTATCTTTCTCATCAAGTAGCACCTGGTGAGAGCCTCTTGCCAAATCGAGTGTAGAAAAGTACTTAGCTTTACGTAAGGAGTCTAAAATCTCTGAGATTAAGGGTATAGGGAAGGTTGATCCCATGGTAATTTCATTGAGTTTCCTAAAATCTACGACTACCCGATATTTTTGCTTTCCACTGGCATCTGCCTTCTTGGGAATTAAAAGTACAGGGAAATTCCAACCACTGGTTGATTCTGTAATGATTCCCTGTTCTAATCTCTTCATCTAATATGGGCTTTAAAGCTTCAGGTGTTCTGTACGATCTACAGTTAATAACAGTTCCTACTGCTTCAGGTTTAAGTTTTATTTCATGACTCACAGTATCTGTATACGTAAGCTTATCACCTGGAAGGAAAAATAAATCATTGTATAATAGACACAATTCTGTAATGGACTGTCTTTCCTCTGGGTTAAGATGTTCGAGTCTCAGATTCTGTTTAAGCAAGTTGGCACGTGGCTTTGTTTTGGCTGGCCTCTGCGCCATATGATCCAGCTGCTTATCAACATGACGTATGCAAGGTAGGCTGGGCGTGTCTGCCTCAGCTGACAACTCTGAGTATGGTTGTGTTTCTACTTCCTCCTCTCTAGTATTCAAAATAGGAATAATGCACTCACCGTTTTTTATTTTAACAATTGATTCGGGTACTTGGACACAGGAAATTAGCTCCTGTTATCTATTATAGCTTCTGCGTTCCTTTTACCTTGCACTTTTATTCGCAAAATCCTCTCTTCTGTAGGTCCTACTTTGATTAACTGTTCCTCTTCATCTGCCGTGGTTTGTTTTGATTTGTTAGGTTGCCCTGCATGAAAATGTTGTTTGTTTTGATTTCGCTCCCGCTGTCAGTGACTCTCCGATTAGGCACTGCATTGTTTTCTGCGGATACATGAGTGTTTTTTGCTTTCTGTTGTTTCAAATTGCCTTGTGTGAATGCCGAGTGTTTGGTTGTCTTTTGAGTGAAATTGTTTTGGGAGTTTCTAGAATGATAATTCTGCTTACACTTGTACTTTGGGAAAACATTTGCATTTATTACCCTGGCCTTCTGGTCTGTGAAAGATTTTTCCTTTCTTTACAATATGGGAATGATATGACCTCTAACGTAAACTTTTCTGTTCTCATAATTAATTATGATTCCATGCTGGAGCATAAAATCTCTTCCTAGTAACCCTTGCTCGCTAATATCAACCTTTCCAGATACGACATGAAACTTATGAGTTAAATAATGGTTGGGACTTAAATACAATCTCAGCATGACTGTTCCGTGAGTTCTAACCAATTGAGGTGAGATCCCTTTGATTTGGATTGTCTGTTGCCTGTTTATAGGAGTATTTGCCTTCAAAGCTGATTGATTTATAAGACTTAATTGTACCCCACTGTCAAGTAAATATGGAATATTTTGATTGAGTATGCTAGGGCAAGGCATTTTGATATAATCACTAGCGTACTGAAAACCTACGGCATATAAAGATCCGTAATTCCGAGTGCTAAGATGGTAGTCTACTCCTGCAACCGGGCACCGTTTCCCTGTTTGTTTGAGTGTGTTTTTCCCCCCAGATTTGCTTTACATTTAGATGGGAAATGCCCGATCTCATTGCACCTTGCGCATTTGTTTCTTTTGGTTCGACAATCAGCTACTTTGTGGCCGGAATTTCGGCAGTAGCTGCACTGGACTCTTTTGAATGTTGTGTTGCTTCTACAATCTTTGGCACTGTGGCCAGTACGATTGCAAATTTGACAAGTTATGGTGCTTCGACATTCCCTACTTAGGTGTCCGACGTTTCCACAGGGATTGCAAGTCATGAATGTACCCCTATTGTGTATGAACTGTGTCGTTTTAGTGCATGTTTTGTTATGTGAATATTTTTCCCGTTGCGATAGAATTGCTGATTCTTCCGTAAGGGCTAAGTCAACGACTTTTGGTAGGGTTGCCTTTTTACCCTGTGCTCTGACTATTGTCTGTATTCTTTGTCTTTCAAATCCTGGACGAAAGTCGCCTCCATCAATTTCTCTATTAATGCAAGACCTTCCTCAACATCCGCGGCTTTCATTTAATTTACAGTGGCTTGCCGGAAATCATTTTCCAATGCATCAACACAAGAAGCCCATTCTGCTATTGTTTCGTTACTTTTCTGCCTAGCCAAGAATAATTGATATGCATAATAATCCAAGGGTCTCTGCTCCCCGTAATTTTCTTTCAAAATAGCTTTGATCAAAGGCCAATCTTTTGTCTGGTCTCTGACAAGAATTTTTGTCCTTGCGCTCGAAACTATTTTGCTTTTGACAAACTGTAACAATACATCATGCTCCTCTACAGCTACTAAAGGAAAAGGTGTCGACACATTATCAATAAAGGATCTCTGTTCTGATTTATCTCCGCTAAAATTGTAGGGAATTAATTTTAGTTGCATCTGTGACTGAAATTTTTACACTACTTGATTCGCGCACACTTTCCACACTTGGTGGTTTGTCGGTGGGTATTTTGAACACTTGTTAGGCACTGTTTCTCACTTTACTCACTGTTTGCTGCTGCAATTGCTGTACCTGCTCTGCGATGCATGCCGTGGCTGCTCTGCGATGCGCGCCGGCCGGTCAGCGCCTCTAGCGGGTGCCGCCGTCCCTTCTCAAGTCGCGATCTTTTCTGCTGCATCCAGTTCGCTCTGCCGCCCGCGATGGCGAATCTGCGTCGCTCACCAAATGATTCCGGAACGTCTTTTTCTTTCTTGATCCTTCTCTTGCCTATTACTCCCTCTGTGATTAACTAGTCTCTGTGTTAGGTATAGCGAGAGAAATAATTGCTTCCTCTGCTATGCTACGTGGAACTTTGTTCCAAATTAGTATGCGGTAATTGATACCCCAGATCTGCACACCAATTTTATGTGGGTATGTCGCGTGTTGACCGAGCGAGTGTCGAACTTACCCACTGTGGGTCCATCCTAGCATCTACTTACTGTCGGCTGAGGTACTTCTCGGTTCCAGTCGGCATCTGTAAGCTCCTGGCTAGGATAAAAATACATGCACAGAGACTTAATTTGCGTAAAATCAGGACGTAGGTGCTCCTTGAAATGATATGAAGACTTGTGGCTACTTGATTTATTATCAAAAGTAGAGGTACGGTACAGTTACATGTAATTGATACATAAAATCGGTAGTTTCCGATGGAATGATGGACCATAGGATCCAAAACTAACACAGAGGGAGAATGATAGGAAAAATGCCTAAAATGGCCTAATTGGATGGTAACAGGTCTGCCCCACAAAATTTCACATCACGGACTGGGGCAAATCGTGCACGCAAAAAGGCGCCCTCGATTCTGGAAGGTGGGGAAAGCCTTCCTCTCATTGGCTGTTTGTCACGATGGACATGCGTGTGGTTCACCTGCTCATAGTGTGTAAGCCCCGTGTACCCACCGTGCGATACAGTGTTCGTACAGTAAGGACTGCCAGACCAGCGTCCTTGGCGCGGGTGTCGTATATGAGCTGTGTAACCTTCGTACTACTGTGCTGGCTTGGAAGCACTCCGCCTTCATTACCGCTAAACTCTATACTAAAATCTATACAAAAATCAGCTACCGCGACAGTAATGTCTGACTTTTGTATATATGTACAAACATTTTTTATTATGTATGTTGTAAGTTCTGCGGTAGGCTCTCCCAAGTTTTTCCATGCGAGCTTTCTGTGCTATTTTCTCTCCTCCCGTGGGCATTGATGATTTCTCCCAGGTACTTGAAAGTCAGGTCTCTCTCAGTTTGTCCATATTTTGTGACCAGATTTTGAGTGTGGAGTTTGGGGCAGATGAAGTTGGTCTTTTTGGAAGGATTTTTGTAAGCCTACTCTTTCAGCACATTCTTTGAGAGTTCCTATCTGTTTAATTGCTTTGGTCTCGCCATCTGCTAGTATGGCTAAATCATCTGCGAAGGCTAAGCTGGAAATTTTAATACCATTTTTGCATCGTCTGAGTTGTATAGGTTTCCAATAGTTCTGCTGTTTAAGTTCTTTCTCCCATTCTCGGATTTTATCCAGAACAAGGTTGAAGAGTATTGGGTATAGGCCATTACCCTGTCGAATGCCGGTATTGATCTGAAACGGTTCAGATATCTCTTCCATGAATTTAACTTTGGAGGTTGTGCTGGTGAGTGTTTGCTTAATGAGGTTCAGGGTTTTTGGATTGAGCCCTTGCTCTTTGAGGATATTGAAGAGAGACTGCCGGTTGATTCAAGCATATGCCTTTTTGAAATCTACAAAGGATAAAATGACTGGGCTGTTCCTAAGTGCTTTATCTTTTGTAGTTTTTCAATTGAATATTTGTTCTATGCAACTCCAACCGGTGTGGAAGCCAGCTTGGTTCTCACCAATTTTGTGGTCGAGTTGCTCTTGCACTCTTTTGAGAAAACAGGCTGAAAGAATTTTGAATGCAACTTGAAGAAGGGAGATCCCTTGATAGTTTTTGATGTCTGTTTTATCTCCCTTCTTGTGTAGTGGGTGAATGAAGGCGCTTTTCCAGTCTTCGGGAATTTTTCTGACTGAGATATATATATATATCATTACAGAGATCTGACAGACAGATCTACCAGATATACATACGAGGGTCATTCAATAAGTAATGCCCCATATTTTTTTCTCAGAAACTATTTATTGAAAAGTGTTAAAATTTGGTGACAATATAGTTACATGTTTCTTCTAAATGTACTATTTTTCAACATGGTCTCCATCAAATTGTAAGGTCTTATGCCAGCATGAAACAAGTGCCTGTATTCCCTGCTGGTACCAACTCTGGTCCTTTGTGCGAAGACATGTTTTCACCGCTTGAATTACGCTCTCATCATCATCGAAGTATCTTCCAAACCGTCTTTAAGAGGCCCGAAGAGATGGAAGTCTGACGGTGCCAGACCCGGGCTGTATGGTGGATGGAGCAATGATGTCCAACCAAATTTGGTTAGGTGTTCCTGGGTTGTGAGACTTGACTGCGAGCGTGTATTATCATGCAGGATCAAGATTTCAGCTGAATTCTTGTCATGCCTAACGCGCTGGAAACGCTTCTTGAGTTTCTCCAGGGTTCACGTATGCTTTGTAATTAATGGTTGTCCCTTTTGGCATCACATCGAGAATGACCCCTTTACTGTCCCAAAAAACAGTAACCATGAATTTTCCAGCAGAGGGAGTTGTCTTGAAATTTTTCTTTCTTGGTGACTGAGGATGGTGCCATTCCATTGACTGTCTTTTGGTTTCCAACTCAAAGTGGTGCACCCAGGTTTCATCACCCATCACAATCTGGGACATAAAGGCTTCCCCCTCAGCATCAAACTTCTCCAACAAATCAGATGAAATGATTGTTCTTTGCATCCTGTGTTCTGCTGTGAGACTTCTTGTGACTCATTTCACGCAAACTTTTTAATATCTGAGAGTCTCGATCATTGCACACACACACTTCCACTACTGATTGATAGCTGTGAGGCCAATTATTGCGCTGTGATGTGGCGGTCCGCACGAATAATGGCATCCATGTGTATCACCATGTCTGGAGTGGATGCCCGGAACATGGCAGATCTTGGAGTTGAGTTGTTGGACTTTATGATGCCTTAAGTCTCTTTGCCCACCTCCCGACACTGCTCCTATTGACTGCACAATCTCCTTACACTGCACACAAACGTTTATGGATATTTCCCACAGTTTCTTTCTCTGCAATCAAGAACTCATTCACTTCTCGCTGTTTGTTACGTGGATCACTAACAGACGCCATTTTAAAATTCACTACAGCTCTGCCATCAGTTGGAATGATTTGAAACTTCATCCACCTGGAGGAGAAACACTGAACTTGAAGTACCTAGAAGTACAACTTTCAGTTTTTGGTCATTGTGGAGAGAAAAAATATGGGGCATTATTTATTGAACTACCCTCGTATATATATAATTTTCATTTGTTTTGTATGTGATGTGCTTTTTACATTGTCACCAATTTAATCTTTTTTAATTATTATTATTAATTTCATGTACCTATGTCTGAAATTAACTAGCATATCACTAACTTATTATTATCAATACACAATCACACATTAGTCTTCTGTGAGTTGCAATAATATATTAAATCAATTTATCCATCACTAGACGGCCTGTGTGAAAAATTCGCAAATAAACCATGGGAATAGTGAGGTTGAATGCTTGTAATATAATAAAAAGTAGAACCACACTTTTGTAGAAAATGTTTATTTGTTTATTGTAATAGGTACGCATCAAAATACTTACAACATATTACAAAACAGTTAGGAAACTTTAAAACACACTGTATATATGACTAACTGACACTGACCTTAACAGAATACAGCCAACCAAACAAAGTTCACACAGCATATCGACATCTCTGTGATACGTGAAAATGTTTACATTGGAATTCTATGGCAAAAAATAAATGTTTCCATAACAGAAAAAAATATCCGAAAAGCTACTTATTGAATAAAAAGCAGTCTAAACTCTGTGATATCTGCTGCTGCAATCTAGAAAGTTGGCTCTGAACTGTCTCATACGCTTGACCTCTTTAAGCATCAAATTCCAAAAAATTCTTTCTTAATTTACGATTTTACCTATTTGGGGCACTTAATATGCTGTGAACAAAGCACACACCTTTCGATTTCAGTTAGGCATCAAGCAAGGTTTTTTTTTTTTTTTTTTTTTTTTTTTAAAAAAAAACCATGATGATATTTTTGCTCTTATGGGTTGAAATTGGAGAAAGTTCTTTCTTAAAATATGATGTTATTAGGTTCTTTGGTGGTTTAATTTACATATATTGATTAATTAAAAAGTCCACCACAAGGTTATGTTGAAGAGTTGTTTATTTGCTCAAAAAGAAGTCAGCGATATTCACAAGCATAGATACAGTACAGAGATGCACTTCTGAACAGTCGCAAATAAAATCTCTATGAACTCAACTTGAAAAACTAACTGGATGAATCTCTCTGTAAAACTGAATGAATACTGAATCTGTCCAGCCGATCTGTTTATGTAGTCTCTATCAAAATTACGAGAATTCTTCAAAGGCATCCGCCCGATATTTCTCGAACATTAACAATCACTCAAACAATCAAACATATTAAAAAACAATCGGAATTAATACAAAATTAATTAACAACATTACAAAATGATCAGAAATGGTAATTAGAGATACTTAAATACAAAATTATGTGCAAAAATCATCTCAAACTGTAGAAAATTGTCCTGTAGACATCATAACTTGCATTAATACATGGAATTACAAACATTTAAGAAATTCTCTTGCACCATTCGGTTCTTAAACATATTAAATTGACTTTAAATAATTTTCTTTTATAAAACAAAGTCTATATACACTGATTTAAAAGAAATTACAAAACAAACATACCAGATCATATTCAAGCAAACTTTAGCTCACTACAAATATTTCATACAGTACAATACTATTCAAAATTCAGGTATGAGGGCTGTTACAACCCCTCCCCAGGATTCACTTAATTTTATACAGTTAAAATTGATTGATTCCGTCACGAATCTAAGCAGGTTGAATGTACACATAATGCCAACACAAACAGATTACAATCAATCAACCATAATAACTTTTACAATGAACAAATTCAATTCTTCATTACATACAACATCTGCACATAGTCCATGACACTGATTTTGGTTACAATAATTGTCTTTTTTAAGATACCATCATTTTTTCAGTTACTGTTTTACCCAACAAACATTCAATGCTATTACCTTAAGTTACTATTACTTTTTCACTTAGACTTACACACTTGATGTTTGCTTGTTAATGACAACAGTCTGTTTACATTTTACAGCTGATAATTTGTCACCACAATGTAGAAAGTCACAACATCATGAAAACACCAAAAGTTTCTACACAAAACTGTCACAAATTGCTTTATACAGTGAAATGCTTACATCTTAAACATTCAGTATTATTACATCTGCATCTGAACTTAAGTACTCACACAAACTATTTACATGCATCAATTGACAAACTTATTTACAAAATTAGAGATTTACACATGTTGTGGCACATTTCATAAGTGACCACTTATTCATAAAAGGGTTTTAGGGCTTCAACATTATACACACCCTTACATTTACCACTCTCAGGTCTGTTAGCTCATAAGAGTTTTTCCTTGGTATAGACTCTATCCTGAAAGGGCCTTCAAACAAACGGTTAAACTTACGAGTCTCTTGTCGCAAAGCTGATGACTTACTATGAACTTCAACTAACACCAAATCACCCACTTTATATTCTATACACTTCTGACCTTCATCGTGCTTTTTCTTTCTCCATGTTGCCTTCTTTAAATTTTTAAGAGCTAAAGCTACTTTTTCCTCATAGTTGAAACTCTTTCTATTTGTAAAATTCACACATTCTCGAATTAATCAGTTAGCAGGTTTCTTAAACATCAGCTCAATGGGTGGTATTTCAGTTGTATCACTAGGTATAGAATTAATTACCTTTTCAAAATTTTCTACTTCACATGCCCACTTACTGTGTCGGTTTGTACAATATGTCCTAAACCAACGTCCTATTTCCCTCATTAGGCTTTCTACGGGATTTCCTGCTGGATGATAAGCAGAAGTATGTACAACCTCTATTCCTTCTTGTTCAAGTTTTTCTGTCCACACTTTACTAGTGAATTGTGGGACATTGTCCAAAAGCACCCTCTTAGGTTTACCTACCTTCTGACAATATTCATCAATCACTTTTCTAACCAAAATTTTAGCCATAGACTTCTTTACAGGGTAAAGTTTAACGAACTTGGAAAAAACATCAAATAAAACTAAAACCTGGGTCACCCCTCCCCAAGACATGGGTAGGGGGCCAAGAACATCAGCAGAAACTAATTCCAATACACTACTTGGTATAGTATTTTGCATTTTGCCCACTCGTTTAACACTATCTATTTTAGATCTTTAACACACTTGACAAGATTTTAATAGCTTGGAAATCTTCTTTCTCATATTAACACTCGGTAACACTTGGATGGCACATAATGCCTATAACTATAGTGGTGATGCCAAACAGTTTTTTCAGACAAACTTTCTGGAAGTCATAACTTCCAACTATCATCTTCTTCATTGGTCCTCCTAATTAATACTCCTCCATGCAGAGTATTATATTTCTGAAAATTATGTTTGTATTCTGGGTTATCAAGATTAGTTTTTACTTCTGCTATAGCTACATCTTTGTCCTGTTCCTCGTTGATTTGTCTCAAGGAATACTTAACCTCAGTCTCATACGGTATTCCTTTTAGATAAGCAATTCTAACCTCAGTCTGTGGTCCTAGACATCTCTTTTCGGAATCTAGACCTAACGGTAGACGTGACAAAGCATCTGCAACTTGATTTTTACTAGCAGCTATTATATTCCTGCAGAACCAATGCCCAACAAGTTAACCGACTGTGGACTAACTTACACTCTAATAAAAATGAAAGAGCCTTATGGTCCGTATATACAATAATTTTTCTACCTAACAGTAGGTACCTAAACTTAGTCAAACCCCACACAATAGATAAGGCCTCCCTTTGAGTAATTGTGTATCTAGTTTCAGCTGGTTGTAGTTTTCTACTGGCAAAGGCAATAGTCCTAGAATCTGGTTCTCCCTTGATTTCTACTTCCTGGAAGACATGTACTCCTAAACCGTAGTCAGAACTATCCGCAGCAAGGCAAAAATCTAGATCCCAGTCTGGATAATAGAGGATATTGGCATTACACAATTCATCTTTGATTTTTTTGAAAATCTCTTTCACATTCTGAGGACCACACCCACTTGACACTTGTTTTAACCAAATCTCTTAAGGCTGGACTATTTAAAGCTTGTCCCTGAAGAAACCTCCTATAATATTCACACAATCCAAAGAAACTCTTTAGTAGTTTCTTATCTCTAGGTTGGCGACAATTCTTAATGGCCTTTATTTTATCATTACTAGGCAAGATCCCCTGTGGTGTAATATGATGCCCCAAAAATTCAACCTCTTTTTGCAAAAATGTACATTTCTTTACTCAATAGTCATACCCCCCTTTCTCAATGCTTCTAAAACTTTTCTAAGTAGCACCCAATGTTCCTCAAGTGACATTATAAGAATATCGTCTACATAAATCTCTACTTGTTCAAGCAGTTCCTTTCCTAACACACTATCCAAAGCACGAATTAAGGTAGCCACTGAAATATTTAACCCAAATGGTAAAACCCGAAAATTATAACAACGGCCATCAAACAGAAAGGCAGTGTATTTCCGGGATTCTTCTGAAAGCGGGACTTGCCAATAGGACACAGTCAGATTGATAGATGAAATATATCTTTTACCATTAAACCTGTGCAACAACTCACTGATAGGTGGAGGATGATCCCGTTCTGTTACTAAATGCTTGTTTAATGTGCGAGCATCCAGCACTAGTCGCACAGAATTGTCCGATTTTATTACAACAACCAAGGGATTATTGTAAGGACTCCTTGACCTCTCTATTACCCCCCACTCCAACATTCGATTTATCTCCTTATTCACTTCATCTCTTTTGGTCAAAGGGATTGGATATGGCTTAATAAAGAAAGGCTTTTCAGCCTTTCAGTAAGCTTGCACTCATAATTTTTGATCAGACCTGGTTTGTCAGAAAATACGTCCCTATATTCTTCAATTAGACATTTCGTCGTGTCTTGTTGGTCTGACGGCAATAGTTTCATACTGTTTGGGTAATTAATAACGTTTCCTTCGCTTATCTCCTGACCTTCAATCAAACTATTAATCTCATTACTCTGCCTTAAAACATTTACACAAATCTGTGGTAATAGTTCAGTCACAAACTCTAACTACACCAGCATTCTTATATTTAACCCACACATGATCTACTTCTTGTATGCCTTTCCAAACAGTCTTCTCAAAATCAACCCAGTATTCCCCACTGTTTAATTTAATCCATAAGTTACCTTCTCCACAGTCTACCAAAGCCTTTACTTTTGTAAGCCAATCCATGCCTAAAATGCAATTAACATTCAACTTAGGGACTACATACATGGGTATTTCTACATTTACAGTCCCCATACACCCTTCCATCAACATTTCCTGCTTAATTCTCTTACTTTGAGAACCAGTAGCAGTAATAACTGTCATACTATATTACCGAGCGTGGTGGTGTAACACCTAGCATTCTGGCCTTGCATTCGGGAGGACTGCAGTTCGAATCCCCGTTCGGGCATTCAGATTTGGGTTTTCCACGGTTTCCCCAAATAACTCAAGGTGAATGCCGGGATGCTTCCTTCAAAAGGCCATGGTCAAATTCCTTCCCATTCCTTGCCCCCCATCCATTCCCGTCTCTAAAGACCTAGTTGTTATAGGAGACGTTAAGCAGTTAAAAAAAAAAAAAAAAAAAAGTCATACTATTAACGGGTAACACTTCAATTTGATTGGTGCCTTCAATTTCATTAAATAATCCCTCAGCAAGGCAAGAAACCTGTGACCCAGTGTCAATAAGAGCATCTATTTGTTTATTAAAAGCATTAATTTGCACTATGGGAACTTTATCTAAAACTTCATCCTTATCCTCCACCTCTTCCAATAAATCTTCTCGGGGATTATTCATAAAAGTGGTATTAACTCTATAGCAGTTGGTATCTGGACCCACATTCTTGTCCACCACTGCGGGGCCCATCACAGGGGTGATCTTTAGTTTGCCTGCCCCCTATGCTGCCTTTCCCTTTCAGATTGAGGGTTCTGTTCTCTCACTCACCCATTATCATTCCTCCTTGCGTAATTATCACGACCCCATCCCCTAGATCTACCATCCCTTGATCCATTACCCCTTTTAGGGGGACTCCTGCTGCTCCTCCTATGGTGTTGATGGTGGTAATGTTGTTCATTGAATGACTCCTGGGCATCCAAGCATCTCAACAATTCAGAAATCCTATCCACACTTATTACATTCAAAGTGGCAATTAAATTTCTTGTTTGCTGAGGTAGCCTAGCTCCTATCAAATGCTGAGTTTCCCTACCAGGTTTATAGGGCCTACAAGTCATCAACTCCCTCTTTTCCTGAATCTGCCTGCTTGTCGACCAAAAATGTTTCAATTAGTTTTCGTTAAACAGCTTGTAGTCAGTCACTTTCCTAGGTTGTCTATTACCCCATGTCCTAGCATAAGACTTTAGATATTTACCCACAAGTGCAATTTTCTTACTGTCGGGTAACAAATTAAAATAGTCTGATCATTCAAAATTATGTATAAACTCAATAGGGTGAAGTCTTCAACTGTCATCATAGAATTCAAATTCTTCCTTAATGTCAGCACTAACAATTGTGTTACCTAGTGTGGGAGCTTGACTTAACTGTATCTGCAACCCAGTAACCCTTTTCTCTAACTGATTAACATTACTTTCTAATCCATGCACTAACTGTTCCTGATGCTGCACCAATGTATTAATATTTAATCCCACCTCTTGTCTCAAATCATTGACCCTTTGAGCAGCTTTACTTTCACTGGCTTGGAATAAAGTGACATATTCCTCCCTCATCTATCACAATTTTCACTGACTTCCTTCACCTATTTATAAATAAAATTTTCACATTCAGCCTTATCCTGTTCACAAATTTTTGTAACCTTTTCAAATTTCTCCTTGCATTCTGTTACTACCTTCCCCAATTTAGAATCTAAATTGTTAATATCCTCCTTGAATTGAGAGCTAAAACCATGAAATTGCTCTGCGACTTTTACATCAAAACATTTAGTAAAGTCAGAGAATGTTTTATCATTGTTTTGTTGCAATTCAGAAAATTTAGAATTAATTTCAGCAAACTGAGAATTAATTTCGCAAATTTGCTATCAAATTTAGAAAACTTAATATCAAATTTGCCATCAAGTTCCATAAATTTTGCATTAAAACTGGCTACAAAAGACTCTAGAAAGCCATTTTCAGTAATTAGCAAAATCAACATGAAAACAAAATTAAGAAGAATTAAAATTTTTCTAACCTGCCACAAAATAACATGCAAAAGCAAAATTTGAATATTCAGCCGTGGCGGCCGAAGTGATTTCCTCAGGTAGTGACAACAACAAAATATTTCTAGTGGCGGATCCAGGATTTTGGTTTGATTGGGGAGGGGGCCTAGGATTTGGTTTGGGGGGCTCATTACTTCCGAATGCCGCCCTTATCAGAACACCATAAAAAAGGTTCCCAAATTCCGTGTCGTCGGGGGTGACCTTGGTTCTTTTGGTGGTGGGGGGCGCCTAAGCCCACTAGCCCTCTCCTTCCCTCGATCCGCCACTGAATGTTTTCGCGGCTTACTGATCATCATTGAAGTGAAAGGTGAAAAACAGCTCAGAGTAAGAATCTCGCTATATAAAGATTTGTAACGTGTGAAAGTCTCATTACCTGCAATTACTGCCGGATTAATTAAATGATTTTGAAATTAATCATGATAAATGTTTTAAAATTGACCAAATGGTAAACATTTAGTGATTAACCAA
The DNA here is from genome assembly GCA_031002005.1 of Vandiemenella viatica. Taxonomy (NCBI): domain Eukaryota; kingdom Metazoa; phylum Arthropoda; class Insecta; order Orthoptera; family Morabidae; genus Vandiemenella; species Vandiemenella viatica. The sequence goes on from CM061919.1 coordinate 75,463,489, forward strand.
AAATCGAAAAGTTGATCTACAAGCAGTGTTGGATTACCCAAAAGGTAGCACTAGGCACGACTAGGCAGTAGCCTGGAGCCCCTGATTTTTGAAGGCTCCCTGAAAGTTCACTTTTTTCTCTAAATAAAAATAATAAAAAATAAAATCATCAAGCATAAAACAATCAAAATTATATGAAAAGCATGGAAATTAATTTTTTTGTTTCATAGTAGTGTATGATAAATAAAAGTAATTTTCAAAATATGATAAATTGTAAAATTCGTTTGCTAATTGAATAAAAATATGATAAATTCTATTAGTCATCTACAAAACCTTTTCTTCTATTTTATAAACTACATATAATTAATTTAAAAAATAGAGGGAATCAAAATTTTTGAGAGTGCTTCGGACCCAATACTTTCTTATCCGGCACTGTCTTCGATGACCACGATGGGTAGTGGAACACATTTCTCTTGAGAATCGTTTTCTGTTACATGCATTCATAAACTTAGTAATTCTCCTTCAGAGAATCTAACAAAAAAAAAACAAAAAACAATATTGCCTGCTCACATTGACAAAACTTCTAGGGCAGCGTATCAAGGGCCAGCGTTAGGGGGGGGGGGGGGTAAGCGGGTCAAATGGACCCGGGCCCGCCGGCTGATGGGAGGCCCCGATCACCGGCTGCAAGGGCCCCCAGGCTTCGAAGCAAGAATCCGCCCATTGTCGCCAGGCTAGTTTGTAGAGCTAAAGAAAGTCGCCCATTTTACCTAGGGCCCGAAATTCCTAGCGCCGGCCCGGAGCATATCCAAACCTTTTTCAACCCGAGGACCAGTAAATTTTCAAAAATAATGCTGTAGGCCACTAACTCACACTGCCCTAATTTTATTTTGTTGTTATTAAAATGTACCATTATAACATAATAAATCTAAAACCACGTTTTGAATCCTATGAAAACGCAGATATAAAACTGGATGTGAACTATTAAAAGTTAATTACATGTTAATCAGACCAAACCAGATAAATAATAATGTTACTACAGGATGGGCGTTACACTATACCACCGGCCTACATACATAAACTAAAATAAAAGACGCTAGACCGTATGCGTTTTGTTTTTATTTATTTCACCACTCGCGTTACCAATCTTATCAACTACCACAGTTCCTCATACCCATTTAAAACCCTTAGTAAACCATCATTTACTTAATCTCTAGACGCCACATGGAAGTGAATAGACTGTTGTAGAAACAATGCTGTTCTATCTCATCCTGGAAATGCCACATTTTTGCCGGGTCATTGAAATATTCAAGGCTTTTAAATGTTGGGCATACAGCCCTATACAGTACGAATATGGTACCAGAATTTATGATATTATGCCTGTGGAACTCCTGAACTATGTTTGCGGACCACCAGTAATCAGCGAACAGGCTGAAGCACTGTTCCAGTGAATATTTAGTTGAATGCTACAAAAATGGCAGCTGCTGCACTCTGCCAGCAGTATTACTAGATTTATCAAGCTGCAGCGAGTGACAGAACGAAGTTGTCTCCATTCCCCATTAACAAAGCGAACCCCCGACCTTGAATAATTCCACGAAAATGTTAGAGTGCATGCGCGATCTGGACCAACCAAGATTTGTCTCCACGACAGCGAAACAGTTCACTGATGTGGTCAACAGATGGAGTTCATTACTTTCCCTAGCTGTAAAGTAGAGAATGCCGTATTTATAAATATTTATTTTTCTTTCACTGCATTTATTTTTTAATTTATTTATTCATGATTAGAGTTAGTGACATGTCACAGTGGCACTACGTCTAGAGCCGCCAATGATATTCAGTACTTACTTTTGTATCACTTAAATACTTTTCGTCACCTTAAATTTCAGCTAGCAGCACTTTTCACCACTGAACACCACTTTTTTCACGGATTAACACACTTAATCCCACTTTCCACACTCAAAACACTGTACTGCTGGAAGACTTGATCTTGAGGTCTTATAAAATCCACTTGCCGTTGGAAAATTATTGCCGATCGCAGACGTCGAAGGAAAATCTCCGATGAGTGCTGTCACTCGTATTCAGATTGAAGTCGACGCCGTCCAACCCCTGTCGCCGTTCTAAATGTCGCGTTGCAGTCCGCCGATACCTCATCGCAATTTGCTGCAGATTCTTTTAGAAGATTAACATCTCACAGATGTTAATAACTTCTCGTCACTATCAACTGTCGCCATATTAGGTAGGTTCTTTGGTGGTTTAATTTACATATATCGATTAATTAAAAAGTCCACCACAAGTTTATGTTGAAGAGTTGTTTATTTGCTCAAAACGAAGTCAGCGATATTCACAAGCATAGATACAATACAGAGATGCACTTCTGAGCCGTCGCAAATAAAATCTCTGTGAACTCTACTTGAAAAACTAACTGGATGAATCTCTCTGTAAAACTGAATGAATACTGAATCTGCCCAGCCGATCTGTTTATATTAGTGTTTCCAACCTTTTTTTGGGTCATGTCCCACTTTTAAATTTTTTTTGCCCCCCCCCCCCAATACATAATTTTTAGTAAAAATATATTTATTATTAAAGAAGCTCATTTAGGATGGTTTTTGAAAGAAAACACTTTAATATTGTCATAAAACACAGTAAGTAAAATTAAAAAAACATATAATGAAATACTAAAATTCAAATTCAAAAGATTTTTAATAAAGATTTATTGTGGCAATTTAGTGTGATCCTTTTAAGAATTTACTTATTTGTTATATTTCGTACCTATATCTAGCAATGCATTTAAATAACCCGAAGAGAAAGCGGTAAAGTCGTATCAAGTCAATTTTTAAATTGCCCCCCTAAAAACACCAAATTGCCCCCCTGTGGGGCGTGGGCCCCACTTTGGGAAACACTGGTTTATATAGGATCGTAATTTTTCACGGCGTTGAATATTAATATATTTTTCTCGGGCTTCCAGCCGTGTTAATATATCATATTTGCGGGACGTTTCGAAGGCGTCCATCTCTGCCTCCATTCTCAACCAAATGTCAGTGTATAACTGTTTGTTTATTCAGCCGCTGCTACGGAAACGGTGGAAAACAAAAACCAACACAACGCGATTACGTCATCCGCTCTTCTGCTCGTTACCGGCGTGAAACTGTTTCAGCATTTTAATCGCCGGGTTCCAGGCTGCACTGAGTTGACTAATAAATCAGTTAATCTTATTTCTACAGCCCGGGTCAAAGATTTTTGGGCCAGCGTTATTACAGAGGCTGTAGAAATAAGATTAACTGATTTATTAGTCAACAGGGACACTGGTTATCAACTCAGTGTGGCCTGGAACCCGGCGATTAAAATGCTGAAACAGTTTCGCGCCGGTAACAAGCAGAAGAGCGGATGACGTAATCGCGTTGTGTTGGTTTTTGTTTTCCACCGTTTCCGTAGCAGCGGCTGAATAAACAAACAGTTATACACTGACATTTGGTTGAGAATGGAGGCAGAGATGGACGCCTTCGAAACGTCCCGCAAATATGATATATTAACACGGCTGGAAGCCCCAGAAAAATATATTAATACTGGTTTATATAGTCTCTATCGAAATTATGAGAACTTTTCAAAGGCATCCGCCCGATATTTCTCGAACATTAACAATCACTCAAACAATCGGAATTAATACAAAATTAATTAACAACATTACAAAATGATCAGAAATGGTAATTAGAGATACTTAAATACAAAATTATGTGCAAAAATCATCTCAAACTGTAGAAAATTGTCCTGTAGACATCATAACTTGCATTAATACATGGAATTACAAACATTTGAGAAATTCTCTTGCACCATTCGGTTCTTAAACATATTAAATGGACTTTAAATAATTTTCTTTCATAAAACAAACTCTATATACACTGATTTAAAAGAAATTACAAAACAAACATACCAGATAATATTCAAGCAAACTTTAGCTCACTACAAATATTTCGTACAGTACTATACTATTCAAAATTCAGGTATCAGGGCTGTTACAATGTGAACAAAAAGGATACTTCAATCTTTAAAAGGGTACCTCATTTATTGATTTCAGTTATGTATCAATGGAGATAAATGGCTCATGACAGAAAAATGTGTTGTAGAAATTTTATACTTTTGCCCTTAATTGGTCGAATTTTGAAAAAAAAAACTTTTTTAAAATATTGTGTAACTAAACCAAAGACCATACAAAGACCTCGGTCTCTAAAATGATGCAATTTAGAAATACTGATATTTTTGCCCTTTAAGGGTTAAATTCAGAAAAATTTCATTCTTAAAAAATGATGTAACCACATCGGAGACCTTAATCTTATTTATCTAATTTCGTTAGATATTAAAGGAGATAAATTCCTGGTGACACAAAAAGGTGTTAAGAAACATTGATATTTTTTCCCTTTAAGGGTTGAATTCCAAAACATTTCTTTCTCAATATATGATGTCACCAAAGTGCAGACATTACTATTCATAATACTATTTCATTTATCAATTTTGGTTAGTCATACAGGGTGAGACACAAGAGAAACATTGATGTTTTTGCCCTTTAAGGATTTAATTCAGAACTATCACTTTCTTAAAATATGATGTGACCACAGTGGAGACATTAATATTTAGAATGTTGCGTCATTTATCTATTTCAATTAGATACTAGCTGGTACCCACGACCTCGTTCGTGTTTGTAAGGAATTTGGATTGACAGGTACCAACATCTAACAACCATAGTACATGATAGGAGACACGATACCACTACCACACACAACCTATGCTTTGTAGTTGTGGCAGCAGAGTGAAATATATGGAGACGCATGTATTTGGTTGAATTATGAAAATATCCATGATCAGCCACTTTCAACCACCATATCTCCCACACTACCACAGTTACCAAAATTCGGCCAACATTGTAATCGACGGGTGACTCTGTGCTACTATCACACACAAACACCAGTGATCTGCGCTAGATAGTTTTGTCTGAAAAGTGATACACCATGACACATACGTTTTTGGTAAAAATATGAATGTCCGGCAGGTCAACCACTTGCAGCCACCATATCTCCCACACACTCATAGCTACCGACATCTAACCACCAAAGTACATGATAGGAGACAAGATATCACTACCACACACAAACACCAATCGTCTATGCTATGTAGTTGTGGCAGCAGAATGACATATATGGAGACACATGTCTTTGGTCGAAATACGAAAATGTCATGCATTGACAACATTTAACCATTATATCTCCCACATCCCCACAGCTAACAACATTTGGCCAATGTTGTGCACGACAGGAAACTCCATGCTACTTCCACACACAAACACCAGTGATCTGTGCTAGGTAATGGTGGCTGAAAAGTCAAATATAGGAATACACATGTCTATTTTTATACATATATAAGAATAGTGGAGATAAATGGCTGGTGACACAAAAAGGTGTTGAAGAAACATTGATACTTTTTCCATTTAAGGTTTGAATTCCAAAAATTTCTTTCTGAATATATGATCTCACTAAAGCTGAGACATTACTCTTCATAATCCTACTTCATTTATCGATTTCAGTTAGATATCCAGGGAGATAAATGGTTCGAGACACAAAAAAACGCCTGTTAGAAATATTGACATTGTTGCCATTTAAGGGTTGAATTATGAAAAATCCCTTTCTTAAAATATAATGAGACCATAGCTGAGACTTAATCTTTAATATGAAACTTCATTTATCTATCTAGGATACACATCAAGGGAGATACATGGCTCCTGACACAAAAATGCGTTGTAGAACCATTGTTACTTTTTCCCTTTAGGTGTTGAAATCCTAAAAACTTCTTTCTTAATATATATTGTCACCAAAGCAGAGACATAACTCTTCATATTCCTACTTCATTCATAAATTTTGGCTAGATATCCATGGACACAAAAAAAAAAAAAAAAAAAAAAAAAAAAAAAAAAAAATATATATATATATAGAAATTTTGACATTTTTGCCATTTAAGGGTTGAATTAAGAAAAAATATTTTCTTAAAATATAATGTGCCAAAGTGGAGACCGTAAGCTTTAAAATTACACTTCATTCATTGATTTCAGTTAAGCATGAATGGAGATAATGGCTTGTAAAAAACAAAACAAAAAACAAAACCTTTAGAAACCTTTCATATATATAAAAATCGACGTGTATTTTCCTATATTTCACTTTTCAGCCATCACTACCTAGCACAGATCACTGGTGTTTGTGTGTGGAAGTAGCATGGAGTTTCCTGTCGTGCACAACGTTGGCCGAATGCCAATAACTGGGGGATGTTGGAGATATGATGATTAAAGTTGGTCAGTGCAGGGTGTTTTCATATTTCGACCAAAAATTTGTGTCTCCTTATACTTCCCTTTCCTGCCACAACTACATAGCATAGACCATTATTGTTTGTGTGTGGTAGTAGAATCGTGTCTCCTGTCGTGCACTATGGTTGTTAGATGTTAGTAGCTATGGGAGTATGGGAGATATGGTGCTTGAAAGTGGTCGACATGTGGCACTTTCGTATTTCTGCCAAAGACTCATGTGTCTTGGTGTATCACTTTTCAGCGAAAACTATCTAACACAGATCATTGGCATTTGTGTGTGGTAGTAACACAGAGTCACCTTTCGATCACAACGTTGGCCGAATTTCAGTAACTGCGGGAGTGTGGGAGATATGGTGGTTGAAAGTGGCCTATCAAGGATATTTTCGTATTTCGACCAACGACATGTGTCTCCACATATGCCACTTTTCTGCCAAAACTACATAGTATAGACCATTGGTGTTTGTGTGTGGTAATAGTATCATGTTTCCTGTATGTGCACTATGGTTGTTAGATGTCGGTAGCTATGGGAGGATGGGGGATAAGGGGGTTGAAATTGGTCGAACTTCGGCAGTTTCATATTTATGCCAAAGACGCATGTGGCTTAGTGTATCACTATTCAGCAAAAACTATCTATCGCAGATCACTGGCGTTTGTGTGTGGTAATAGCACAGAGTCACATTTCAGTAACTGTGGGAGTGTGGGAGAGTGGCCAATCAAGGTTTTTCTTGTATTTCGACCAAAGTCATGTTTGTTCATAAATTTTACTTTGCTGACTGTACTACATAGCTCAGATGACTGGCATTTTTGTGTGGTAATAGCATCAAGTCTCCCATCATGCACTATGGTGGTTAGATGTCGGTAGCTGTAGAATCCAAATTCTTTACAAACACGAACAAAGTCGTAGTTACCATCTAGTAATATATATGATAATTGCAGATTTACCATCTTTCCTTGCACCAGGTTTCTCATTTAGAGACATCCCACACTCTTCAATCTCTGAAAATTCACTTTAAATTGAAGATAAAAAAAAAATCCCTTAATCCAACTATCCCATGGATTACGCGGGTCATCTTTGATCACGGGCTGCTGGTGAGGGGGTAAAAATCAGTAATCATAGGGATACAGAGTGTAGATCCATAGTGAGAAAAATCAGTAATACTAAAAAAATAGAAGAAGCTTTTGAAACAATAACAGAGGGGAGCAGATCTGGGAAATGCCCTTAGTGCTGAAAATATCACAAAGCCAGTGATAAGAAAATGGGCGCCAGGAGGGGGTTGCAAGGGGGTGCACTTGCACGCCCCTGCTGTGAAAGAAAATATATATAGAAAAGACTAAGAAACAAAAATTTTATTATTAAATTAACTTTCTGAATAATAAGGAGCTAAGGTTGTTGTCAAAATTTGTTCAACACCTTGTCAATAAATTCAGTATCCTTAGTTAATAGGTAATAAGTGTCATATATCTAATGTATAAAAAAAGGTGCACCTCCTTTAAAGTAATCCTGCTGGCACCCATGGATAAGAATGTTACTGGTAAACTGTAGAAGTATAATGAACAAAGTAATGGAGTTTGCTAACCTAATAGAGATTCATGAACCTCAAGTAGTTATAGGTGTAAAGTCCTGGTTAAAAGAAGGAGTACTTGACAATGATGTTTCTCCCGATTGTTAGAGAGTGTACCGCAGAGATAGGAGAGCAAGTGGAGGAGGGGTATTCATACTGGTTAGCAAAGACTACTACTGTTCACTGATATTCAGATATCATGACTCTGAGATACTTGGGGTAGACGTCTGGGGAAATAAAAAAGAAAAAGTCAAGATGTTGGCTACTTACCGTAGTGGTAAAATGAATTATAATGATGAGACTCTTGGGGAGAAACTAAATTCATATTCAAAGTTCAGAAGTGAGCATAGAATGGTTATTAGTGGTAGGGATTTGAACTTACCAGGTGTCAACTGGGTAGGAAATAAGATTAATAATACAAAGGAACAGAGATTTGCAAATACCTTAGTAAGGGAAGGAGGCTTTACACAGGCGATTGAGCAAAAAACAAGGGAACCAAACATGTTGGATATTTTCCTAATAAAGCCGGATGATAACCTAGTCAGGTGTCAAGTAACTGAAGGAATAAGTGATCATAATGCAGTTGTGATGGATATAAGGAAGATTCAGTAAACCAGTGGCCAGGATTGAAGGGGGAAGTAGGTATAATTATAAAATGGCACAAATCTTCAATCTGAAAAGATATTTCAGGGTTAATTTTATTAAATGGAAGAATGGCACAAGTTCAGTGGAGACAAAGTGGGAAGAGTCAAGGAAATAATAAAAAAAAGGGCGAAGAAATGTTTATTCTAAAACAGAGAATAAAGAGACATACAGAACCTTCATAGTATAACAGGGAGGAATTGGAACGTTTTAGAATTTTTAACTACCAGTGATCACAATGTTATTACTTTTGAGTTGGTCAGAGGAAGGAACGATTTTGACACATCGGAGGCGCAGACTTCCAAGGTACATTACAACATCTGACAGGCAGACTGGAACAGGCTGAGGGAAAGTTTTACACAACAAGAAATCCTATTAGATGATAATGATGTAGATCGAGCCGCAAAGGACCTTACTCGGGCATTCCAAATATCAATGAGGAGATCTATTCCTCTTAAGAGAACCATTGGCACAGTCGACAGACCTTGGACTGATAGACTGCAAAGACTATGACAAAGGATGCACAAAGCAAGAAAAGATTACCAACGTTGCCTCATCTACAACGTTAGAGGACAGCTCCTGGAAAGATATAGACAAATTAAGAGTGAATTCCGAGAACTATTAATACTAAGTAAACAAAAAAGTTGGGAAACATTTGTGAAAACAAACTTGCATACAGACCCCTGGGGTATCCCATACAAAATTGCAGCAGGGAAGGTAAAACCCCCAACTACACTGTCTACTGTACAGAAACAAGATGGAACCATGACTACGAGCTGGAAATCTACTTCAGAAGTGTTACTCCAGGAACTCCTTCCAGATGATAAAATGGAAGATGATGAGATGGAGCACAGAGCGCTCCGTCTGGAAATTGACCAACATAGGCAAAGTACCACCGACACTCCTGATATTAGCATCTTGGAGGTAGTACAAGCAATAAATGCCTTGTCCAGGAATAAAGCTCCGGTTCCGGATGGAATTCCAGCTGAAGTAGTACAAGAACTGGTAGTGCCAGTAGCCCCCACTCTGTGTAAGCTCTATAATGCATGCCTGCATCAGGGAAGAGTACCAAACATCTGGAAGCAGAGTGATATATTAATCATCAAGTAGGGAGATGACAAGGATCCAAAATTACCTAAATCATATCGACCCATCTGCTTGCTAAACGTGCTGGGGAAAATACAAGAAAAGGTGCTGTGCAAGAGGTTACAAGAACATTGGGAGAAGGAAGGGATGAATCCAAACCAATATGGATTCAGAGCGGGGAGATCTACAGAAGATGCAATCAACCGGACGATGAATCTGATACAGAATTCAAATCAGAATTACGTGATAGGGGTTCTTGTCGATATATCTGGGGCATTTGATAATCTATGGTGGCCTGCACTTTTTGCACGGCTTAAGGAACTTAATTGTCCAAAGAACTTGTATAACACCATTAAAGATTACTGTAAGAACAGATATGTTAAACTTAGGTGTCCTGGAGTATCCATTGATAAAAAACTAACAACGGGTTGCCCACAGGGAATCCATTTTTGGTCCTGATATTTTGGAACATTAGGCTTGAACCGGGAATGGCAAGGCTGCAAAGAATGCCGGAACTCCTGGGACTTGTTGCATTTGCAGATGACCTATTCTTAATTATAGAGGGTAAAACCAGAGCCGAAATTGAGGCTAAAAGCGCAAAGGTTCTGCGTGAACTCAGTCGATGGTGCAGACAAGTCAAACTAAGATTAGCACCTCAAAAAACCTGTTATATGTTACTGAAAGGCAGATTATCGAGCAATCCAACCATTAAAATAGACGGAGTTACAATAAGAAGAAGTCCCTTCAGTCGATACCTTGGTGTGAAATTAGACGAAAGTCTAAATTTTATGGCCCATATGGAGGAAGCATGTGGGAGAGCCACCTCAGTCATGAATAAACTAATCAGTATGGGACCAAGGTTGTTTCCAACTTTCACAGCTTGTTATTCAAATATACCACAATACAATATTAACTTCAATTGTAGGGTATGCAGCCAGCGTCTGGGCGAAACACCTCAGAAAAGTAAAACCCAGCAAACTTTTGAGGAGGACACAGCGAAGTATTCTAATCAGGCTGAGTGGTGCTTACAAAACAACAGCAACTGATGCCCTTACCGTGGCACTGGGGGTGTGGCCTCTGGACTTGGAAGTTCGCAAGCGGGGAGCATTATACTGGCTCAGGAAAGGGAATCCGGAAGAGGTAGAGAAAATCACGGGAGCACCAGCAACAACAGCTGCAGAAGTAAACAAATTGTTATTGGAAGAATGGCAGCAAAGGTGGAATGATAGCACAACAGGAAGAAGGACATATGATATGTTTCCAAGTGTCTGTGAAAGGCTCAAAATGTCGCATCTTCTCCCATCGCCTGGGCTGGTACATTACATAACAGGTCATGGCCCTTACAACAGTGAATTGCAAAGAAGAGGAGTAGTGGACAATGGTAGCTGTGACTGCGGAAGCGAGGGCACTCCGGAACATGTTGTATGGGAGTGTATTTCAACAGCGGAACAAAGAAGCCCATATCAGCAAATATTACAGGGCAGGAGAATTTTTGACATATTGCGTGACCAGGAATTGTGGTACTATCTTGATGAAGCTTGCAATCTGGCCTCACAAACAGCCAAAGAAAGGTTCTTGGCACTTGGAAACCGTTTCAACCGACAGCGACCAGCGACCGAGCAGTGATAATTCCCGAATAAAGAAACTCTCGATGGGTCGAAGGAGGACGCTTCTACTTCCAGAAGTCATCTCCTGAGGGAGGTAAGTTACTCCGAAGTGGCTGTGCCGGGAGTAAATGTGTAAAAGTGTTGTAAATATACAAAGTGAGAAACAGTGGGACAACAGTGAAATAAGTGATTTGTGTATGTGAAAGTTTCTTTGTTTAATTATATATAGTAGTATTGTGTGTGAATGTATGTTATTCAAATTACTAATTAACAGTATATATGTATATATCAAAAAACACTAACACATATCATATACATTCTTACACATTGTTAATTTAATTATGTAACAAAATTTTTGTGAAATTTGAGAAGTTTATGCGTTACTAAATTGTTTTACATCCTGAACAATATTTAGATATTAGCTGCAAACTATAAATTTATCTTATGTACCTCTTGTAATATATTGGAAATATGGGCCCAGAGTAGAAACTAGGTGCTGGGCTATTATGTACCAGGATATAAAAATAAAAAATAAAAAATAACAGGGAGGTGAGGAGGATACAGAGATTGTTGAGACGAGAATATGACAGAGTTAAGAAACAGCAAGGCAGTAGGGAAGACATGAAAAAATTAACCAAGCAATTAATAGTGGCAAAGAAACTGGTTAAGGATGAGTTTATGAAAAATATTATTGATGCAGGGGGACCTCTGACTGATCCATCTAGAAATTTCTGTAGCTATATCAGGAAACTCAGGGGAAGAGAGGGTATTGACACAATTATAGATAAGGATGGAGAAGAAGTTACCAGGCATTTTAAAAAGGCAGATTTATTAAGTAATTGGTTCAGTGAGACCCTTAGGGACAATAACTCAGGGGTTATATCTGAAAATGAGCCTAGCCACACAGTTGGAGGTGAGCTGATTAGAAAATTTGTAATTAAATATGAAGATATCATGAAGGAACTCAGGAATCTAAAGAAGCATAAAGGGGCCGGTGTTGATAATATTACTGCAGATGTCTTGAAGATAGTAGGATGGCGCATTGTACCTTACCTTGAAACATTTAAATTGAGTCTGGATACTTCTTGTTTACCAGAGGACTGGAAAAGTGTGATAGTAGTACTGGTCCCTAAAGGAGGGGTGACAAACAGGGTTGAAACCTATAGGCCAATCAGCCTTACATCAGTGGTAGGTAAATGAATGGAGAGATTAATATGCAACCATATTAGAAGAGTCTGTGAGGAATGAAAGTGGTTTTCAAGTCGGCAACATGGCTTTAGACAAAGATATTCATGTGAATCTCAGTTAGTAGGCTATATGCAAGATATTTCTGATGAAATGGACAGGTAAGGTCAAGTTGATAGTGTTGCACTAGATATTTCAAAGGCCTTTGATAGAGTGAGCCATAAAATTGTGCTAAATAAGGTAAAAACTATTGGGGTTGATAAAAAGGTGATTTATTGGGTAAATATAAAAATGAATCGCAAAATGTGTTGGTAAGCGCATAACTCAACAACGCCTGACCAATTCGGCTAATTCTTTTTTTATATTTTCGTTAAGGCACAAGGAAGGTTCTTATGGAGAGAAAAAACGCAAAAACTGGAAGGAAAATAGTAAAAACAACACTTTTCTTTTCCCTCAATCAAAACAAAACAAAGGTGCGTTAGGATTATCTTTGGTATGACTTCAAGTTGATTAGGCTCTATGGATATTAATCTATGCTTGCGTGTGATCAGCGAAAATAATATCAGTGACGTACGTGTTATCATTATTTCCTCCGTGCGTGGCATTTTCTTGGTTGCTTTTAAATTTTCGTTCTCTCGAAAACCATTTGTGTGTTTATTTGTTCAGTGTGTTTACATTTATACCCATGCCGCCTACCACGAAAGTTTCGACTATGAAAATAGAACGCATCAGTTTAGAAGGATGCAATATTAAGAATACCTAAAAAGCAAAATCGATTACTGGTATTTCAGTTGAGAAGCGATATGCATTATAGTCTGACGATCGAGCCACACTTATTCTATTATTTTAAGAATGCAATGTCGTGGTAAGCCTTGTGGTGATGGGTTCCATTCGTTTTAAACTATGTTCGGGTAGAATTCATGGTGATTGAATTGGTTGCGACTAATAATACTTTCTAACTTTTAAAATCTTCTATATAAACAAAAATGAATCGCCAAATGTGTTGCTAAGTACAAAACTCGAGAACGGCTCGACCAATTCGGCAAATTATTTTTTCCTTCATATTTTCGTTAATCCACAAGGAAGGTTCTTATGGAGAGAAAAAACGTAAAAATTGCGAGGAAAATAGTAAAATCAACACATTTCTTTTCCCATACAAACCAGCCAATCAAAATAAAACAAAACAAATGCGTGTTAGGATTAGCTCTGGTATGCCTTCAAGTTGATTAGAGTGTATGGATAGGTATTAATCTATGCCTGCCCAAAATAAAGTTCGAAGGAAAAAAAAAGGTTTGCGTGTCATCAACGAAAATAATATTACTGCCAGTCAATCAAAACAAAACAAAGGCACTTTATGATTATCTTTGTAATTGCAAAATGATTGATCGGAAGAAATGGTTTCAAAACAACTCATTGGCATTGGTAATGACAAAATCCCTGTAAACGTTTTGAGTAGCTGCATTACATTTCCTGTCAATTTTTTGGTTGAACGACCGAACTATATTACAGAGACAAAAACACGGATGTTAATTAAATAAATTTCGAAATTCAAAATGATATTTCCAGTGAATTAAGGATATACAAATCAGTTGATTGCGCAACTAACCAAGATGATGTCGTCAACTATCCACCAGAATTTTTTAACTCACTGGATTTGCCAGGATTGCTGCTTCATAATCTTATATATATATATCTTATATATATATAAAAATAGACGTGTGTTTTCATATATTTCACTTTTCAACCACCACTACCAAACACAGATCACCGGTCTTTGTGTGTGGAAGTAACATGGAGTTTCCTGTCGTGCACAACGTTGGCCGAATGACGATAGCTGTGGGGATGTGGGAGATATGATGATTAAAGTTGGCCAATGCATGGCGTTTTCATATTTCAATCAAAAATTTGTGTCTTCTTATACTTCTCTTTCCTGCCACAACTACATAGCATAGACCATTGGTGTTTGTGTGTGGTAGTAGAATCGTGTCTCCTGTCATGCACTATGGTTGTTAGATGTCGGTAGCTATGGGGGTGTGGGAGAAATGGGGGTTGAAAGTGGTCGACCTGCGGCAGTTTCATATTTCTGCCAAAGACGCATGTGTCATGGTGTATCAGTTTTCAGCTAAAACTATCTATCGCAGATCACTGGCGTTTGTGTGTGGTAGTAACACAGAGTCGCCTTTCGATCACAACATCGGCCGAATTTCAGTAACTGTGGTAGTGTGGTAGATATGGTGGTTGAAAGTGGCCGGTCAAGGATATTTTCGCATTTCGACGAAAGACATGTGCCTCCGCAAATGTCACTTTTCTGCCAAAACTACATAACATAGAGCATTGGTGTTTGTGTATGGTAGTAGAATCGTATCTCCTGTCGTGCACTATGGTTGTTAGATGTCGGTAGCTGTCAATACAAATTCTTTACAAACACGAACGAAGTCGTGGGTACCAGCTAGTTTAAAATATAAAATGGATTTAAAGGTATTTGTTTCTTGTTTTATTTTTACTATTTTCCTACATAAATATCATACTAATTAAGTATACAAAAATCCTAGATACTTAATAATGTTATAGAAATAAATTTTTATAAACTATATTTGGTGTTTTGTTGTGTGGAGCATAAACAAATAGATTTTCTGCTTGTCCCACACGTGAAAAAGCTACATAAAGCTGACCGTGTGAGAAACAGGATTCTTTCAAATTAACTCCGCAATAGTGGAAAGTTTGACTCTGAGCCTTATTTATAGTCATACTATAAGCTAATCTCACTGGAAATTGTAACCGTTTGAAACAAAATGACAAATCGTTTGAAATTAGTGGGATTCTTGGTATGAAAACCGATTTTCCTTTTTCTTTTCCGTTTAGGATTACCGCCTCAATGATGTTGTTTAGCAGCTGTTTCACGCTTAATCTTGTACCATTACATAATTTAGGCGACCCAAGATTTCGTAATAGTATAACTGGTGATCCAATTTTTAGCTTCAATATATGGAAAGGCATACTGGGCGGACTTAATGAATTTAAGAATTCAGTCGGATAGTTCACACTTTCATCTTGATCCGTAATGGTGTCTATTGATTTATATATTTTTTCTTCCCCCAGTATGATATTTTGTATCTGCTCATTTATTCGTTGCACTACATCATTCTTTGTAGCTAAAATCGTTCGCTCACATAACCATTCTTTATTCAAGTAGTTTTTTTCTATAAATGGATACACTTTTTCGATAAATTTTTCATTCGTGTCTACCACGTTACATAATTCTGCTTTTAAAATAAGTGTCCCAGAGTCCGGATCCAGTGGATAGGTACCATTTCCAATTTTCAAAAGATTTTCAGCAAATGATTGTGCTCTCGGATCTCCTGTAATTTTTGCACGCATATTTTCTGTTAGAGATAACTTCTCAACGCGATCCCAAAACATTAATCGCTTTAAACATGCGTTTATTTCGTCAGCTGATGTTGATTCTGGAATTACCGGCAATGTCTGTCGAAAATCTCCTGATAGTAGCAATAAAATTCCTCCCATTAGACTTGTGTTCTTCCGAAGATCCTGTAATGTTTTATCTAGCGCTTCGATTGACTTTCTGTGGGCCATTGTACATTCATCCCATATTATAATTTTGCAGCGCAATAAAATCTGACCACGTACAGAAGATCGGGTTATATCACAGACAGGATTCTCTTGCTCTGCTACATTTAACGGTAATTTTAACGCAGAATGTGCCGTTTTCCCGCCTTCCATTAACGTTGCAGCGATTCCAGATGATACCAATGCTAATGCAATTTGCTTTTTCAGTCTAATTTTAGCTAAGATCAAATTAATAAGAAATGTTTTACCAGTTCCTCCTGGTGCATCTAAAAAGATTATTCCTCCTTCATCTGTTTCAGTACGATTAATGATTCTGTCATAAATAATGTGTTGTTTTTGGGTTAATTTCGGTTCATTATCTTTGATGTAACGATCCAATTCTCTTATATTATAACTGAGCTCTTTCGTCAATTGTGAACTAACTAAGTCTAACTCTCTTCTTACAGGAGACTGTGATCCAAGTTGAAGTAAAGTTTGATTGCTTATCGCTAAACATCGATTCTCTAACATTATTAGTGCTTCATTGTAAATATGTTCATTGAAAGTAACATCCAAATCCAGATTGGGAACTTCTGCATAGAAAAGTGTTGTTGCAAATGGGTCATTTTGGCACAATTCAAAAAATGCAGTTAGGGTCGTATTGGTGGGATGGTTTGCAACTCTTTGTGCGGTTTGAGTTGTAAAATACACTCGTTGTCCATTCTCAAGATGGACTGCTAGATGAACAACTGCTGGATCTCTGTCATGAATCGGAAAACCTAATATACGCCAAACGGCCTCATTACTATTGATGTATCGTCCCATTTGATATCGCAAAATTTCATCATTTTTGTTTTCATTTGTTGCTCCAAAGACAGCCATATCACTTCCTTTGTTAATATATTTACACACATATTTAATTGACTTGACAGAACTGCAATATTCTACGTTGATATGAGCTTGAAACATCCTCGATAATAGTGGATTGTATGGCACTACCCACTGATTGTCAATTTCTACTTCTAGGTCATTTCTCAGCTTGATTTTCGCCGTGAATCCTCCTTCACTCGGTTGTCGACGTCTGTATTTTGGATAACCATCTTCACCGGTTTGTGTTTCGTTTAAAAATGGTTTGGGATACCGCTTTGAGCATCTGTTATCTTTCATACATGGTGATCGCATGTTAAGTACTCCACATGGTCCATGTATCATATTTTTTATGATTATTTCATACAACACGGGATCTTCAGTCGGATTTGGAAGCTCGGCCTTGACAACGTCATCGATATCATTGGAATGAATTTTCTCTTTTAGCCAAATTAAATTGTGTGATTGTGGCAATCCTCTTTTTTGCCATTCTACTGAATACATCCAGCAAATGACGCCTCCAAAAATGTGACTCTTCACAATCGTATCAATGAATTTGACTTGCCTTTGTCTGAACACTCGTGCGATTAAGTCATATCTATTAGGTGGTGTTTGTCCATACTTTAATTCATCTGTAATCTCCTTCCACGATGAATTACACATGAAAGTTATAAAAAAATCAGGTCGACCATGTTTCTTCACGTAAGTCAAAGCGTCTTGTGCATATTCGTGCATATGTCTGGGGCTACTGGTGAATGTATAGGGTAAGATTACTAATTGTCCAATATTTTCAATATTACCGTCAGTGGCTATTGCATCCCGTAAATAAATGTATTTATCTGTTCATAACTTGATTTGATTTTGGCGAATGTAGAGTAGTCTTTCAGACTCTATTTTTGCATACATATCAACAATAAACTGTTGAAATAATTGGCGACAGTTGATTATATGATTATATTTGTTTTCTCTGTCTGTTATGCGATAAGCATAAAACTGTTTCGAAGTTACTTTTTTATCTGTCGTTTTATTCGTTTTAGGGTTTACTTGTTGAATATTAAAATGGTAGCTATCGTCTCCTTTCCAGAATATTAATGGATATTGCAGGGCATCATAATTGCGATTAGTTTCTGCAATACGTTGTAAGTGATTACTCCTTCGTTGTACGACAATGTACCGGTAGCTACTTTCATTATCCACGATTACTACCGCCACTTCATTTATTTGAGGCGCATTGAATCGTCTTTCATGCTCGCCGATTGGTCTTTTATCAGCCCTAATTATTATTTTGTAGTTATCAGAGACCATTTTATCCATTGCAGTCTTGAACATTCTTAATAATGTAGGAAACGCTGTAGATCAAGTATTACTTTTCGACTCATTCCTGCAATATTCGCAGGGTGTTGATCTACTTCATCATCTTCATTTCCTATGAAGTAAATTTGTAAAAACTTCGGCGTTTCATTTGGAACTGGTAATAATGACCCTATTTTATGATGCACTTGCCCTTGCACTCTAAACACCGGATTAAATCCTTCCTTCTCCGTTAATGCTGTTGCTCCAAACGATGTCAGTTGGAAGGATGAGTTGTAATGTCTATTTTTTTGTAAAAAGTCTTTAGATTTCGATGTTTCTCGATTCATATATTTAAAAAATTCAGGCGGCGGAAAATTTAGTACTGGCAAAATGATTTTACCATTTCAACAACATACACTTGACGTTTCTCGTTTGAATTTTTTGGCTTTGCAAAAATTACATACTATATCCATTTTCCCAATTACTACACTTGGATGTACAGTATAATCTTTACTTTGTTCATAATGAAACACTTCCCGTTCAAGACTATAACGTTATCGTCTTGTTTGGCGCACAGCATGCACAGATGTTTCCAATAATTGAGAATGGACCTGCATCCCTAATTGAAGATTACTAATTCTATCTCTATTCTGTTTATTTATTTCATTCGTCAGTGCACCTGGTTCTGTTTCTCCGGTTAATCGTTGGCTTATTCCATCTACTTCATTTACATTTTCACGTCGTTCTTCTGCCTGAATACATCTGTTCCGTCGATGATTTTCTCGCCGCAGTGTTAGACGTGCTTCTCTTTCCTGCTCAGTTTCACTTCCCCTCACAATCTTTCACCTTTGCAATGCGATTCGAGATCTCGAATATTGCCTCCTTCCGCGCATAGCATGCACAGGTGTTTGCGATAGCTGCACATCACCTTGCACCCCTGATGGAAGGTTACTAATTCTATGACTATCCTGTTTATTTATTTCATTTGTCAGTGCACCTGGTACTGTTTCTCTGGTTAATCGTTGGCTTATTCCGTCTACTTCATTTACATTTTCACATCGTTCTTCTGCCTGAATACCTCTGTTCCGTCGATGATTTTCTCGCCGTAGTGTTAGACGTGCTTCTCTTTCCTGCTCAGTTTCACTTCCCCTCACAATCTTTCGCCTTTGCAATGTGATTCAAGATCTCAAATATCGCCTCCTTCCGCTCACGGCATGCACAGGTGTTTGCGATAGCTGCACATCGCCTTCCACCCCTTATGGGAGGTTACTAATTATATGACTATCCTGTTTATTTAATTCATTTGTCAGTGCACCTGGTTCTGTTTCTCCGGTTAATCGTTGGCTTATTCCATCTACTTTATTTACATTTTAACGTCGTTTTTCTGCCTGAATACCTCTGTTCCATCGATGATTTTCTCGCCGCATTGTTAGACGTGCTTCTCTTTCCTGCTCAGTTTCACTTCCCCTCATAATCTTTCACCTTTGCAGTGGGATTCGAGATCTCGAATATCGCCTCCTTCCGCGCACAGCATGCACAGGTGTTTGCGATAGCTGCACATCGCCTTGCACCCCTGATGGAAGGTTACTAATTCTATGACTATCCTGTTTATTTATTTCATTCATCAGTGCACCTGGTTCTGTTTCTCCGGTACTTCATTTACATTTTCACGTCGTTCTTCTGCCTGAATACCTCTGTTCCATCGATGATTTTCTCGCCGCAGTGTTAGACGTGCTTCTCTTTCCTGCTCAGTTTCACTTTCCCTCACAATCTTTCGCCTTTGCGATACTATTCGAGAATGCAGATATTCTTTTTTACGTTTTGGCATTTTTATATTTTGCATTTTTACACTTTACTATTCAGTTTTTCTATTACCCATACAATTCACCTCATATAATGTCGGAAATCGGCCACAACACTCACGTATCTTTCTTCCTCAGAATGGTTTCTGAACACCATGTTTTACCTATGCACTTTTTTATTATTATATTTTTACTTTTAACACTTCACTATTTAATTTTTAAATTTTCCGTTATACATACACTTTTATTTATTAAAGTCAAGAGATCCATGCTTGTCACGTTTCTTCTTATATAACTATGCATATGCTTGTATGTAGGAAAGGCAAAGATACGATCGGCATCGCAAAAATTCCTTTTCCACTTGGGCATTTTTGTCTTTATATTTTCACTTATCACACTTCACTATTAATATTTTAATTTTTCTGTTGTATGTACACTGTTATATATAAATGTCAACTGATATATATTTAATTTCCACACTTCACTATTCACTTCCCAACTTTTCTGTTATATGTACACTTTAATTTGAAAAAGTCAAAGATATGATCAGAGATAACAAATATGCTCCTTTACACTTTTCATTTTTTTATCGTTGTATTTTAAATTTTCATGCTACACTATACGTTATTTAATTTTTTTTAAAAATGCACATCATTATTTATAAAAGTCAACTAATATATTTTTTTCATTGCAGACGTCTTTATTAATTTTTTTAGTTTTCTGTTATACAAACACTTTTATTTATAAAAATTAAAGATACTATCCAAGATAGAATTCGAGATTCCCAATGGAATTTTTTCTTTATTTTATTTGTAAATTCCATACGTCATTTTTTAATTTTTCTGCTATACGGACATTCTTATTTATAAATTTCAACTTATGCATCGCACCACGCTTCCCCTTAAACTGTTATACGTAAACTTTTATTTATAAAAGCCAAAGATACGAATCGAAATTGCAAATTTTCACTTTTACATATTGGCATTTTTCATCTTTATATGTTGCGTTTCGATACTTAACCACTCTTTTTATAATTTTTCAGCCACACAATAATCAGTGCTTTGCGCTAGAAACTTCAAAATAATACTTAAAATACATTCTTTGAATTAAGAAACTGTTCTACGGCAAACAATGACAAATACAGACACACACACTCGTCTAATTCTAAATATATACCAGGTCGACCATTTTCATCCCCCATATCTTCCACAACCACACCTCCATAGCTACAGACATCTAAGAACCATAGTGCATGACAAAAGACACAATTCTACTACCACACATAAATACCAATGCTCTATGCTATGTAGTCGTGGCTGAAAAGTGAAATCTGCGGAGACACGTGCCTTTCGTCGAAATACGAAAATATCCTTGGTCGGCCACATCCAACGACCATATCTCCCACACAACCACAGTTTCTGTAATTCGGCCGCTGTTGTGATCGAAAGGTGACTCTGTGTTACTACCACACACAAACGCCAGAGATCTGTGATCGATAGTTTTCGCTGAAAAGTGATACACCATGACACTTTAGTCTTTGGCAGAAGTATGAAATTGCAACAGGACGACCACTTTCAACCCCCATATCTCCCACACCCCCATAGCTACCGACATCTAACAACCATAGTGCACTACATGAGATACGATTCTACTACCAAACACAAACACCAATGCTCTATGCTATGTAGTTGTGGCAGAAAAGTGACATATGCGGAGACAGTCAAAATACGAAAATATCCTTGGTCGGCCACTTACAACCGCCATATCTACCACAGTACCACAGTTTCTGAAATTCGGCCACTGTTGTGATCGAAAGGTGACTCTGTGCTACTACTACAAACAATCGCCAGTTGTCTGTGATCTGTAGTTTTAGCTGAAAAGTGATACACCATGACACTTTTGTCTTTGGCAGAAGTATGCAATTGCCACAGGTCGACCACTTTCAACCCCCATTTCTCCCACACCCCCATAGCTACCGACATCTAACAACCATAGTGCACTACATGAGATACGATTCTACAACCAAACACAAACACTAATGCTCTAGGCTATGTATTTGTGGCAGAAAAGTGACATATGCGAAGGCAGTCGAAATACGAAAATATCCTTGGTCGGCCACTTACAACCATCATATCTACCACAGTACCACAGTTTCTGAAATTCGGCAGCTGTTGTGATCAAAAGGTGACTCTGTGCTACTACTACACACAAACGCCAGTTGTCTGTGATCTGTAGTTTTCGCTGAAAAGTGATACACCATGACACTTTTGTCTTTGGCAGAAGTATGAAATTGCCACAGGTCGACCACTTTCAACCCCCATTTCTCCCACACCCCCATAGCTACCGACATCTAACAACCATAGTGCACGACAGGAAAGACAATTCTACTACCACACACAAACACCAAAGGTCTATGTTATGTAGTTGTGGCAGGCAAGAGAAGTATAAGGAGATATGAATTTTTGTTCGAAATATGAAAACGCCCTTTACTGACAAACTTTAATCATTATATCTCCCACATGCCCACAGCTATTGGCATTCGGCCAACGTTGTGCACGACAGGAAACTCCATGCTACTTCCACCCACAAACATCAGTGATCTGTGCTTGGTAGTGGTGGCTGAAAAGTGAAATATAGGAAAAATACACGTCTATTTTTATATATATATATAAGATAAGATTATTATTATTATTATCACTCTCCTTCTTTATGTGTCCATATAACTGGATTCTTTAACTTTCAGTTCTATCCTGTAGAGGTTACTCATTAACTGCTTTCTCACATGTCCATCTTACAAGTTGCAGAGATGAATAGATAATTTTTCCCATTTTGTGTTTCCATTTTTTTAAGGGGACCAATATCCAATACTCGTTTTTTTTATTATATATATCACAATCTTTGAAATTATGTTTCAGGTTTTCATGTGAACATGAATATGAATTGTTACAAGAAACAAATGAAGTTATTTGTCAACTGGAAAATCAACTGGCTGATATACAGAAGCAATCAGATTTGTTTGAAGTTAGTGTTCCTGATTTTAAACAGATAAGGATTTGTCGAAAGGAAATTGCTATGCTTAAGGTACAAATTCTGAAACAATTCAGACTGCACATATACATAATGGATTATCTGGAGTCAAAATACTCCTATTTATAATCAACCTGATTGTAAGTATTTATCTATATATGTATATATATTTTTTTAGTCTTTGTGGGATTACATTAATGTTGTGCGATCAAATATTAATGATTGGAAAAAAACTCCATGGAGCAAAATTGATGTGGAAGCTATGGATCAAGAGTGCAAGAAGTTTGGTAAAGATATTCGAGGTATGTGTATATTTTACTGCCTTATCCCAAAATTAGTTTCTAAAATAGGAAATGCTAACTACAGAGAAACAGATTGATTGAAAGGTATGAAAAATCGAAAATGAAATTGCTTTTGTTCTCTTACAAGCTTTTACTTCTTTACCTTATGACATAGCAGTATATTCATATGATTACTACAACCAGTGTAGTAGAGTGGAAGAGTAAGTCTTTTTTCATACAAGCTTGGCTTTTACAAAATCCCCTTCATTTGTCATTTTCGTGTTACATTCCTTAATACAAAAATACTTACTTCTTTAAATTTCTTTATTCTACTTTTTGATACAACAATTAAGATTAGATCTAATTTTATTTGATATGTTACAAATATTAATGAATGTTGCTGCAGAGTACCAAATAATAACAGAGCAGTAAATTTTAATGTGAAGCACAGACATGTGTGATTAGAACTAATTTTATATGATAAGTTACAAATATTAATGAATGTTGCTACAGAATGCCAAATATTTACAGAGCAGTAAATTTTAATGTGAAGCACAGACATGCATGATTAGAACACTATAAGGCAAACCAGCTATTCAGAAATAATTTGTAAGATATGTACTCAGGTGAGAACAAAATCATGACCCATAAGAAATTTATTAATCTGAAGTTTTGTTTTAAACTGCATATGAAAGTGCTAAAGAAATGTTGAGATGTTGCTGGTAGTGTATAGTGATGCTGGAGAGATACATAAGATTGTATACAAGTGGTTAAACTGATTTTGTAATGATTGTGAAACTATTGAAAAAAAGGAATCAAAAATGTAGTCATATTTTAATCTTTTTTAGAAAATTGATTCTGTGAAAGAGCTGACTGACACAACAGAAATTTCTTTTGATTTGAACATGTCTTATGGTTCTGTTGAAATGAATTAAACAACAACCAAAACAAAAAAAAAAATTAGGTAATTAGTTGACAGGGAATTTCCATCTGGAGCATATGCTCGATTGCTGGCCATCTCCAGCACTCATTTACACCCTCGGTCACTTTTAAGGGATTAAGAACTTTCT